>JAUMTR010244783.1:0-26506 GCA_032270685.1 Microctenopoma stevenorrisi | reverse complement strand
AGGCTTGAACTACTTCAGTTGTGTGTAATGAATCTAAAATATATGACAGTCTAATGTTTATCAGTACATTACAAAAATAATGAACTTTATCACAATATGCTAATTTTTTTAGAAGGACCTGTATTGATACAGAAGTTGAATCTTTTCACATTGACTGATTCCACTAATGTTTTTGCATGACCCTAATATGGTGGACTAGACATCTAATAATTGTCCCCTGAAGACTGCGTCTTGGTCAAGGTATCATACAGACCCACTTCACTATGTCAAGGACATATTGGACCAAGGGCTTGTTATGTTACATTTGTAAATAGATTGCTCCATAATTTCTTGGAGCTGGGTTGTGTCTGATATGGTGGAAAATATGAAGGAGCTTCGCAGACCTCTTGAGATAGAGGAAACAAAACAAAGAGCAGGGGGGACAGCATGAAGAGTGAACCCTCTCATTTACAAATAATAAATTCGATTCATCTTTATTTGTCATCTCAAGGCACTTTACATAGAAGGTTTAGGACTACTTGAGCAGTTCTAGGCGATATTGGAGAGGAAGAACTCTTAAGATAAATAGACTCATTATTATTTAGACTTGTCTCTATACTTGTCTTATTAGATCTTAGTGCGGCTTTCGACACTATTGACCACAACATTTTATTACACAGACTGGAACATGTCATTGGGATTAAAAGAACAGCACTAAGCTGGTTTGAATTGTATCTGTCAGATAGATCCCAGTTTGTTCATGTTAACCTGTTAAACCCGATGGACCCGGTACCGGGTCCACTTCCAACTTCCGGTTACAAAGTCATTCTGTGTTCCAAATTCATTTACTCTTACTCAGTGACATAAATATTACATTTTAGAACTTTAGAGCATTCTCTGCAGTCTTGCCTTTGTTTTGGTACCAAGATAGCTCAAATAAATCCTATAGTTCCTGAGATATATTCAATTCATTTTGGGTACGTCTTTTTCAAGCAAATTCCTATAAAATGGTCTAGGGTTCAACAGGTTAATGATAAATGCATGCAAAAATTAATTATGGGGTTCCACGGGGTTCTGTGTCTGGACCAATCTGAACTCATATAGGCTTTTCTACCTAGACTGGTAGTCAAAGCGCTTTACACAGCTTCTCATTCACCCATTCATACACAAGTGCACAAACACTCATACACCAATGGCAGAGCTGCTATGCAGCTGACCTGACACAGGGCAACTCCTGAAACAGCTCAGACCTATTGAATTATGCCCCCACTGAAGTTGTGCTGTGGTATTTGGCACCAAGATATCCTGATCTTGTAAGTTGTGAGGCAGGGTTTCCTTGGATTGGACATGTTTGTCCAGCACCTCCCACGGATACATAATTGGTTTAAGACAATTCAGACCAGCCTTCACCCCCCCCCCAAAAAAGGTCATGCCATAGAGATTTAATTACATTTAATTCTACTAAAATATTTTCAAACTAAACTGGTAGCTTTAGGGCCCCCTGGTGGTCACATGTCCCTATGCATCTGCATAGTCTGCATAATACAATAACTACTGAGAAGTGAAACAGAAATTTAAAAAACGTGATAGATGTTGGTCTTTGTGGAATAAAAAATAATAAAAAATCTATTTTAAATTCTGACAGTAACAGCATAAGATTCAGTGACCGTATGACCTTTAATTAGTTAAAGCTTCGATTAGGTCCACAGCTACATGATTGTGAAGTCCGCTGATGACACCGTAGTGGTTGGACTTATCTCAAAGGGAGAAGAGACAGACTACAGAGAGGAGGTCCTGAGGTTGTCAGCCTGGTGCTCAGAGAACAACCTGGCTCTGAATATTAGGAAAACCAAAGAGATCATTGTCAACTTTAGTAGGCACAGTACGGAGATAGCCCCCCTCTACATAGACAGGGAATGTGTGGACAGGGTCCATAAATTCTGGTTTATTGGTGTCCTCATCTCTGCTGACATCTCCTGGACAGACATCACAGCTATCATCAAGATGGCTCAGCAGTGGTATGCCGTATCATCAGGCTCCCATGTGCATATGAAGCAACCTCTGCACCATCTGTCTACTCTTTACCTTTTGTGTATACTGCCTATTGTTACTAAATGTCTGTCTGCACTAGAGGAGCTGCTTTGAATCTCATTGTATTTGGGTATAGTGACAATAAAATGCATTCCATTCTATTCTGGTTTGACTGACACACTTAATCAGTAATTATATGATAATGTTAATATGACACACAACCCCTTTATAAAGACACTGTTTCCCAGTTTGAGGATAAAATCATGTCTTGATCCCAGTTGCTAAGGTTAGCAGATGTTAAGTATGTATTGTGACTCACTTCTGAAATGGAGGCATTTCAGGATAACATGTTATCCTAACACTTTAACTGTAGCTTAGTGACTGCAGCTTTATCCAATATATAACATATTACAAGTTGAGACACAAACTGATTAAAGGTCACCTGACAATAGCAGGAGGAGCCATTTGTAATGTGTTAAATGCAGTCAAAGAGGCAGAGCACAGCGACCCGGTGGATCGGTTTGTGGAATGGCACATGAGCACAAATAAGTGCACATGAATGACACTAAGCAGACTCAGATTATAGATTTTTATTAATTATTAATAATTGTATTACTATGTTGGCAAAAGCATGGTGTATAAGTATATATTTAACATATTAATACACAGTATAGTTAGGGTTAGCATTGTACTAGTAAGCATTAGAATATATAAGAGATACACTTTCCATATACAGTGAGTGCATACCAAAAATATGTTGCCATCAAGTTTGAAATCGTGTTTCAGGTGACATGGCCGTCATGGCCCACTTTTGATGTGATGTATACACCTCCTTAGTGTACATTGACAAGGTTACATTAGGCAAGGTGTGCTGCTTAGCTGTATGTTGGTGAAATATATACTTGGTGACTTCATTTGTGTGTAAGGCCTTATCTGAGATGACTAAAGTCTAGAGTTTTGTGAATAATGTTTTGGCAAGACAAGCAGACTTACAGGAGAAGACAGCTGTTTAAAGCAGGGTGTTTCATTAATGCTTAGATATCAGACTGCAACATATTGCATAATTTAACAGCATTCAAAACTTAGCATTACATTTGTATAATAGTACTGTATATCTGTAGTGTACACGCTACCTGTAGGTACGTCTTTACAAATGCAAAGATTGACTAACAATGAAAAAACATCCTGGCAATGTGAAAAAGATTCTCTAAGAATTACTATGTGATATATAGAAACAGTGAGGGGATGATGGAAAAATTACTGTGGTGCAATTTATTACTTAAGAAATTTATTACTCATAGAAATTAGTAGTGCTAGAATTTTGTGATCATTGTCATCATCAATTTTGTAAGCAAGTTGCAGACTGCGACATAAAGATTTGATCTAGATCTTCTACAGCAGTGTGCAGATTTTCCTTGTGCTCACCATTGCTCCTCACTGTGAATGTTGTCCATTGCACACACAAAATGTTTTTACACTGGAAAGTGACAGAAAAAGATTGATCAGGAAGTGTCAAATTGATAAAGTTCACATTTAAGACATTGTATAAAATTCTCAATAGTCTCAAGCCTGGACTAGATAAATGAAACATGATAACACAACTGGAAAGTTGCATCAGCTTGACATTGTGGCATGAGCAGTGGATCATCTGTTACTGTATTTGCATCAGGTTCATTGCTGCCAAAGTTTAATTCACTTTAACCCCAGACATGGTGGTTCAACTTCACTGACTCACCGTGGACGACTCTACTAACTGAGCCACAGCCAAGTAAAGATTTACCTGGTAAGGCGACGTTTTTCTCAAAATATCCTGGCATGACCATGTTGCCAGCTGGTCGGTATTGCCCAATCACAAAGACCTTTTTGCCATCAGTGGCAAAACCCACTCCCAGTTCTGTGCTTGCTTTCCATACCACCTGAGTAAAATGACCTGTAGGAGGAAACACAGCAGAGCAGTAAGGTCAGCGCTTGGTGATATGCTTTCTTTTTTATATTTAAAAAATATATATATTTTAGAGGGTGTTGTTTATTGTGTTAAATTCACAATATTACACCTACATTCATAATAAAATGAAACTCTTACAGTAAAAATGATACACGTGTATAAGGTGGATAAAAACAAATTTGTACATGATTTGATTTCCATTCAATTGCCTTGTAGCAGTTTCGGTATGTGCACTGTAGAAATGACCTCTGTAAAGATTTCTAGTCAGGCTTAAGAGTAAATTGACAGTTTGATGTCGAAACTGTATCCTATATTTTTCCTGCACAGAACTTCGAAACATTTTATTGTGTTTATTCTTAGTATTGATTTATGCCATTTTATCTTAAGTCTATGAAAACCGATGGAATTTGTAAATTTCCCTGGGGGTGGGGTGGTGAATAAGGTATCTGTCTATCTGTACTCATCCTGTTTAGTCTTAGTTTTGTATTCAAAACTAAATCAACATGTTATTACACAGACTGGAACATGTCATCAGGAATATCAGATACATTGGCATACTGTTAATGTGGAATCTTTGATGCACATGAAATGTGTTAAATAAATTAATTGAAAAGTTAATTATGGAGTTCCACTGGGGTTTGTTCTTGGACCATTTCTTTTCACTTATTATGCCACCTTTAGTCAGTCCTATTATAAAAGAAACACAAATGCTAACACAGTTTTTTATGCCGATGATCCACAACAATGTTAATCCACGAAACCAGATTAAACTAATCAATTAGTAAAGTTAAAGCATGTTTTAAAGACAAATCCTGGATGTAGCTATCTCTACTCATTGAAACTGTGACTATTCCATTGCTTAAATTGGAGTACTGTTAAATCGTATAATTAGTGCCGTAGTTCTCGAGTCGTTTTGTCTTGGTCTCGACTCTATGTGGTTTCGGTCTTGTCTTGGTCTAGACCTTGTTTAGTCTTGGTCTCGAACATAGCAGTCTTGGAAAAAAAAAGAGAAAACAGTGCATCCTCACAGAACACTATCGTTACATCTTATGCGCCCCAATTAAAATGGTACCAGTCAGATGCCTCTATTTTAAAAAGGTTACATTGTAAACATTTTCTTAACGGACACTGCGAGTGACAGATCACACACTTCATACATATTGCATCATAGCGAAGTCGGCAAAGAAATGTCCATAAATGACCTCAAAGTCGGCAGCAATTAGCGTTGGCTTTAAAGAGCACAAGTGGTATATTTGCGGCCCAGAAAAAGTAGCATTCTGCTGTGTGACGATTTTGTCAAACCACCTTGACGGAGACTGCTGGGACGTCTATATTCACTAGGCATCTGCGGAGAAAGCACCATGAAAGGTTGGATAACTAACTACAACATCATTAACTAGCTTTGCATTTCTTGTCATCAGTCTGTAAGGGAAAACTCCAAAATCTGACAAAGAATGTTGTGTATTTGAGGAAGAAAACGTATTTAGGAGTGTCAGTGAACATTTGAGAGCTGGTGCTATCTCACAGACTGTCTGGTATTTATTTGGCTAGTTCTGTTATATTCCGGTTTAGTCTGTTTCTGGTTACCTGTGGGTTTAGTTTTTTTATTTGTTACCGTTTTATGTATTCAGGTTTTTCCTTGTTTATGAGTGATTTTCTGTTTATAGTCTCATGTCCTTTTAATTTTTAAATTCCTTATTTTGTTACCTCCCTATGTTAGTGTGCATTTGTGTCCTGACTCCACCCTCACCCTCACGCTTCTTAGCAATGCATAAGGCGATAAAAGCCATATGGATTGTAGTAATCTCTGCCGTGACACAGTCTAGGTTGTCCAGCAAGCAGACTGAGGGAGAGGTTGGAATAGTGCATCTCAGACACTTTGATAAGTCTTCGCAAAACCCACACCAGAACCTTTGAACAGGTGGAAAGAACCAAAGAGCATGGATGTAGTTGTCAGGTGTCTCGCATTGACAATGAAAGCAGTTGTTAGAAGACGTAAAACCCATCTTGAACATCCATTAACCTTTATAGTGTACTCTATGCAGGATTTTATATTGTATTTATTGTAGACTGGAATTTCTAATCAGTTTAAAGGTTTTTAAGCTTATCTAAGACCAGAATGTATGGTCCATGCTTACAAATCTGCCTCGCTTTTCGTGATAGGAAGGGATACTGATTTGTCATGGTTGTTCAAGACTGTCAATTTCAGGAACTCCCACCATGCTGTCAGAATGGAACTTATGCTGATGCTTTTGAAACAGATCTTTATATTGTCGCATAGTTTGACAGACGGACGCAGACCAAGGATCATCAGATGCGGGGTAAGACGACGGCAGACTGGCAAAGGCACATCGGGGAAGCAAAACAGGAACAAACTTTAACAACGACAGGTACGGCATAGGTGCAAGGGGTAAGTGCAATAATCCGGCGGGGAGTGACGGGCTACGGGAGAATATTGTAATGAGTGAAGGGTGATTTGGGATTGACGCCAACTGAGGGGGGTGGGGTTTTTTGTATGTGTGTGTGTTTTTAGACTCCGCCGGCTCCGCGGCAGGAGGAAGCAGGCAGCGAGCAGAAGGAGCCGCGACGTAGTGTCGGTCCGGCTGTCGCCTCTGTGGTGGCACGTGTGCTGTGGAGGTGGGGTGCCGTGTGGGGAGTGCAGTGCCGGATCGGGGGTTGTGCGGTGGAGTGTGTCACGGGTGGGCTGAGCGCCCCGAACCCCTTTTAGCCGACGGGCGGGCGGGCCGAAGCCGCGGGGATGCGGCGATCTTGTCGACGGGGCCGAGTGGTTTTAGTCGGATGAAATAAAGTGTTATTTTAAACGGAAGTGCGTGTGTACCTCTCCCTTTTGTCATTCCTAAGAGGTTAAAGTGGTGCGGGAAATGTCGGGAGCGAGGTGAGTAATTGGAAACAGCTGTACGTGATCAACGAGTGTATGGGGCCAGGAGCAGGAGGGGGCGTGGCAGGTAGACGGACAAGACGGAGTGTCTGAGGCCCGGTGAGCGTGCGGGATCGAACAAGAACGTAACAGGTGAGTGACAGAACGGGGCGTGACAGACAAAGACCGATAAAACCGAAAAAAAAAACACAAACACGAGGGGAGGCAGGTTGGTCAGGGCGGGATCGTGACAAAGAGAGGGCCCCAATATTTGGATTTTGCTTAGGGCCCCAATATTTGGATTTTGCTTAGGGCCCCAAAGGAGGCTTGGGCTGGCCCTGCTAATCTTGACAGTTTTTTGTCTGATGCTTGTTACTGTTGTATTCTCTGACCACGGTCCATTCATTAAATAGCTTTTCTTACCACTGTTGCTCAATTGGAATTTGTTGGGTTTGCTCTATATACATTGCCTTGAAAGTTGGGATATTAATTACTGGTAAATATTTAAGGGATGCAGATGTATACACATGTATGAACATTTTCATCAGGTAAATTGGTTTTACCTGTTTTGCCGTTGTATCCAGGACTGCTCCACTTGTAATCTTTGATCTCGTTGTACCACGAATCTACAGCTTCTTTTCCTGACACAAGAAAGAGAGAAAATACATCAAATTAAGATAATATGACAATTTGAATGCATAGGTGATGTTAGACCACCTAAAAAGAGTTACACTACAAGCAGATGTGATCCAAGATAACTAGGGTGAAGTAAAAGTGTTATTAAAACATTTATTGCTATTGAAATGGTTGATTGAAATTGAAATGCTATTGAAAAGCCACTTCTGGTGCAAACAGGGAGTTGAAAGATAAAATAATGGTTTTGGAGCACTTCCTTATTTCTGAAATGCATGCAAAGCCACTATGAGGAAGGAACAGACTTCAACACTACACGAGAAGAAGTAAGGCTGTAGCAGCAATACAAATCTGTATTGATTTAAAAAAAAATGTTAGGTAGGTCTTTTTTTTCTTTTTTAATATAATTAGTCTTATTTTTGGCTTTAATGTTACAGCCTCTCTACACTATATTCTCTCCCTATATTGTGTGATTTTCAAAAGTTAGGGTATTAAAAGGAAGAAGTTAAGGAAAGGTTTGTGCACTGCATTTTATCCACCTGTCAGTTTAATACCCGCTGAGCTGTACTTATAGAAGATGTTCTCTCCATCCTTTGTGTTACTGTGCTCAAAAGCTCCTGTTGCCAGCAGGTGATCGGCCCATTTCTGAGCAGCAGCAGTCAGCTCACTGTTAAACTTCAGTGGTGATGTGCCGTGTGCCGCTCTGTAGTCATTGTGGGTTTTCAGAAACTCCCGCTGAAAGCTTACAGCTATAGATAAAGAAGAATTATCAACTGATGAGCTGTTAGTGCCTGTCAGAAACATGTCTTGTGCAGTTACTGAGGCCGACATGTTCAAACAATATGGATACAGGCAACATTTTTCATGTCTTGCAGTAATATAAATCACCAAGCTGTTATTCAGTTTGCATGGGAAAAAAAATAAAGACATAAAGTGCACATACCTGCCATTGAGTCTGTGGTTATGAAGGCTGACATGAAATAAGAGCATAAGTATAAACTCTCTGAAGTGAATTGTAAATTATACCAGACACCATAACTATTCTCCTCTGACTGCAGCAATGGTCTCTACTCACCTCAATCCGAGTATTTTCCTGAGCTCTGGAGGAATGTCCAGTAAAGATACGGTTTCTTTTGGTGTCCTGAAGTCGGTATTTTTTATACCTGAGACTGTTCCTTCCTTCCTCTTCTCTATGTGGAGGAGGAGACAGAAACCCATCCCTTAACTGTAGATATGTTACTGCACCACATATTTGACTAGACATGCACATGCGCACAGGCGGAATGGGAATTATTCCTCATGGCAATATGAAAATGCTCAATTTCTAGGATTTGTGGTACACATACTAATAATTATGCACAGAGCTTAGAACTACTACTACTACTAGTCAAACTAGTCAGACGTTTTTTCTGTGTATCCACCAACAACTTTAAACTATCTCTGTGAGACAGCAGGAAGGAGGAGTATTTCCTTTTATATCTTTAATATATCTATAATTTTTTTAGTTTTTGTTTACATGTTTTCTATATCTGCAGTTCTCTAATTGCTGTATTAGTCATCACTAATAAATGAAGCCCTAACCCACACACAGAGCAGTGTGCCGATTTCTGTGAATATCTGTCAAAATCAGTGAAAGACTGGAATAGAATATATTTTCTATTTTACATCTGTTAGTCATCATCAAATTACAATAAGAATAATCCCCTGTAGGGGATTTGTGGAGAAGAAAAACCTCCCTTTTAATGGAAGCATGAAAACAGAAGTTTTAATTGTTTTCACGCCCCCTCAAAAGCATCTATTTCACAAGAGGAGGAAGTAACCATTCCAAATGTATTGCAAAACACTGCCATGGGTGCAATATGCTTTTCTGCATGTAGCGTATTGTGTATGCATGTAATACATGCTCACATTGGAAAACGTGATCAGATCAACTTCAACCCAGATTCTGTTTTCTACTGTGCATTTTTTGTTTAAATCTATTCGTACCAGTGTACAGTGTAAGACTAGACATCTAATGGCAAATGAACAGATAGTTTAGTTGTTCCTTAGTGGTTGTCTTGTGAGCACAATAATTGAAGGTTTTATGCATGCGATGATGGCTTTGTCCAAAATTATTTGGTGCAGTTGTAACAGTGATGTGTGGTATGTTTTATTGTACAGGCACACACACAGTGCAGTGGATTTTGAAATGAGCTGAAAAGCAAACTTCTATAAGGACACGCTTCTTATTTGTGTTTGATTAATTATCATTGAACTAAAAACTTTTGTCCTTGGAGACACATTCAGTTTTATTTAAGCTGTCTTGCCTCAGGCTTATTAATTATTCAACCTTTTATATTGGAAGCCAGAAGCAATGTGTTCTAGTCAGTATGTTTCTAGTGTAATTTCTTGCCTTTCCTGGCTACACATTAGAATAAACTTCCTACTACTTGCAATGGAAATCCAGCTTAACTGTTGACACAAGTCTTATCTGTGTTCTGTATATCTGTTTAATGAGGATATTAAATTCTTCCATCCTGTTACGTCTCATAGTGTTCTCACATTATTTTGTTTCTTATTTCATTAGTTATGAAAACAATGTTGAAAACAGCAGATTGTGGTGAGCAAATGATTTCTTTTGTATTACAAGTATTACAAGTGCACAACCCACAGTAGCATCAGAAACCTACAGGAGAAAACACAAGATCAAGTGTGATGGGCCATATGTTATGTAGTATGTGGACAGTGGACAACACCGTCCGACCCTGGAATTGGTTGTATATAGGAGGTTTCTATCTATCCAGTCACTTCCATCTAGTCACCTGTCTGGGTGACTGGATGTGTGTGTTGCCCACATGACAGTCACAGACCTGGATAAGCTGTTTTAATTCCACCAAAAATGAACACAAAAACAAATGATTTGTGTTAGTATTGTGTTTGTGGTGTTTTTGCGCTTTACTACCATACCTCATTCACCCATTCGCATACACAAGCAAATGCACATTTACACACAGAGAGCTGTTATGCAGCTGACTCAACGCAGGCTTAGGGTTCAGTGTTTTGCTTTGGACACTTTGACAGTTGATGGGAGGAGCCAGGAATTGAACCAATAATTGGCAGGTAAATGCCCTACCTCCTGAACCACCACAACAGCACCTTAGATGAGTCCTATGAAACATAATTATATTAAGTAGTTATTGTCCTAAGGAGATGTTCTTCACCTCAGCACGAGATTGAGCACATTCCCTTTAAAAAAAACCCCCACAAAATTCAGCTGATGTATTCATCAATAACTATGAAGGTGTTTAGTCATAAACCAAAATTTTGGACACATTTGAATTCTAATCTAATCGTGATGCTGGGTCATATGATACCTCAAAGTCACACAGGCAACCTGATGTTCTTAAACAGGACATGCCACCACAGCTGCTGAGCTGTTTTTAACCACTCATGTTAAACTCAGTGTAATCAAATCCCTGTTACCTATCTGCTGTTGCATTTCATATCACATATCACAACAGTGTAGCACTACAGCACTTACACAGATATTCATATTTGCATATACTTTTTCTGTTTTTTTATACTTTATTTTTTCATTATCTTAGTATAGTGTATATATATCTATATATATATATGCAGATAATGTTGCTGCTTGTTCTGTTACTAATCTCTGTTCTCTCCTGCTCTGTGTGAAAGGAGGCTCTGTGCTGTCAACTGGACTTTTTTGGGTAAAACATAAACTAACATAAAAAGACAAAAAACTTTATCTGTGAAACTCTATGTTAGATGAGTAGGTTTTACCAAGGAGCAAACATTTTATACAATCATAATTTCAGGATATCTGTGAAGATTCTTAGTCCACACTACTTTCCAGAAAACCTTGAATCCAAGAAAACTACAGAAATGGGGGTGTATATGGTGCTAATTTGTAGCAATACACAGTAAAACACACAGTGTCAAATTTACACTTGGAGAGTTGATTTTAACTCCAGACAAATACCATTTGGTCCCACTCAAAAGGAGAGTAAAATTTACTCTATGGTCAGTGTTAATTCTACTCAATTTAGTGTCATAATTAGCAACGAAATGTGAGCTCTGAGACCGTGCACACCTGCAGACTGCTACTGATCAACACTGTGTGGAGTTAAGTCTTTACACTGATTTTAAACTCTGCTGTTAGAGCTGGTTTAATCCTCATAGAGTTGTAAGTACTCTATCTGGGTTAAAATAAGTTAACTCTGAAATATTGACACTTATTTATTATTATATTATTATTATTGGCCTGGTTGCTCAATGGGTTATGCGTCAGACTGAAGTGTGGAAGGTCGCAGGTTCGAATCCTGTCTGACTCCTAGTTCATCCCCTACCAGGTGTGTCCCTGAGCCAGACACACAGCGCTAGCTCCTTGTAAGTCGCTTTGGATAAAAGCGTCTGCCAAGCAAAGTAAACTAAAAGTAAAGGAAATTAGACTCATATGGAACTCTGAAGTCTAAATTATGTGTGACACTGTTGATAGTGTTGTTTTTTAAAGTGTTTTTAAAGAGTTTTCATATTAATATGGAGTATCATCAGGCAATTCTTATTTTTAAGACAACTTTTGTTGTCAAGGCCTCTTTGTGCTTCCCGGAGAAATGTGTGTGTAGTCCCTAAATATAATAACAACAGCCATGCCTGCAGTTAGCAAACCAATAGCACTAATCAGCATAAGAAACAGCAGAAAAAGTGATGAAAAACAAAAAGAACGAGCTGTTTTGATTGTAAATCTACAGAGGCAGCCACTATGATTGTCCATTACAAGGAAAACATACAAGTGGGAAATAACAATAAGATACAAATTGGGAGTAAATTAAAGGAAACCCTGAACAAATGAATGAAGAAAGATAAAAACAATGCCCTCTCCAGAGGGCATGAGGTGTCCCTGTGTGACATAAATGAATGATATAAATTATATATCCATATAAATGAATTTATTTGCCTCCTTTAACATAACTACCTTAAATCACCACTGGTGCAGCCAGTTTACTTAAAACGTCACACAATTTGTGGAATAATGGAACTCATTGAAGTTAATGTGTCATTTAACTTTAATTTTAAACTGAATTTCTTTGAACAAATGGCTGACTACCAGTTGCAGGCTGGGGGTGGCCGGTTCTCTTATTACTCCAATAATCAAACATATAAAAGGCAGATCCATGAGATGGTTCTAAATGTGTTAAATTTGCATTTCGTTCCTGTCCACCAAAGCTCTCAACATGACATTGGGCCAAGAAATCTTGGAAACATATTATCCAGTCAGATTGTGACCCCACACATTGTATTGCCCTCAAGTACTACTGAGAGGAATCTTTTACCAAGATATATCATTTATTTCCTACATAAAAGAAATCTCCAGAAATTCCTTCTTCCAACTCAGGAATATTTCTAAGATTAGGAGCATCCTGTCTCAGAGTGATGCCAAGAAACTAGTCCATGCTTTTGTAACTTCTAGACTGGACTACTGTAATTCATTACTGATAGAATGTCCCAGTAACTCATTAAAAAGCATCCAGTTAATCCAGAATGCTGCAGCCAGAGTTCTGACTGGACTTAACAAGAGAGATCATATTACTCCTACATTAGCTTCTCTCCATTGGCTTCCTGTTAAATCTAGAATAGAGTTTATAATCCTCCTATTCACTTAATGACCAGACCCCAGCATACATTAAGGACCTCATAGTACCTCATCATCCCAACAGAACATTGTTACAGTTATTAATCATGCTGATAACATGAAAACTGGGATTTCCTTACATTCTTTTAATCTAAATACAAAGAAAACCACTATTGCAGTCCTTGGTATGAACCCCCCCAACTCACTCACCAGTTAGTTTTCCCCGAGGGTGCTTTTTGACACTACTCTGACTGCAGTTGTCAAATTCAGCTTTTATTAACTATCCCCCCTCAACTCAAGTCTTTTGACCAGATGCTCCTGGTTGTCAAGCCTTTGCAGTAACTGCAGAATCAGAATCTTTCTAAATTTTATGGTGTGTATGTATAATATATGTATTACATATGTGTGTATATGTACACTCACCAGCCACTTTATTAGGTACAACTGTCCAACTGCTTGTTGATGCAAATTACCAATCAGCCAACAACATGATGGCAACTCAATGCATTATTTACACAGTGGTTAACATTCTCATGTGGTTCTCTGTAAAACTTAAACTTTCTTTATTTGTCACATGCATCATTATACAGTGTACAACACGCAGTGAAATGTGTTCTCTGCATTTAACCCATCCCCCTTCGAGCAGTGAGCAGCCACAGGCGGCGCTCGGGGAGCTAGCGCTGGGTGTCTCGCTCAGGGACACACCTGGTGTGGGGGACAGGCTGGGTGCCTCAGCTGGGAATCGAATCCGGGGCTGCTGCTTTCCAGCCCTCTGCCTTAACCACTCTGCTACCAGGCCGCAGGTGAGTGAATCAACTTGTGCTTGTGTTTTTGTTGTTGTGGCTAGGTTTGCTAAAGTTTTGCCATTCATTCTCTATTGTTTTTTATTGTTGTTGTCTGGCATCAGTTTCACCAACCCACCTGTTCCCTGTACCCCATTACCTCACAACGTCTTCAGTCCATACAACCCACTATTAGTTCTCTGCTGACACACGTCCTAAATATTTCACTAGCAAAAAGAACATTTCCCACCACTTTCAAACAGGCTCTCATTGTTCCTCTGCTCAAAAAAACCCCACACTCCACCCTACTGGACCCTTTCTATAATTCTTATAACTGACGTTCTGGCTCATCTCTTTCTCCACAAGATTTGAGATTCAAGATTCAAAACACTTTATTAATCCCAAGGGGAAATAGTTTTGCCTACTTACAGCCACTCTCATTTCAGAAAAGATTAAAAGACCCACACACGTAATTTGCACCAATGAAATATAAATACAACAAATATTTAAGAACAAAAACAATACATGATAACATTAATTCCTAAAGTTGTTGTTCTCCCCTCATCCCTTTACGGAGGGAGACAGGGGAGGAATTGGAGAGTTTGATGGCCAAAGGAAAAAGTTATTTTCTGTGGCGTTCAGTGGAGCACTTGACATTGATAATTCTCTGGCTGAACGTGCTCCTCTGTCCAGCCAGAACACTGTGTAGGGGGTAGAAGGGATTGTCCATGATTAAGAGGAGTTTGGATAGTGTCCTCTTCTCAGCTACAACGTGTAGGGGGTCCAGCTCTACAGCAAGAACAGAGCATTCTGGATTACCTGGAGGCTTTTGAGTGAGTTATTGGGACATCCTATCAGTAATGAATTACAGTAGTCCAGCCTAGAGGTAACAAATGCATGGACTAGTTTCTCAGCATCACTTTAAGACAGGATGCTTCTAATTTTAGAAATATTCCTGAGGTGGAATAAGGATGTCCTAGATATTTCTTTTTATCTAGGAAGGAAATGATAAATCTTGGTCAAGGATGACTTCAAGATTCCTCACAGTAGTACTTGAGGCTAGTGTAAAATCATCTAGTGTAGTAATCTGACCAGATACCATGTCTCTGAGATTTTTGGGTCCAAATATCATAATCTCTGAGTTAAGGAGTAGAAAATTATAGGGCATCCAGGC
Source organism: Microctenopoma stevenorrisi (assembly GCA_032270685.1). NCBI lineage: Eukaryota > Metazoa > Chordata > Actinopteri > Anabantiformes > Anabantidae > Microctenopoma > Microctenopoma stevenorrisi. Next base: position 11,455 of record JAUMTR010244783.1, on the reverse strand, counting down.
CTTTATATCTGTTAAACAAGCGAGAAGTTTCCCTAAATGGTTGGTTTCATCTGGTTTAATGGATGAATATAATTGTGTATCATCTGCATAACAATGGAAATTAATTGAGTGTTTCCTTATAATGCTGGCTAAGGCAGTCATATATAATCTAGTAGTCTAGTATAGTCTAGTATGGATGAGGTTCTGATCAATTTTTTCTCTATTAGTTATAACTTTATTTGTAAAGAAACATATCATTGCTGTTGTGAGATGAGGGAATTGTAGATTCAACTATGTCAGCCTGGCTACAGTGCTGAAAAGGAACCTGGGGTTTTTCTTATTTGCTTCAATTAATGAGGAATCATAAGAGGTTCTAGCTTTACAGAGGGCTTTTTTATACTTCATTAAACTATCTTTCCATGTTAAGCAATATTCATATGAATTTGTGGAGTGCCACCTCCTTTCCAGCTTTCGTGATGTCTGCTTTAAGCTATGGATTTGTGAGTTGTACCATGGAGCAAACCTCTTCTGATTAACTAACTTCTTTTCTGTAGTATTTCTCCTAAAACTGCGGATCACAATCTGTTATAATAATAATAAATGTGCAAGCAAATAAAACCTTGTAGACAATAACAACTTGACTCTAACTGTATGCCCCTGTGACATTTTTTCTCACACTTCCAAGTCAAGAACATGCCCTTGTCTGGAATGTGACATGCATTATGTAGATAATTACTGTTTATGGGCTGTAGACGAGGCAAACAATGCAGTTTTACAGAAACACTGGTTTCTACATAATCTCACTTGTTAAACAAAAAATTGAGCAGTTGATGATTAACATTTGCTTTTGACCAAAATACTTTCCTACAGTATATCATTTCAAATTATTTTAATATTCTCACAATCACAATCACATGCACACAACGTGACAACCTACATTCTGTACTTCATTTTTAAGGCTATTGGTTAATTTGCATTTATACTTGGATCATTGTCTGTCCCTGAGCACCTCAGATAAGAAATTTGAGGACAGTTAACTAACATGTTAAATGACAGCTCATTCCTGTTACCAGCTAATATTCCTGTTTGATATCAAGATATTTCTTTGTTGTTTCAGTGTTACATTTATTTACATTTACACATTTACACAATAATGCTTCAAAAGAGATGTAGCGAATGTCCAGTGGCCGGGAGTTTCAGTTTTGATGCACCTAATGTTTGTCTGTTCTCTCTATGTGTGTGAATGGTTTGATGTCAGTTTCTTCCAGTGTGTGTTGTCCTTTCGACAAGCAAACAGAACCAACTGGAGAAACTTTTGTAGTAAAATATACAACACCACTAATATAGGAGAAGAATAGGGGACATTGACAACCTTACATATGTTTATGTGGAAGCATCCACACTTTAACCTCTGCAAGGTAACGTAACATTACACAAAAAGAAAGACACACACACACACACACACACACACACACACACACACACACACACACACACACTGCAGTGCTTCATATTTAAACTGCACAGCTGGTATTAGGCAAATGAGACCATCTACTTATATGTTTTTAGTGCATTTTTCTTGCTATGCTTCTAGCATTACACAACATATTTCTACCGTCAGGAGAATTCTGTATGCAGAATTGTTTGTACGTTTGGAAACAATCACGTAAAAGGATCCATATGTAAATTTACACAGCGAGAGGTTTCGAGCATTTCTTCGGAGGTAAGGGGCTCTATATTTATTTATTATTCATTAATTGTCACCGACACAGATTCACAATCGTTCAGAGTGACAGTAGATTATTTATTATTATTGCTTTGCTAATTCCCCCCAGCAAACATAGGGACGTTTAATAAGAATTAGTTAGAAGGCATGGTAATTGGCAATATTGTTTTATCAAGGTTGATCAATATCAAGTATTTTTGGAATTGAGAATTATGTCGATAGTTGCAGCCCTAGAATGGAACTACCCTGTTCTGATTTTGGAAAATCAAATTGTGGTAACTAATAAGGGACTAGTCCTTATTACTTGATTTTGCTTTATTTGTAAAATCATTTGTTCTGATAATATGACAGACAAAGCTAAATAGGGAAGAGAGAGAACTAAAGCAGAAGATATTAAGGCTCTGAATAGACAGCATAGTGATAGAAATGAACATGAGTACAGAGTGTTCCAGGGAAGTATGTTATGTTATGATAAAACATTTAAGTGATAACCCACTGAATTGGTTATTGGTTGGTTGGTGTTTTTTATAATTCACAAATATTTAAAGGTAATAAAATGAAAGGAAAACTGATTAAACATAAACCAAATCATATGGTGTTCAGTGGACGAGGTTTTGAGTGGGTTGTGTGGCAGCAAGTGCAGCCAGCACAACACAGTAACTGATTTTTTGACAACAGGATTCATAATGTAAAGCCGTGAGCTAAAGGTTAATCCACAAACATTCTGACTTTGCAAAGTGAGGCTGACCTCAAATAGGACTCCCACGATAGAAACCATTATGACTGTGAACAGACTGGGTGTGTCTCCGTCTGCCTCCAAATGTTTAAGGCTCTTTTGAGTTGCAGGAAATCAAAACACTTGATTGACAATGGAATAAATGAACCAAATCCTTACTTCAACATCAACAATAATCCTACCCCTAACCCTAAGGCCGTCAAACGATAGAAAGATTCAAGAAACTTTATTAATCCCAGTTACAGCAGATCTATCTTAAGAAAGAAAGAAACAAAGAAAAGGGAAACAATTTTAACCAGAAAATACGAAAAACTCAATTTACACAACAAAAAATATAATTAAAAATAAATTCAAACATTAGTAGTTTTCAACGTTCTATACTGTGCATAAGGTGCAGTTTGAAAATGTTCCTGTGACATAATTGCTGTTCTCCTGTGTGCCTGTTGAACAGATATTTGTTTAAAGCCTCTCTTGTTCTGCTTTGTGTTTGGGTCCATCGTTTTGTTTATTTTGGGCCCAGCTGGAGGCCCATTCCATATACAACTTCTTCTCGTTTTTGGACTGTGAGGACCTCTGGATGGATGATCCAGAGTTCATGCCCGCTCCTCAGAGACGCCGCAGGCAACGACATCACTGCACCCACAATATCAAAGGAAGTCCAGTTGCTATTGAAAAACCTTTTTTGAAATAACCATGTACTGGATGAATGAGAAACTCCACAGATACTTAACTGTCATTGTGTCTCTAGTTACCAGGGCTGAAATTTAATAATATAATCAAATCAAGAAATAAATTTATGTTCCCACAACAAATCGGAGCATAAAGACAAATATGCAATAAATATTAGGAGTTTCACAAATAACTTGATGCTAATGTATAAGTAATGTCATACAGTCAGAACAGAAGAGTTGAGATTTCAGTTCATTAAATCTACCAGTATTCACACCATCTGTCAGGTGATAAAAAGGATTAGGAATGTTTGATAGGACACACCTAGTATCTGTTGATGTTTACTTCAACAAAGGTATGTCTGTGGTTCTCTACTCACTTTATTAAGGGACTATAAAAGCAAGAAGTAGGTTTAGGCAAGAGTTGTCCTGAAATAAGTTGCACAGGGGAATGTCATCCAACAGCGCTGCACAAATTAAGAAGATACAACTGCATATTTATATTATTCATAAATCTAAATGTTTTAGAGCTTCTGTTCAGTTAAAACTAGATAAAAGGGAGGCATGGCCTCTCATGTAGCCAGTGAATAATGGATATAAATCCAATTCCTAAGTATGTCTGTGTGTCCGTTAACATGGTAAACACAATATAGTAATAATGATTATATTGGTATTGATGAAGTCATTGCAGTTCATTGCGAATAATCAAATTCGAAAGGACTATTGTTGCTGGTTGACACACTGGCAGTGCACTTTAACTACAGTGTGATCACAGTGCAAAAAAGTTGGAATTAAGGAATGCTTATACAGTACACTACAGCTTATTATCGTAGTGAGTATGCTAACACAGCTGATAGGGCCGTCATCGGCGGCCTGGGAGATTGATGGGATAAGCATCAGACTGGAATGCAAAAGGTGGCAGGATTGAATCCCAGACAGATTCCCAGACCATCCCCCATACCAGGTGTGTCCCTAAATTACGCCCCGGGCGCCGCCGGTGGCTGCTCACTGTTGGGTCAAAATGAAGAAGCCACATTTCGTTCTAAGATGTAAAATGTAATCAATGACAATGGAGCTGATTCCTTTTTCTTTTTCTACTTAATTTGTATTATAGTATTGTGTATGAACACAGTTTTGGAAACAGGACTGTATAATGTTGCTGCGTGTTTTACAGATCTGTTTCATTCCTGTTCCAGATTCTAAGCATTAGATGTGAGAAAGGAGACTCTCTACTATCAGCAGCTATAGTGGCCTGGTAGCTCAATGGGTTAGGCTTCAGATTGGCATGCAGAAGGTTGCAGGTTTGAAACAGTGCTAGCTCCTTGTAATTCGCTTTGAATAAAAGCGTCTGCCAAGCAAAGTAAGCAGCTATTACATGGCAACTGTGGAACTATAACTAAATGACATCATCAGTACATACAATTATCAATTTTTCTATGGGATAAAACATTTTTTTCAAATCTGGAAACTTGAATTTAAAATGATTCAGCACTCTTTCAGTATTGACAGTTTACAATTACAGTGTTTGCAGTTTTACAAACTAGTAATTAAAGTTGCTGTCAGCACACACCATTAAGTGAGAAGCACATCCAACTGGTATCACCACTTCCACACGCAAAGATAAGAGTTTGCTGTCATTCTATCTTGTCACAGGTACCACAAACATCTCTGTATTTGAAAATCTCTGAGATATATGAAGAGGTTTTACCGGGGAGAAAAAGAAATTCTTTTATATTCACTACAGCAATCTGCAAAATACATGAAAATTAGAACATGGAATTCAGACCTGAAAGATTATGCTTAAATATTATATCTCAAATCTGGAGAAATAAAAAAATGTTTTATTTTTATTAAAAAAAGAAAGCAACTTGAACTCCTGAACTGCATTACAAATGTCATGTTTATTATTTTGATATGTAATATGTTGAAATGAGTAATGCTGTTTGATGTTGATAAATAACTGGTACAGGTCAAGTTCCACACTTTTGTTTTCAGCACATAAAAGTTGTACAGTTGCCAAAGCTGCCATGTTGTTGTTCTGTTCTTCGTAAATGGATGTGGGATCTTTGAGAAAGATGCTGAAATTTGGGTTTCCTGGAAATGAAAACAAAAAACAGTATAAGGTGACTGAGCAGAACTGAAACATGAGCTGCTTTCCTCTGAAGAATTTGAGGGTTCCTCAAAGTTTAAAATGATAGTAAAAGTGATCTTAAGACAGGACAGACATTCTGATTAGAAAGAAAACATACCAAGGAAAAAGAGGGAAACACTGACATGCTCTGTTGTGTTTATTGTGCCTGTATTTTTTTTTACTAGTCATGGCTTAAAATGTACAATTTAGCGATGAGCTAAAAAACCAGATGGACACAGGAACCAATTTTGGACAAGAACTTAAGAACGAGAAATCTTGTTAATGTACCAATAATGTCCATGTTTTTGCATGTAGCTACTGCTACAAATTGTTTTATAGCACCAAACGAACACAGAAAACACGTCCTGACCAGGCCTCCGTGTGATTTTACCATGTTGTATTTCTGTTTGTTCGGGCTTGTTTCAAGATGTTAGGAATGCTCTTGTATTGAGAAGCAACATTTAGCAGGAATTGGCTTGTTGGCTCTGGTGTCTCTTAAATTGGGAACATTGGAGAACATTCTAACGAGGTTCAGCACTGTTTCAATATTGTTCTTTTGTCATCGTACAAAGTTGTAGTCTGATTTTCGATGTATTAATCATAACATAGAAACATCCACCTCCAACTCTTTCCCTTTACATGGTAGTTTAGCCTTCCCAATGTTTTGGAAAGCCAGCTCTGTTATAGGATGGCTTCTGTACACAGTGAAGGTTGTGGCTGACAGGAGAACGGTGGCTAAGCTTTCATCCCTGTTGGATAACATCTCCCAACCTATGCCTGAGACTCTAGCAGCACTGAGCAGCTCCTTCAGTAGCAGGCTAAAGTGTAAAATCTCCTAAGTTCAATTTTTCAAAGCTATTGTACTGTAATTCTGTTTTTTTTTATATTCTATTGGTTTTGTTAAACTTTTGCTGCTTTTTATCTTGTACTACTTATACTGCTGCACACTTACTTACTGCCACAGCAATAAAAATGTCCCACTTGTGGGACTAACAAAGGATTATCTTATCTTATCTTATAAAACTCATTCTAGACAGGCCACACGCAAGGCGCCATAAGGCCCACCACACATGGGATGGTGAAGTGAGAGGCAGGGGTGCCACTAAGGCAGTGCTTCTCAAATAGTGAGGGGTGGTCAAGGGGGCGCAAGTACATGAGAATTGCAGCATCAGTCAATAAAAAGTTTTAACTGAACTTATATTTTAAATAATTGCATATTTTCTTAATTTGATTAGATAATCAGATCCATGGTGCCAGAAACAACATGCAGTGGTTTGTACAGATAAATAATTAAATATTCTTTTGTTCTTTATCAGATTTCAATCCGGGGAAGGCACAATTTATTTTTTCCCAAACAGGAAGGCACAACAGAAAATAATTGAGAACCACTGCACTAAGGGGAGATCCAAAGACGGCCTGAACTGTCGCCAACACACCTACCTCTACAGTTGTGCACCATAATTTGCAGCTTTTAGCTGTTACAGTGTCTCAACTCCCAGCTGCATTTCGAGTTTCAAAGCATTCTCAGACTCCAGTTAAAAACACCCTGCTATTTACAACATACACTGTAAAATTTAGTTGTTGTTTGTCATGTTTAGGTCATGCCTGCATCATGTGGAACATATGGTATCCCATGTATATTAAGGTAACAGGAAATCCATCAGGATTACTTAATGTTTTGCTGTTTTTTTAGTTTTCTTTGTTTTTTTGAGTCTTTGGAGTAATGTTTATGGTACAGTTTCTGTAGGTTATAATTACAGAGACTGAACAGAAAGTGAAATGGACAATTTCAGCTATAAGACCCTCAGTGATCAACACTGTTACTGTACAGCAAGAGGTGTACTTGACTTTATTTTCTGTGGTTGTGGTCACAAGTAGAAACCATAATGTATTTATTATTATGCATACTCCTAAAAGAAACAATGAGGACACGTTGATCTGATGATCATAAATCAGGTCTGTATAATATTATGAGAAGCTCACAAATGTGTGTAACAAAATTATTTATATCAAAAACTGCTGACACAGAGATAAAAAAATCTTGAGATCTGATGAACCTGCGTCTCTGGGTTGATCTTAATTTAACATCCTTTCTGACTGGCAAATACACAGCAGACCTCAAAATGTGGAAATTCTTCTATAGTGTGAGGTTTTTTGTTATTTTGTCAGCAAATTGTCTTGATCATATTTCAATCTTAATCAGATAAGGTATCAGAAGACATTAGAAGAAGAGTTGGAAATGTCACAGGGCGGCATGATAGCTCAGTGTGTGCAGTCGCATTCCAACACAATGGTTTGATTCTCAGTCCCCACAAAGCTATAAGGTAGGTGGACAGGACAAGACACTGAAAACCTGTAGTAGCTGACACAGGTTTAGCAGCTGTCCAACAACAGGTTCCCAAAGGGGATCAATAAAGTATAGTAATATTATTAGAGAGTTTGGTCTCCACGTGCCTGGTAGACCATGGCTCACATGGGACAGCTTAGAGCTGTCATGTACAAACCCAGTGCTGAGTAGTTTCAGTCCAAGTCTTTGGGGAAGACACCAAAATGTTGTAGAACCTACTTGTGCAGTCTGGCAGGTGTCCAACAACAATTTCTCCAAGGATATTAATGATGTATTTCATCATTATTATTGTAATTAAAAGTCTTCTGACACTATTACCCTTCCCAAGAATGGTCAACTGACAAAGATTACATCTCAAAGCTTTGGACAAATAAAACAGATTTCTGGCAAGCAGTGGAGAAAAAATATTTAAAACAAAAGTTTATTAAATCTTCTCTTTTACAAAGGCATTGTTCTAAAACAAATACATCAACACAACGTATGAAATACCCTGTCCTGCTTTACTAGACACTTCTGTCTCATAATTTGTCGTGCTGGTGGTCAGAAGAACAAAACCTTCTGTGCCTGACGGCTATGTCAGTAATGTCATAATGAAAAAACACTAGTGTGCATGTATAACGAGGCCATTTAAGGTTTTTAAAGGAGCTTTGTGTCTTCTGACAATGTGCCTCTACAAATGCCACACGAGGTGGTCAGTGATTCAGTGTTGCTCAAGAACACAGATGTATATAATTTTATGTTTGTACGGTTTTTATTTTATTCTGTTTAAGAGGAAAGTCTTTACTGTGTACTCCTGTTGTTGCTGCCGCGCTGTTCCTTTCACCACAGCATTAGTGTGTATGAGTGCTGCAGAGCAGCTGGAGGAGCTTGAGTACAACATTGCCATCTGGTGACCAGCTTTTTGCATCACAGCCTAGTGTTCTAGTCCTGGTGCATCATGAGTGGCCTCCAGTGGATCAGCTAGAGTAGAAAGGATAATAAACCTCTCCTGGTCCACTGAGTTCCTGTCAGGCTGCAATGACCTTTATTTATATATCACCAAACCATAACAAAGGTAATCTCAAGGCACTTTAGAGAGATGATCAGTAAATATAAGTGTATAAATAGAGAATAACAGTCCCACTTGATCAGCACTGAGGCAACAGTGGAGAGGAAAAACTCCCTTTAACGAAAGAAACCTCCAGCAGAACCAGGCTCAGGGTGGGCGGCCATCAACCCTAATTAATAAAGTTTATAAAGTTTTTAGAGTCCGAATGCTCTGCTGGGATAACATGGTTCTATGAGTCCTTCAGATAAGAAAGGGCCTGATCATTTAGTGCTATATGTGACGATTAAAGAAGAAATATTTTAAACTGTAATCTAGATTTGTCAGAGAGCCAGTGAAAAGAAGCTAGTTATATGCAATGGTTAAAAGGTGTCAGAGTAGGGCTTATTTCAAACTTGGTATAATATATTCACTTGTTGTCTGTAACAGTAATAGTTATTGTGTAGTAATGTTAATCTCAGTAAGAACTGTTTCTTACTTAATATTGTTAGTGGTGTTAGATATTTCATGGCTTCACTTTGACATCATGAACAGTAAGTATTTCATTATATAACAAGATTAGAAACACTTCTCAACCTTTCTTTAATCTGATATTCCTACTGGAAGGGAGTATTCAACCATTCATCCAGATGCTTATGAAGTGAACTGCATGGCTGTCAGGCTGAGAACATCTCTGGAGAACATTCTGAAACTCGAGATCTCTGGAATATAATAATGACTGTTATAAAGTAGTGTTTATGTTTAATTACCAAGAACTCAATCTAGAGCTTTTTATTAATCTTAAAATATATTTTTATTGAATAATTTTTTTAATTAGCTCCGAATTATGTCTGTAAAGATTCTCAGTCATCCAGGTGAAGTTGTTTAGTAGTTGAGTCATGGCCACTGGATATGGCGGACACATTTTACTGTCGCGTGGTTGCCGGGCGAAATGTGTCAACCTTACAGGAAAGAAGTCTAATTGCCAGGACTAAACTTTCATACTTCTTAGTTCTGGATTTAATCACAACTTAGAACAAGTGGACTTTCAACAGACAGAGAAAAAGTTGACTTGATTACTGCAGATAGAGTGCACAGAAACAGATGCACGTGATATAATGAAATTGCTGTCTGGCTTGTCCTTGCTCCCCTGCTGGGAATTCCTCACAGGAATGTCAGCTAAGCTGATTGACAGACGTGGTCAAAAACTAAATGGAAAGCAATATTTTTCTCTTATATTTCCCTTCCTGAGAGAGGAAGTTTGCTTTGATCCCCCCTAGCTTTGTTCAGATCCCTTTCATTACTTGAGCATTTGAGCGGGCATACTTTATACCTGGTTTGGGTGATGAAGGGTTAATGGGGGATGGTTTGAAAGGTTGTGGGACCCACAGGGGGCCACTGCTGGGACCTGCTGTCTCTCTGGCTTATTAGCCCTCATCAAGATTACTATAGACAGGAGGCCGGGGACAGGGCAACAGATTGAGGCATGACAATCTCTTTATACCATACAGAGGAAATATCATTACCATGAGGTCAGCTGTTTTTATTGATGTGCCCTCAACTGTCAGGTTCATAAGAAGTGAAATATATGATACAGTTTGTTGTATGCTAAACAACTTTAGAGCCACAAACCATCAAAGACCCTCACGCAGACATTGAAAAAGCTTCCAGTTGGTGTTTAAATCACTTTATTGTGTTAATCAGGTATTAGAGACAGCCGGAGCAATTAGTGAAATCACAACAGAGATTTGTTTTGGCGAGACATTGTCAGGCAGCAAAGTTTCTACCTCAGTGAGAAATCTGAGGGATTTGGTCTGGCTCTGGATCTGGTGCTAAGGTGCTTGAACAGGCCAGAATCTTCTTACTGATCACACTATCCATTTTAAGTCTAGAAGAACCATGGTTTTGTGCTAGTTATCAAAGCAAGTGTCGTGCTTATAACTCATAACATTTAGCTTATTATTTTTTAATTTGCTTTACGATAACACTTGATAGTGTATGAAAGCAAATATCATTCTAGTATTTCTAATAAATCTATAAACATTCAACTATAAACTATGTTTATGTATATAGAGTGTGAGACATGGCAACTTTTTTAAATAAAAAAGAAGGAAACACACAGCAGCTGTGGACCTGGACGTGTGTAACGGTGGATTGGTTGACTAATGGAGTTTGAACACCTCCCCATCTGCGCTCCAGCAGCATTCTTCGTTGCTAGTTTGTAAAAGGAGAAGTGATGGGGTGAAGTTAAGGGTCACAAGGCAATTGGAACCCTTTTGAGATGCCATTGTTGTGAGGAGTTAGACAGGATGGATGTTAAGATGTGGCGGGAAGGGGAAACGTGTGTGTGGGAGTGGGTGAATGTGTGCGGGGGAGAGGGAGACACAGCAGAGAGTGAGGATAAGCAGGCGGGCCAACAGCAAACCTCCTGGCTGAAACGTGAAAGCGTCCTATAAATTATAAATAGTCCGCTCTCTTCTCTCTTTACAGAGGGTGAGAAATGTGAGTTGAGCCTTCAGAAACTCTTATTCATTCAAGATTCAAAACACTTTATTAATCCCAGAGGGATTAATAAGCGTATGAAGCACACAGTGACTTTTATTTCTGGTTTTTAAATAATCGTATATACCTGCACATCTAACATTAGATGAAAACAATGATTTCAGTCTGTCACGGTTATGCAGATAGTGTGTTAACAGCTGCATCTCAGGGGGCAGTGATTGACCATTGTAAACCTTGCTTAGTTTTCAATAACAGAATCATACCCGGTAGCGGCCTGGTAGCTCAATGGGTTAAGTGTCAGACTGGAATGTAGGAGGTCGCAGGTTCGAATCCCGTCTGACT
>JAUMTR010244502.1:0-26660 GCA_032270685.1 Microctenopoma stevenorrisi | reverse complement strand
TTCTTAGAGATTAACATGTAATCATTAGAAAAACATATTTTTATGTTACCTAACAATTATCGTTCTCTAAGATTGACTTATATTAGTTTTATGTGTGTTACAAGCAGTGAAATCAAAATGCACTTACATTTACAGAATACAGACAACTACAGGTGAGTGTTTCTGATTTGATTGTTGATTGTGAATGAATGTAGGTTTAGCAGGAGCTGGCAGCCTCCTACCACGTCCAGTGAGCTGCTACCAGGCTGCTTGCCTTACTCTCCGTTCTTTCTAAGCATTAACAATAGAGCTGATTATATAACTCCATAGTATAAATTGAAATTGAAAACAAATAAACGTTTATGCAGCAATTCCAACCAAATTTGACAATGGGCTACTATGACCCACGGCGGGTTTCTGCGTGACTGTAAACAGGATGGAGGCTTTCGTTGCACACCCTGAAACCAATGTGTGCTCTGACAAAACAACTCGCAGAATTCTGCTGTGCAACCATTTCTGCGAACTGGAAAGATTTCTTGGCAGCTCACCCACCTGACAATTCATCATACAAGCAGTTTTCATGCACAACACTCCATTACAACTGTGCTTTTACCTATTTGTTGTACATATCAACTTATTTATTTTCCTTTTTTTAATGTATGAGATGTATGAATGTGGCACCTTTTTGTGGAGCAAACATAATTTTGTTGTATTGTTTCTTTTAACGTTGTAATCACAATAAAGGCACTTTGGATCATATCAAATCCAGTGTTTCCATCCCGCGGATATTGAGTCTCTACCTGGACAGTGTTGGGACTGTCGTCCCCCTTAGCCTTCCTGATGCCTCTCTCTTCAGGTTGGTTTGTGCCATACTGTGCGTGGCCTTATCGTCAGACCCTGAGTCTGTGTTCTCGCTGATTCTCCCTTGTCATCCAGGGCTTCAGGACAGACTTTAGGATAGACGCAAATATGTAACTCCACTGTGACAGTGTCCATGCAGGTCTTAATGTAGCGCAGTACACTGTCGGTGTAGAGCTTTAGGTCAGGTCCCACTTAGTCCTGCTAGAGCAGCCCTGCAGCTGCAGAGAGGCATCATCAGGCCAGGTTGTGATGGACTGTGTAATAGTCGGAGCTGATTTGCGGAGGGGGGTGTTTGCAGGGATCAACAGCAGTGACGTGGTCGGTCTGGGCAAAGTGTGGAAGCTGCTAAGCTCTGTAGCCTAGCTTGATGCTTGAGTACACCTTATCCGGCATGTTAGCTCCTCTAGTACCACACTTAGTATTTTGTGGGACTGGGTGTAGCCTTGGTTTCTGTGTTTGTATGTGGTCGTGAGAATGTTTGAGAACTGTCTTTGTTTATCTTATGTAAAGCAAAGACTGCATCTGTATACAATGCTGAGCATGCCAGGTTTTTGCAAGTGCTGGTCATGTACAAATATTACTTGGAAGCTCTAATACACCAGTACATAAGTACAGAGTGTACATATTACTTACTGTACCTTACAGCAAATACCAATAATCTTGAAAAGCACTGTTAAATGCAGAAACCATTATCATATATATCACTTCTAATTTAGGTTTTTATAGTTTATTTACCTCCAAATGTTATTTGTAACCTGTCAAAGGCAAAGTAGAATTAAATATTATGTGGTTTATTTGTGTGGAACAAACAATAAGTTAAAATATAAATTTGAAGAATATGTCTGTCTTTCTTTTCTTCGTGGTCTTGGAATAGTAATGTGTCTCAATCTGTTTTATGTTTGGTCCTTGCAGAGACGCTGAAATACTGCAATCAAAACTAGATTTGAAGTCTGATACTACATCACCACTATATTTATCTGAGAGCTTCATCCAGCCACTGGGTTTAATAGGTGCTTTATGCAATCAAAAATGTATGAACAATGATTTAATATGTTATAGTAGCCTCTATAAAAACACTACATATTCGGGCATGAATGTTAGATATTTTTTACATTTACCTTATGCTAAAATAAACATTTGGAAAGCAGGACATTTCTCAACAGTTTAAAAAAAGTCTTTAAAATTGTTCCTCCTACTGAACCGGAGTGTAAATATTTGATTGTTAATATCAAATAATAACGACTTCTTCTACAGCTGCTGCAAAATTCAAATGGGTAAATAGTTTTAATTTACAACTATGCTATATAAATCCATATTGAAAAATCTAATTCTAGAATTTGAATTCCGTTCATCTGGACAAAGCTTTTAGGAGGTGACAATACATCCATATACTCTTGCTTTGCTGGAGCTAGAAGTTTGCAGATTCCTTTCTCTGTCTCCATAAGTGTCCAGACTTATACCATCTTTTATTTACACGCAGTGAATCAGTCGTTCTTTCTATGGGGATATATATGAGGCCTTGCTCTAAGTGATCTTGATCAGTTGATTGTGCAGCTAAACATTACACCCTCATACCAACTGGTCTTTGACTACAAAAAGCCTTTGAGCAATACAGTCTTCATACTTAGATGAGAAAGTTAATGGAAGCTAAAAGATAAAAACTAGGTAACTGCGACTACACCTATGAAGAACAGAGGTGCAACAGGAGCTACTGCATTTTTTGAAGAATAAAAGACATTGTTCTGGAACAAAAAAACAAACCCATTATTTTCATTTTTCATTGCATTGTATGTATTGTATGTCTTTACAGGGCATTTGATGTCTTCACATTTTCTTTTCTGATGTGGAAGATTAAAGTAACATTGACTGCAAAGTGATAATGTGTAGTTCACACAAAGCGTTTCCATTTAAAGAGGTGTTAACCAATTGTCAAGTCTGTCTCAGGTCTGATAACAAGTCCTCTGACAGTCACTGGATGAAAAGTGACATGTATGGTTCTCTTTACTTAACCCTCAAGCGTAGATCAGGTAGAGAGCTTATGCATATAAGCAGATATGGGTATATATATATGTTATATATAAGTAATTCGTTGCTGTGAAGCAACAGTTCTCACCACTACAATTCAATTCAATTCATCTTTATTTATATAGCGCCAAATCATTAAAGAATGCATGTGTTTTACAACTGTCTGGAATAAATCTGCAATGACAGCTTTTCTGAATTTTTTTTTTAGATTTCAAACAGAAAAAATATAACTTCACTTGTTAATGACAACATTTATTTTGGCTTGTCTTAAACACATGGTGCACTGTGTGCAGTATAAACGCTGGTTCAGCAAGTCTTGTAACCAATTGTATTGAATTGTTCAGTCTTTGTTTTACCTTTTCTCAGATAAAAAAGTGTTTAAGGAATTAACAAATCATATTATTAGTTTTTTTCCTGATTTTAGAAGAATTTTTTCATTTTTCTTTGTCAGGAAATGTGGTTTGATATAATATGAAGACAAGATAGTATCTTTACAGATTTTTGAGGTTTTTCAGTGTTTTATTGCTCATTCGTTACAAACCAAAGAAAGCCTTCAAGGACTGATTAACTTTGTGCAGAAGTTAATTCCGACAGTGACAGTGTAAAAGTTGTGCAGCACAGATAAGATGTCTTGCACAATATTGCTTTAAAGTCTCTTCTGATATGAGTTGTTCCTTTTTCTGGACGATGTAGAAAAATTGTGCGAGTCATTGAGAGCAAACGTTAGTCTCATAAAACTAAATTTACCGAGACAAATAAAACCGTGTCAGTTGCTCAATTTAGAATCAGTATATGTATAAGGAAAGGTCGTCCTTCAAAAGCACACAAAATGATTATACAAAGGCATTTATGTTTTCGTTTGGGATGACAATATAATAGTTCTGAGAAGAGTCTAAGCCAAAGAAAGCCAGCGAGTGTGAACGTGATGCAACATAGAGACGATTATTTCTATCACAGTATTGCTTTAAACTTCTCCTTTGAGACGACTTTGTGCATCTTGAGGAAGATGTGTGCAAAGGCAAGCATCTATGAAATGTTTGTGCAAGTCATGGACACGTTAAATAAACCTATGATAATAATTGTTTGGATTTAAACAAACACTTTTTTGTTTTATCTCTTCGAGCTGAAGCTTTTTTAGCAAACAATGAGATGTTAATTCTGATTAGTATAAATCACAAAACTAAATCACAAAACTAATTTGAGATGTTATTCTAATGTGATCACGTTAAAATAAACACAAATAAATATTATAAAAAATCTATATATACAATATTTTCTTACTAGAAAATAAACTTGTTAGTGAGACTATGAGGTACCGGGCTTATTTACTGATTTAAATAGTTGTATCTGCAAGGTAAAAAAAATATCAGGAGACCTTTTAAGTTTATTTTTGTTTTAAAAAATATTGTAGGTAAAAATCATCTTTTGATCTCCTCATATCTGTGCGAACGCTTGCTAAGCTTGGGCTAACAGAGTAGACGCACTCTCATGTTTAAGGAAGTCCTACATTTATAGCCCAGTCATATACACCAAAAATGCAAACTGCAAATTTTTTATAAACTGTTCATGGTTCCTTTTTTCAGAGATGACAAGATAAGAAATTTGACATAATAGCTGCTGTTCTTCAGAGCCTCCCCTGACTGGAGCTACAGGCTAACACTGATTAAGAGCACAAACAAAAACTCTGCAGTAGGTTTGTAACAAACTTCGCTATGTTTTGAATTTACATTACTGAACAGACACACAATTATTAATGTGTTGCTTTTGTTTTAAAGGTCAGAATCACCTTTGCATGTCCACTATGAAGATGTTGACTGTGTTTGCACTTATCTGTGCAATGATGACTCTGACCGGAGTTGCTGGTGATTATTTTAATAGAAGGTGTACTGGATGTACAGAGTGGTTGTCGACAAACATTTGAAACCCAACCAACTAGTGTGTCAAACATTTTACCCGGCTGTCGACATTTCAACTTGTGTTCCACAGGAAAATGTGAGCGATCTTGTCCAGGGAATTGGTTGAGATACAGAAGTCGCTGTCTTCTCTACGTACCACAAGTCATGCCGTGGGCTAAAGCTGAGGTAACACCTGGTATTTATTCATTCCAGAATGCTTCAAAGTTACTGCTCTGCACGCATCCACTTTCTCACTTGACGTTCCATGCTAACTTTGATTCCCTTGATTTCTGTGATTATCTCCGTTGCAGAGAAACTGTCAGTCCATGGGCGCAAACCTCGCATCTGTTCATACAAAAAATGAGTACCTCTGGATTAAAATGATGATAACACGCATAACTCATAAGTACCCAGAGACATGGATTGGAGGCTCTGACGCTCAAGAGGTATGGCAAAATACTTATTATTAAAACATTGTTGCAATGCTGTGGTAAAGGATGGGTCTAATTTAGGCACCAAACCAGCTTTGTTAGGTTTAGGAAAACACACACAACACAAGCAGTATTTATAGCTTAGGTAAATTGTATAATTGCTTCACCTTTGGCGCTTGATCACGTATCCAACCTTAGATTTCACACTTATTCACTTTTTAACAACAACATCTGACTTTTAGCATATCCATATTTAGTCTGAAGAGAAATTCAAAAAGAAATATGTGCCGTACATAACTGTAACATGACACTAACGATATAACAAATGGTTCTTAAACAGAATCAATACGGCATTTATACTGTTTTTGTGTGCATGTTACTGTTGCTAGGAAGGTTCTTGGTTCTGGAGCGATGGTTCACCTTTCAAATTCTCATTCTGGTGCAAGGGCGAGCCCAACGATGCAAAGAAACAGCACTGTATGGGAATAAATCATGGAGGTAAATAAAAGAAAATATAACACTCTATTAGTCGCATATAAATTAACAGATACACAAAGATGAATGCACTTAATTTTATTACTTTAGTAAATGAATCTTGGTTGGTCAATTGAAATTGAGTTTAATAAATATGTTCTGTATTAAATATACATTGTGCAAAACAATATTTATGTCGTGTTTCTGTCATACTTACAGCTGACAAATGCTGGGATGATAAACAGTGCAACCTACAACTTCCCTCTGTGTGCGTGAAGATAATCATGTAATTCCTGGGATCAAGTAGCACAAAATACCAAAAGTGCTCTCGTCTCCATTTCTTTTCTTTTGCTGTAATGCTGTTGAAAGAACAAATGTTATGAAAATAATGCTTTTACCGCCACTGCACACAAAACCAAACTCTTTCTATATGCAAATTTAAAAAGCTTTAAGCATGGGAAAAACTCTGTGACTCTCCCTCCGCTGTCTCCACTGCTATTATCCAACACACTTTTCAAGCATCATAGTTAAAATAACTGTACACTTCTATTCTCGAGCCGAGAAAAAAGCTGTACTGATATAAAAAACAGGAACTTCTAAAAGTCATGCATATTAAAAAAATGTACAGGTGTAACACAACGTTTTGGTTCAACCACGAATGAAGTGAAAGGCATTTGTTTAATATAGATAATAGAAGCACATAATGTTCTCAACATCAGGATGAGAGGAAAGGGATATCCTGCCAGGTTTATGCCCTTTTTCATTTGTTTTTCAGACATGTGGTCACTGCAGAACCGTTTCTTGCGCCATGTGGAGCCCCCAAGCTACCAGTTTAGTCCCAAAACATTTAGTAGAAGGAAATTTAATTTAAATATTTTTCTGATTATATCTGCTTTGTGATGATTTTGTTAAAAAACCTTATACTAACTTTTACATACTATAGTGTCTTTGTGATATCACTGTAAACAAGATTAGCTTTATACCAGGCGTGTTCACTGCAAGAGATTCTAACAAGGACAATACGATTCTTTTATTACATTCCTTCAGAAAGAAGACCTGCACAAACTACCACTCCTCTCACGCGCAGGCACTACAAGCACACACAGCTAATGGTTTAACAATGTATGCTCTGCTTAGTGAAGCACAGGTCTACACAACCTCCACATGGTCACAGGGTGCCTGTAACATCCACTGAGATAAGCCGAATCACGGAAATGACGTTCTGTACTGTGTCACGTCACAGCAGAGATGGAGAGGTCTCTTTGACCAGCAGGTCATGGAGAAGATGTGAGTTGTCTTCCGCTGTTTGTCCAGCATCATCCTCACTATAAGACAGTTCAGAGATTTGAGTCTTTTGGTTTGGCCAAAAGCAAACAAATCAAATAAACAAAGACACCGCACTTGTTTACATATTTTAACCATAAAAACAGCTTCTGGCTACTAGTATAATGTATAAATATGTTGTGTGGTGCTTTAGTTCCTCATTTTGGGAGAGATGATAAGATAAGTAGCCGCATTTATCATATATCATCTGTCATGGTCTGAGCAAAATGATGAAACCACGTCTGTTAAGAAAGTTTCAGATCTCCACTGAAATATTAAAGTCCTTCTACTCTAGAGCATCTTAACAAAACACAGGACAACTCTTCCATCCCTGCAGAACATTTACCACAAGAGATGTAGGACCAGAGTTACCAGGATTATCAAGGTCTCATCTCGCCCCAGCAACAGCTTGTTTCAGATTCTGAAATTAGGGAAGAGACTTCGAAGCATCGGGGAAGAGATTTAGAAGCATCGCGGCCAGGACTGAGAGACTCGGGGGACCATGAGGCTTGGTGGTGCTTTATATGTGTAGTACATTTTTCTGTCTACAGTGACAAGATGTAAATAAAATCAATAAGTACCAAAAGACCAAAAATACTAATAATAGTATTGTGGAAATTTGTTTTATCCACCAAAGACCTCATAATAACATTTGTGGCTCACAGCGTTGTTGGCAGATAAATTACAGTGGTAAAGAAATCAACACGCAGTATTTTTTATTCTGCCTTATTGAGAAACATGGTAGAGAAATAATATAATAATCCACATAAGGGCACATAATTACTGGAATAAAACAATCAATAAAGATATTAATTATTTAAATATGGTATATGCACAAATTATTATGCTAAATTGCTAGATCAGCTTTTTAAATCACATTTAGTTTTTTTTTGCGCTGTGTTAGTATATTTTATTTTACATTACAAACTAGTAAATAATAAATATATAATAGTAAATCGATAAATCAACTATACTTCATAATGACAACATTTCAAAAGTAAAGTAGTACAACCATAACGTGTGACTAAATGCAGCATTACTGTACAAGCTGTAGTTTGGTTGTGTGTTACTGTGCCTACAGAGCAGAACGCAGTACGGACGTCTCTCCACACGGTGGTGCTGTGGTCATCTTCATCAATTCATCTCAGCCACTCAGATCCTTTACATAGAGTCGGGTAAACAAAGTTAAAGTCATCTGTTCAGATCAGAGCACTGTTGTCAGAAGTACCTTAGTAGTGTACCTTCTTTTAACCTTACTTGTTGAACGACATATGGAAAAGACACATATGACACATATGATAAACATGATTTATTAACAACCAAACTAAAGAGATAATTAGAGATCTAGGTCTGGAATCAGTTGGAACAGTGGTGAACGCGAGTGCCTGGGTGAGTGTAGAAATGTTGGAAGTGCAGAAAGCGGTCAATCAGCAGGGCCAGAGCAGTCGTGGACCATCAGAAGTGGATGATTACACACACCAGTGACCCACAGCTGAGAGGAAGGCCCTGGAAGAAAACACAAACGACAACTACAAAGCAACATAGTCACAGTAAAAGTGACAACGAAAATTAAGATTGATCTTATCTTGTCTTAACCTGACTCCTTCATGTTATACACACTTGGTTTGTCTATGCGCAATCGTAGGTATTACATCCACTCAATGGATGATGTAACACGAAGTAAACGAGGGCGGAGGGATACGTCCTTCACTCCACACAGGCAGAGGCAATGTCCTGCTCAGACCTGGGTTTACATTTACATTATAACGCACAGTCTTTGATACTGTGTTATTCAATCCAACAGATTCCAATGTAAATGAGCTCATCCTCATATTCTGTGTCTACATATAAACAGTAATTACACTGGAAGATCCGTCTAATTCCAACTGTTCAGGAGTTTTTCCATTTAAAAGATCACAACTCTTAAATAACAGTATGATCCAATCAGAAAATGCCAGAACCTGTAAATTGTATCACTTTATTTTGAGGTTCCCACATCTGTCTTCCTTTAGGTTTCACAGTAAGGTCTTGATTTAGTGTTATACATTTTAGTGTTATACATATCACATATCAACTTTTTTGAAGGCAGAAAGCTAACATTTGTTGTGGAGTGATCTTGAGGTTACACAGAGAACTGTGTGTCCTCGTATCATTATACGATAACATCGAGATGTCAGATGATATTTGTAGAAAGATATGAAAGAGCCAATTACATCATCACATAAATACCAGTGAAAATAAACAATGAACGTCTGCCTTTCTAGTATTTGAGAAGGATTAATGTTTTCATTTCTGTGTGACTGGGTGTAGCCTTGGTTTCTGTGTTGGTATTTGGTCATGAGAATGTTTGAGAGCTATCTTTGTTTATCTCATGCAAAGCAAAGACTACATCTATATACAATGATGAGCATGCATGTCGTAAAGAGGCGCAAGACTTTGCGAAGTGCTGGTCATGTATAAATATTACCCTCAAGCTCTAATTCACCTTTAATACTTACTATGTAAATACCCTACAGCAAGTAACAGTAATCTTGAAAACTGTTAAACACTGAAACCTCTATTGTTTCCACCACTTACAATTTATGTTTTCAAAAGTTTATTTACCTCTAAAGTTCTATTTAGTTTTATTTATTTATTTTTAGCATGAACTTAGCTGCACTTTGTTCTCACTTTGACAAGAGAAAGTTATTAGTTTTACTATGTTGATCAGTGTAAAAAGGCAAATCAAATCAAGAGTGATTCAATATTGCAAAAAAATTAAAGGGTAATTATTACCGAGGCCTGTTTAATATGGTTAATAAGAACAATGAGAGTAATAATTGAAGTAATAATCAATCCTTTTAAAGACATTCTTATGGAAAGGTAGCCCCCCAAAGGCTCTATGGGTGTAGGGTTCAGTGCTTGGTCCCGGGACACTTTCATATGTAACCAGGAAACATGGTTTTCTGTTCACATGATGACTTTAAGACCTGATCTTAGAGTAATAACATGTTTCAGTCTGTTTTATGTTTAGTCCCTGCAGAAAGAATGCAAAAAGCAGGGTGTCAAATCCTGGTCCTCAACGGTCACTGCTCTGCTTAGTTTACATCCTTGCACTTTCAGCTGCTGATTGACTGATTTTTTGGCAAAACATCATTTTCTTGTGTTTTTTTTTTTTTATAAAAAACATAATTGACCTCAGGTAATCAAACTGGAATTTTAAGGGTTAAAATCCTAATAATTAAAAAATAATAACTGAATGTTGTGTAAGTTGGAGAAGGGCTGAAGTTTTCTAAGTGAGCCAGGTAAAGAAAATTATTTTATAGCAGTTTTTGGGAGGTAGACAATTTTGTCCCCAATGATACAAGAGGGGGGTAAATTAAAGTGACGCGGGTCAATTAATTCTAAGGAACAGTTTCTTTTTTCCAGCAGCTAGATTTTATGTGAGTCATAATAAAATCTGTAATCATTGTAATCCATAATCACAAAATCCATATTTAGTATGGCTGCATGTTCCACGTTTGCACCTGTTGTCCATCACACATTTCACATCACACACAGGTGCTCTCCACGTGGCTTTGTAAATCAGTCCCTTAGTTTGTGAAATTTTCAGTGTCACTATTGACTTGTAGAGTCTGTTCCAGTATTCAGGATAGACAAATGCCTGGTTAGCTAACCTCAGAATGAACACTGAAACCTGGGGAAAGTCTTAACCCTAACCTGTTTGGCATGATCTCCACATACTACTTAATCTTTTTGTATTTTTGCAGCACTGTGCAAATGTTTTCTTTTAAATGAAAGCAAAGAATGTACTTCACGGGTTACTCGTGTAAGGTGCGCTCTGGTTAACATCAGGGCGTTGTTGCGTGAACATCATCACTAGATAAATACAAGTGAAAAAAATGTCAGCCCGCACATCCTTGTTGTGTGGTCCTAAATCCTGTTGTGGGACCCGTTGCTAAGCGTATTTAAGAACTGGCGTTTCTTCTTCGCCATTACTCGGCAGTTCTGCACAGGGAGCGACACTGAGAAAGAAGATTATTCTGCAGTAGGTTGCTACAAACTCGCTGTTCATCTTTTCTTCCTTTAAATTAGATCTTAGCCGTTTCCTACAGACACGTGAGTGACATATCTGTTTGTCTTTATGAAAGGTTTTCATCATCTGGAACACCTGCAACATCTCCACCATGAGGATTCTTACTGTGTGTTTCCTTGTGTGTGCCATCATGGCGCTGACCAGGGCTGGCCGTAAGTATTTACTTGCAGTAGTGTGACATACTATTAGAAGGATGACACTATACAAATGAAAACGCTAGAAAACAGATCATGTTTACTTTAAGGGTCACTATTCCTCTGAGGGTCACTATTTCATGTTTGGACAGAGTTGTTTATTATACACCAAAATCTTACAGTAAGTTAGACAGAGAGTGCCAGTTCATCCCGAAAAAGGTTATTCGTTTATTTTAGTTCCATGGAGAGTACCCAGGCGTCTTCGCAGTCGTTCACATCCTGGCTCCTGGCTGTAGTAACACACATGAAACAACCCTCAGGTGACGATCAAGTATTAACTTAAGGGTACCACAGGGTTTTTAAACCTGCTACACCTACCAGTCTGTCAGAAAAACCCTCTGGAATGGATAGCGAAATGTCAATGTAATGTCAGGAACTAAAAGAAGTCCAGTTGCCACTGAATAACCTTTTTTGGGGTATGAACATGACCTGGATGACATATATTCTCCAGTTCATCATTTAATTTTGTCTTACTCTCTGACTCAAAGTTAATGTGTATATAGATTCAAAATGTAGCATTAACTCAAGGATCTGATTTTTCTTTTCACTCCTGTGTCTTAAGCCGTCCCACCTCCCATACAATTTGTGGAACAATCTGGGGAAGGTTAGTGTATAGTGTAATGATGTCATTTACAATGGTAAGATAATAACAAACAATAAAAGAGCAAATGTTCCAAGGCCCTAACTTCTATGTCCAGGTTCTGCAGATGGAGAGAGCACAACATCACCACCATCAACAGGTTGGATTCTGTTTTTGGTTACAATGAAAATGTAGAATTTACATGTCAAGTATAAAGATACTACTATATATGTATTCTTATCATTTGCAGATGACGACTTCTTTACACCAGAAGGTTAGATTCTGTTTTTTTGTTTTGGTTGCAATAAAAATGTAGAATTTACATGTCAAATATAAACATCTAAAATATCTTTGCTCTCCTCTGAAAATCATAAACGTTTCATAATTTTGATGCTAAATTGTCCAGAGAATGCAATGTTTATGTTTGTCATGTGATGTTATAATTTTCTGATGCCTTGTTTATTCGGAAAAACCTTATGGGCAAGTAAATGTAACTTAATTTCCCACGTAGTACAATATGATCTTACAATGTTAATTAGTTTTATTAACACAATAATTTGCTATTTTATAATGATAGAGTATAAAGATACTACTATATATGTATTCATTTCATTTGCAGTTGACGACTTCCCTTCAACAGCCTCACCAATAGCAGGTTGGATTCTGTTTTTGCATGACAAACATCAACATATAAACTATCTTCACCATTTTTTAATGCTGAATTGCAATGCAGTTGTGTATTATGGCTTATTATTCCTACTTTTTCTGGTACCTATAGATTAGGATCCATTTGTTAATTTTTAAAAATATTGACACCACTCAAAAGTCTATAGGCTTATTAAAAAACTTCAAACAAATCCAACGACAAATCCAAATACTGCCACCTCTAAGGCTCACCAGTTCACGCGTGATCATACCTCGGTTGCTTATTGTGTAAAAATTAACTATTACTTTAACTAAATAATTGGATTTCTTTCCCTACCACTGTTCACTGAACATGCTTACTGTGAAATAAAGCAAATATATATAAAGTTACCCAGGTGCTGAACTACTTCTTTCTGTCACTGCTGTCTTAAGATTTCCTTCCAGAAGATGCTGACATCCCTGATTCTATAGAAGGTGAGTGTTGAGAGCGACAATATCTTTTTGAAATATAATTTGATTAACAGTGAATTGGAAGTGATGGATCCATAGGTTTCATATAATTTTATGCAGTCTTACAAAAATACATATAAACACATATTGGAGACTCATCTCTACTTTCTTTTTTGTTGTCAGATGACCTTTTCAATAATGAGTCAGAAACCCCATGAAACCACACACAACCTCTGCTGTTTCCTAACAACCCTTTACAGGTACATTAATGTATAACAATTAAACAGTTTGTACACCAATGTGTAATGTTTTCACCGAACAGCATTAATGTCTCTCTACATAATGATGAAAATGATGAGTGTATGAGGAACTGACTGAACCCTCGGTTTTTCTGTAATTGCAGAAGATGTGATCGGATGTTTGGATGGCACGCAGCAGTATCATCTGGGTCTCGGGCTGAAACAGAGTCATAAATCACCTGTGCAAAGCGATTACTGGTGCATGTGTCTTTGTGAAGAATATATAACACATTTACATCTTTATTTCATTTCTATACCTGTAATGCAACTCCTGCAATAAAGCTTTTAGCACAACTGTGACTTTTCTTTAGTTCTTCATGAAGACTGTGCATTGTCTCAAAAGGGGAATAAAGACATCTTGTGGCAAGAACTGCAGGGACAACCGAGGAAATAAAACACTATACGTCACAATTTAAAAATCTGATAGATACCATAAAAACAAATGGGAATTTAAAACTAAAATATTTGTTTTAAGAATTGCAAATGACTTGCCTCTATGTTTACCAATGGTAAAAGCACACAAAATAATATTTTTCCAACTTGAACTTAAGGTTAGTGAGCATGTTTCACAGGTGTGTATGCCTGAAATTTAAATTCAAGAAACGTTGTAATTTTGACCATATGGCGCTACATACAACAATATGGGACTACGCCAGATGTGGGCGTGTTCTGTGTGTGTGTTCAGAGTGTGCTCTGTATTTGTGTAGGGATTTCTTTAAAAGCCCATGTGCTGCATTATACGCTTTCTGGAAAACTATACGTTTTTTGTTGACTAACACTATAAGCAATCATAAACCTAACATAGCTTAGTTCAAAAACAACTAGGGCAACTACGGGTTAATGTCTTGCCCAAAGACACTTTGACATATAACTGGAGGAGGAGGGGAATCAAACCACCAATCTTGCGATTGGCAGGAGGCTGCTCTTCCTCCTGATGCACAGCCCCCTCTAGAAACAAACTAAGCCTCTAGTTTGTTCAAAATCCTTCTACACACAGCCTGTTTGTGGCCATTGCTGCTGGATTTTGTTGGTCTATCATTTCCCACTGTTCTGGCCCCAGGCCTTATTGTGTTTTGGAGTCATGCTGTTATAAATCAATATCATTTTCTTGCCGATTTACTAAAACACAGATTACAGCTGTATCACAACCTTCACCATCATGGTTGTATTTTATGTTACGCCGTACTAACGAGACAGGGACATAACCACCACTTACTCTAAGGAGACCCCCCCAGGTTAACCCTTGCTCCGCACAATCTGCTCCCATTCATGTTTCCCTTGATAACCACCATGAGGACTTAACCTTCCATGTTATTCGGTCCCCTCTTGTTTCCCTGGTTTTAGGTGTCTCCTGGCTCTGCCTTCACAACCCACACATTGATTGGGAATCCTGAAAGGTCCTGGGCTGGAGTGATCAATGCTCTTGTGTTTGTCAAGCAGAAGTCTGATCAGTTAAATCTAATAAATATAGATTTATTTGCACAAGAGTAGGTTACAGCTCTAAGTCAGAGTGCTATCTAACCAACAGAGTGTCAGTCCAGACTTTCTTACCCTTACACACCCATATAAATGTCTAATGGTACAATGGACGTCCTCTTCTTCCTGTCGTCTACAGAGGTCCTCCTCCTTGTCTTCTGATTGGCTCGTCACAGTTGCTATTAGGAAGCTCACAGACCTTCTGCCACGTGGCTGGTTTTCTCTGCATGACGCTCTTTGAATCCTGTACAGACAAATACTAAAGCACAAATACACAGAACAAACTTCACACCTTTCTAACACTAACCACAGTTAGATGAAAATATGTCGCATTTCAGACACTTTAACCTGTTCCATTTTCCGGTTTTTACATGTCACTTTTTCGTAGGTCTATGTCTATGTCTATGTTGTCTAAACCTCCTTTTGCATGTGCAAGCGCAAAATATCTGTGTTGTCTGATGTCATTCAAAGGACAAGTAGCTGCTTTACAGAAAAAGGTTATTTTTTATTGGCAAAATATTCAATAGTAACATATTAAAAGTATTAAGACATATACACATAACATATCCAACAATTCGCTTATGTCACAGCACAGTCAGAGATATATAACTGATTAACAACACAGTTTATCATGTTGTTATTTTTGTATTATATATATATATTGTTATTATATATTTATTTTTCAACTTGATCTTTTAAATTTCCATTAGTCATTTACAATTTACAAGTATTGAGTTTAGAATTAAAGCCATTTTTTCTGAATTGTATGGACTGAAACTGTGAGTAACTTGTTTTCATGGGTTTCAATAGGCCACAAATGGGCACAATATAGCCAAGAGGTACAATTTGAGGTATACAGTATATTATTTATATCTAAGGAGTTGAATTTGAAAAAGAAATCATCACACACTAATTCAGACACAATGTAAGTGATCAAAAAAAGGAAGTGACCTGGACACAATGCTCGACATAGAGCCAGACTGTTAAACACAGATAAGGCATATTGCTAAGGCAAAAACTTCTCTTTTTAGATGAGCTGTTGCTTCTTGTGGAATAGGTGGCAAAAGCATGCATGTGCAAGTCATGGAGGGCAAATATTAGAGTGACGTGAATGTTAGTATTGTTGCTGAGAAAAGCCTAAGTCAAAGAAAGCATTACAGTGAGTGAACATGACGAAGCATAGATAAGAAGATGGGTCTTTATCAGAAAGGCTTCCAACTTCTCTTTTGAGATGACTTGTGTCTTCTTATGGAAGACGTTGTAAAATTTTAGAAAAACTCTCTTGATACCACCACTGTTCCTATTTGTTTGTTGTTTTATATCATAATGTGTGGTGATTTATATAAAGTTCTAAATTTACCTTTCTTCTCTTCATCAATACAGCACTATTACAAATACATTAAAGCATATTGTTAGAAGTTTTTGCTGCAGCTAGAATTTGTTCTAATGCTTTTATAATTTTGTTAATTATCAATATAATTTCCTTCATGATTTATTAAAACACAGATTACAGCTATATCACAACCTTCACCATCATGGTTGTATTTTATGTTACGTCATACTAATGAGACAGGGACATAACACCCACTTACTCTAAAGAACCCCCCACCCAGGTTTGTTAATCGCCAAGCAGAAGTCTGATCACCACATGAGATCGAAGGTGATCAGGCACGTACAAGCAGTTGGGTGGGCAGGCAGTGGGGGCAAGAGCAATGGAGGAGAGAACCCCTCTTTCGATGTCCAGGGGTGTGGCAGCGAGGCGGACCGAAGGTGGGAGGACGAAGTCGGGAGGCTACTCAGAGTCAGAGTGATCAAACTGGGAGTCCACCTTGGTGTTCTTGATGCCCGGGCAGTAGGAGAGCGTGAAGTTGAACCGGTCGAAGAACAAAGCCCAGCGAGCCTGTCCAGAGTTCAAGCGTTTGGCGGTCTTGAGATACTTTAAATTCTTATGATCCATGACAACTAAAAATGGTTGTTCGGCTCCCTCAAGCCAGTGACGCCATTCCTCCAAGGCCAGCTTGATAGCGAGGAGCTACCTGTCTCCAATGGTGTAATTCCTTTCAGCGGGGCTCAGACGCCGGGAGAAAAAGGTGCAGGGGTGGATTCTGTTATCCTTTTCAGTCTGTTGGGAGAGGATGGCGCCCACACCAAGATCCAAGGCATCAACCTCCACCAAGAATTGACGACTGGGGTCAGGTAGAGTTAGAACAGGAGCTGAGGAGAAGCGGTCTTTCAAGCGCGAGAAGGCGACCAAGGTACCAAGAAAAACAGACCAGACTGGAAGTTAACCGTTGCAGAGGATTGGCAATGGTGCTATAGTTCTTAATGAACCTCCGGTAGAAGTTGGCGAACCCCAGGAAGCGCTGTGGCATCTTGCAAGTCTCCGGGGTCACTGCCTCCTCACTGACTCCACCTTTGCAGGGTCCATCCTCATACGGCCCTGAGACAGGACAAAACCCAAGAAGGAAGTCGTTTTGACACGGAACTGGCACTTTCCTGCCTTAACATAGAGGTGGTTCTGGAGGAGGCGCCTTAGTACCGCCCGCAAGTTTTCCAGATATTCGGTCTCAGACTTAGAAAAGATCAGAATGTCATCAAGGTAGACAAAGACAAATTTGTTCAGCATGTCTCCAAGAACATCATTGACCAAGTTTTGGAACACGGCGGAGGCATTGGTGAGACCAAAAAGCAAGACTAAATACTCATAGTGACCTGCACGGGTGTTGAACACTGTCTTCCACTCATCGCTGGCGCGAATACGCACCAAGTGGTAGACATTCCTCAAATCCACTTTCGAGAACACGAAGGCTATCTGTAGCAACTCAAAGGCCAAGGTGATGAGTGGGAGAGGGTATCAATTTAATCGCGTTGAGGCCATGGTAGTTGATGGTAGATGCACGGACGGAACCCCCCGTCCTTTTTTTTCCAACAAAGAAGAAACCAGAACCTGCAGGAGAGGAAGAGGGACAGATCAGTCCAGCGGCAAGGGCGTCGGTCAAGTAAGCTTGCATGGTCTCGCGTTCAGGAGCGGACAGGGGATAAAGCCAGCCTGGGGGGGGGGGGGTGCCAGGAAGCAGATTGATGGTGCAGTCATATGGTCTGTGTGGGGGAAGAGAGGTTGCTCTGGTCTTGTTGAACACCTCCCGGAGATCTAAGTAGACCTCTGGAACCCCGGATAAATCCAGAAACTCCTCCACCCTCTCGACGACAATGGGCCCTGGGCGGGCGCTCGCAGCGCGGAGACAAACACCAGAGCATCGATCACTCCAGCCCAGACAAAAAACAACTTGTTTGCATTTATCTGCGAGACAAGACATGAATAACAATTACTGCGACATTATATTGTCATACAGCTCTTACGTATGAGCTAAAAAGGGTCAGTCAGTAGATATTATTATCTTTACCTGAACAAAAACAGGCTCATAAAACAATAAAAATAATTTGTTATCGATGTGAAATCCTGTGAAATCTGGAATTATCCACATTTGATGAAATAGTTTTCTGTGTGTATCAAGGTAAAATGCATTAATAAAATGTTTGTGTATTGATTTACCATAATGTAAAATATTTCACAATGCTTGTGCATACGATCAGAAACTCAAACCCTGAGGAAACCAATATATTAGTGGACATTTTAATACTGATTTTCCTTCACAGCCATTTGATTGAAAGAAATCTACAGGAAAACTCATTTTTTATTTGCCCTCAGTAATGCATCAGCTGGTCAAGAGGTCCAAGTCTTGCTCTAAAGATTGGACTGACATCGATGGTCGCTGTTTCCGCTACGTTCCAAGTCGCATGCCTTGGGGTAAAGCTGAGGTAATAACTAAAATTCTTCTATAATTACTTGTTCTTAATGGATTGGCATCATCCTTTACTTTGCTATTGTTCTACTTTCAGAAATTTCACTCTGTTTCTGTCTTTTACTGATGTAGAAAGTTTGTCAATCCATGGGTGCAAACCTTGCATCAATTCACAACATTGAGGAGTACCATGAGATTCAGAGGCTGATAAGAACCCAGACTCATGACTACAAAGAAACATGGATTGGAGGCTACGATGTACAACAGGTACTTACTGACATATGTCAAGTATGTAAAGAGACACAATATCAGGGTCACATTTTTATTCTACTGATGGGCCCAAATTCACAAAATTGGGGTAATTTAGCATCACCCCATTCTTCCTCCTGTGAATCCCTTTACAATTTTAGGCAGTTTTATTTGTTTATTATTTGTAATATCAGTTTTGAAACAGCCTATTCATATTTAGGTTGGAACACTGTTTGGAATATGAGAGAAACAGCAATATGAACACAGAATGGTTATTTTATCATCAAAAGATGACATGTAACTTTAATATAGTTAAAATGTACAAAGTAACTAGGATTACTTGTGTAGACATAACATGTATGTCATTAACATAAATATGACATTTTCAAGTTAAAAATGGACAAGATTGAGCAGGTTAGTTTTGAAAAAAAGTATAGAAGTGTGACTATGGTCCTTCATTGGACTGTCACTAGTGTATTTGGAGAGGTCCTTAGAGGTCTTTGTAGTTTGAGTTTTTGTATAACGTATATTACACATTTTCAGCTCATATTTTAAAACGTATTAGAACAACCATTTAATAAACAAGTGCTGGTAAGGTGATGCACCTTAACACGTGAAAAAATATATTGTAGTCTGTTTAAAAAACAAAAACCCCTTTCACAAAAACTCTTTAACCTATATGATTTTGTTACCTAGCAAAATGTTTGGCTCTGGAGTGATGGTACCACCATCCAGTTTACCAACTGGTGTGACGGCGAACCCAACAATATTGGCATACAGAACTGTATACAAATGAATTATGGAGGTAAGTCAAAAGTCGTCATTTGTATTTATTTTAATTGGATGTAAGTTAAGTGATTCTTTTTTGTCATTTTCACATGAGACATGAAGAACAAACCTGCCAACTGTTCAGTGAAACATACATGAGAACAATAGGGATAAAAAAATAATATGTACAAAAGCACAAATGGGTGGTTTACTATTCTGATGTCAGGGTAGACCCTGTTTCTCAGTCTGATGGTCTTTGCACTCAGGCTGCATAGTCTTCTGCCTGATGAAAGGGGAGGGAAGAGGGCATGTGCAGGGTGGGTGTGGTCTTTTATGATGCAGAAGACCCTACCGCTGCATTTGTCCCTGTAGATCTCTAAGAGCGAGGGCAAACTGCACCCGATGGTGCTGCACCTGCTGGTGCTACATTTTTACATTACTTGAACATATTATATAATTCACAGTAGGATTTCATATGGTTTTAACATATATGCTGAGGCTTTGGTTTCTGTAATTCTCATTGGCTTCTGTTTTTTTTTTTTTTGTATTTACAGGTGAGAAGTGCTGGGATAATATACAATGCAGAGAAAACCGTAAAGAAGGTGTGAAGATTGTTGCCCGGACAAAGTGGCATCGAAATCCATCTCAAACATCGATGAAAGTATTGTTGCTCAGCGTGTTTGCAAATGTATCTTTCCTTATGTCTTCATCTCATTTATAACCTGAAGACTGAATATTTCATTTAAGAACTTTGTCTGTTTTCCATCGCTGTATTGCTAATGAAGGAATTAAGCAGTATGTGACAAAAACAAGGACTCTCTTTGTTTTTGCTTTTTCAACAACAGCAGATTGAAAGTTTTAGAAAATGGAATGTTTTTTGTATTTTAGCAACTTTATTCTGCATAATGAACTAAACCTCTTATCTTCAAATATCTATGTACTGCCTTGCATTAAAAGCTCCGAAGCATTGAAACACGTGTGTGTGTCCTCTCTTTTAATCATGTTTTTCTTTTTTGTTCAACTTTTTATTAATCCAAAGATAGAGCATCTTTTAACTTCAAGATTCAATAATTTAATCAGAAAAATATTTACACTGTAAAATATTTAATCACATTATTTTTTGTGTTTGATCTGGATTAATCTCAGTGTTACCTGCAAAACGTAATAATTTGATTATTTTTTATTATATGATATTTTGTCTGCAAACACAAATCATATCTTTTTAACAGCACTGTTCCCTTTACACAGCATAAGTAAGAAAAGTATATAATATATATACATAATGTATCAAATCAAATAGAAAACAAAAGCTGCTTGCCAGGACATAAACTGTGATCTTACGTCATTTCTGTCTCTCACATGTCACCGTTTTCTTTCTTTCCCTCTTCACTTCACTTTCATCTTTCATGAACAAATTATACATAGAAACGCAGGAAATTGTGTCTCCTTTCCAGAAATATGCTTCTTGTAATAATAGGCGTGGCGTGGTCTGAGCAGCTTATTCACTTCCACGTTCCTTTTCTTCTGCTCCAAGTCAGAGATTACGTGATTTGTAAATTGCCACTACACCCTTATTACTTAGAATTGCACCCGAATGAACTGGAGATGTTTTGTAAGAGGAATGGTCCAAAATACCTTTAACCAGAATTCAGAATCTCATTGGAAGCTAAAGGAAGCGTTTAGAGCAGTGGTTCCCAACCTTTTTCCCAAGCGACCCCTATTTTTCTAGCCAATTTCTTGACGCCCAGCCCCCCCCGCGGCGACGACTCGACGGACAAACAGCCCCCCCGCGAACACATTTAACTATTAGTCAAAGAAAACATAAGTAAACACAAAACGCAGTTTTTAAATGATGGTTATGTGCTTTTTTTTTTACCCAACACGTTTTGGCACAGGGCCACAAAAACATAGAAAAGGCACTCGGTCACTGTTACATTTATTATACCTAGACTACATTTGTAGAATTTTTTTATATTTGCGTCATCTATAATACTTACAGTGCTAGTGTGTTTATAACATTTTAAAAAATATCCATAAATGTTTAACTCAATTAGCAGCCATCATTTGTAACTTAGCAAACTGTTCCAGGTTTGCTTGTGTTAAGCAGTGACGGTTGTCTGAGTCTGATGCTCAGATACAAGTTTCAAACTTAAAGCTACTTTTTTCTTGAACAACTGCTTCAAAGCTTCAAAATTTAAGTGACGGGTGAAGTCTTAAACAGCAACGACTTAATTTATCTTGCTGAGTTATGTGACTGGTTCATAACAGTCTGTTCTGCTTTGTAATGTGAGACTCTCGATTTGTGGGTTGTGTTGGAGCTAGAGAGATGCTGTGGGCACATCCACCTTCCTCTTTCTTGTTAACACTGCCACAGTTTGAAGACCTGTATTGTATGACTTTGACGCAGGGGGAGAGATTTACTTCATATTTGTCACCTTTAATATGTGAGCCAATTAAGTGTTACGCCAGGCACAGAAAGGACCCTTTGTACCATTGGTAAAGTGTCTTTAATAAACACCAGCGTTGCACCAGTGTATTAACTTAACCAGGGGTCCACACTCAATCAGATAAAAATTATACCATCTTGTTCTGATTGCACAAGCTGTTGCTTCTTGCACTAAAGGTACCAAAGCTACATACAATTATTTTGGAATTTTAAGTAAGTGCTCTAGTTTTGCTCCGGTCTAGTCAACACACATTTTAATTGTCACATATGACACTGTGCCATGATTAGTTGTCTATGTTGCCTGGTGCGTACAGTCAAATAATCTGGCAACACCTAAGGAATAACATTTGTTTTCTTCTTTTAGTGTTTGAAGTCAAGCTGTGACTCTCACCTATAGTTCTCATTAATTATATAACATATAATATAATATATGACAATGGATTTGTGTTAAAATGAAACAAAATGTTTTATTAAAATATAAATATTTTATTAAATTAAAGCCTCATAAAGACTTTAGCCCCCGGCTTGTTGCTCTGAACGTCATATGCAGCAGCCTCCTGCAGTGCAGCCATAACACCACTTGATGGTAACGTGAACAGCTTTGCGATTGTAGCTAAACCAGTATGACTGTATGTTGCTTGTAGTACAGGTAACTGTCCACTTGATGGCGCTGTTGGATGGACGTAAAATTGATTAACGATTACAACCAATACAGATGTCTGACAACTTACCCAACAACCCATATAGATACTGAATATTGGAGTATGATAGCAAAATAGACCCTGATTATAATTTCTGGTATATTTATACTTTAATAAATGAATGCACTTGTTACACAGACAAACTATTTAAAAAGGTAGAAAATAGTATAACAATGGTTCACATTAAGAGTAGAATCCTATATGCAAACTTTCCATCCATTAAGGAATATATAAAACAGTTTACACAACCATTCAATGTGATAGCCATATCACAGACACACACACACACACACACACACACACACACACACACACACACACATCTGTCTCCAACCAGAAAGTCAACCTTTACAATAAGACTCTGAATGTCACAATAAGAACCTTATCTTTGTCATTTTATCTTTGTGAATAAATGAATGTAGAGTATTTATGTGTGAATGAATTAATAAATGAACTATTAACGCAAGATGAGAATATTGTACAGAATTAACTTAATAAAGAAAAAGAACATTTTGTAAGAACATTTAATACATTACTTGATCAAAATTAAAAATAACAAAAAACACAACTATGCAGGAAAACCGTGGATGACTACAAAATAAAAACAAAACAAAATGTATATGGAATGGAATAAACAGCATAATTAAAATGGAATTATTATGGAACAATGATTACCCTGGGTCCCTTATTAACAGTACAAAAAGCATTAACAACTTGAAAAAGGTAGTAAATTTATTGAATTCTTCGTAACTATAGGACCAACACTGGTAGAGGAAATAAAGGTCAATGGGGTAGAAAAGAAAACAGTAGCTCAGTGTTTTTAAGCACAACCTGTCCTTGTTTCTTTTCAGATGTTGATTTTTCTGATCCTGTATTTATCTTATTTTCCCTTGTTGTTAGTCTTTGTTGTCTTGTATTTTTTAAATCAATGTTCCATACTGTTCTGTAGTATTATTTTTTAACCGCTACTGAAACACTGAAATTCCCCTTGAGGGACCAATACAGTATTTCTCCATGTGTGACGAACATAATCACATGTTCTCTGGTACCTCATCATATAACACAGTCGGCAGCTTCAGCCAGAAATGATGTATGTACGTATGAAAGTATGCAAAGGGAAATAACAACAGGAAATTGCACTTGGGGGTTGGGGACCGCTGAGTTTGGCAACCACTGTGTTAGATGACGTCCTGTAGCCAACAAGCATCTAATATTAAATTACTCCACATGAAAAACTAAACTAATTAGTATTCCCTAAAATAGATGTTACAATTTGAACAGACCTCAGTCCCAACTTTTTCTATGTGGGAGGCACCAACCTCAGTCAGATAAATTAAGGCTGCAAAAAAATAACAGATTACAGATTTTAGTTTTTATTGATCTTTTTGTTTTCTTTATCAGGAAATATGGCTTGTTCATGTCACAAACATGATGGTATCTTCACAGGTTTTTTGAGATTATTAATTATATATTACAAGCCAAAGAAAGCTGACCACTGACAGCTGACAGCGTCAACACTATAAAGCATAGATAAGAAGTGTTGCACAATATCGCTTCAAACTTCTCTTTTGAGATGAGTCGTTCCTTCTTGTGGAATAAGTGGTAAAATAATGCTTGTATAAAATGATTGTGCAAGTCATGGAGAGCAAACATTAGCAATCCACATAAAATGTCTAAAAATCAGGTGGGTAGTAAAGGGTTACATTTAGTTCGTGACATTTACTTAAGATATTTTCTGACAGAAATTTTACTTCTGGTAGAAGTTTTACTACACTATACATTTGACTTTGACCTGAAGTCAAAGAAAATTTTTAAATTGCTTTAAAAACACAACCAAATTCACAAAACAGAGAAAAAAGCCAGTGTTACATCTAGATCTAGGATACTTCTCCTGATTCTAGTGAAAATCATTTCTACTAATGAACTATTTGACTTGAATAATTTTGAGAGTGAAGTTGTGGGACTCGTGCTCTCTGTTTATTTTGTAGCTGATTTTCTGTCTATTTTGTGTTTAAATAATACTGTGTACTGTGTTTTAATGAGTTTTAATGTTTAATAATTCTCTGACACATAACTAGAGAAAATTCAAAAGCTTCTCTGCTAGATCTCGACATTTCTGCTCTACGATTGTCTAACATGCCATAACCATCGCCACCCACACGCTTGTTACATAATAACATGTCTGGAACTGTAGGGAACAGTGATGGAAAGTTTTGTCTCAGCTCCATTAGAAAAGGAGGATCTTATGCCTCCCAAATGTTTCTTCATTTAGCATCACACTCCTTATCACACCTTATCTTTTAGCCTGATTTAGCAATTTCTTTTGTGTTGGGTAACCTCTTCTTTAGGATTTTCATAAATCCCCTATTTCTAATACATTTGTTATTTATTACAAAAAATACAGAGTTACTATTTAGCATTTAGTCAATCCTTTTTATTTATTAATATACAAATATTGAGGGATATTTAAAGCTTCAATTTCAGAATGTTGCTAAGAAACACTTGCACAAGAATTGGGCTAACAGAGAGTTGACATACTCGTATTTCTAAGATAGTCCTACAGTTATTGCTCAACTCTCATATACTAAAAAATGCTAACTGTAAATAAAATGCAGATTATTCATGAACTATTCCTTTAGATGTGTCTATTCATGGTTCCTTTTTTGAGAGATGACAAGATAAGAAACTCTTTATAAGAGCTCGGTCAGTGCCTCCAAATAAAGACTGAAGCTACAGGCTGATACCGATTACGAAAAAAGAACAAAAACTCTGCAGTGGGTAATATCTTAGTGAGGTGCCAACCAAACCTCTTCTGTCCCTTGGTTTGTAATCAGATACTATTCTGTAATATTGGCTGTACATCAAGTTCTGGGCTTGCAGTGGAAATCCTGCCTAACCTGGATTCACTGTTTGACAAAACAGCCTGGGGAAAGCACCTATCAACAGAGGTGGAGTGTAGGTATATAAAATCTTTAAATATCCAGCTTTCAGCCATTCGCAGAGGGCCGAGCCATGCCGCACCCCTCTCTCCGTGCTCCAGGCTCTGAGCTAAAATTCAGAAGTTCAGTGTTCAGCGGAGATGGTTCAGTAGTTCAGTTCCTCTTCAAAAATGAACAGTCAGAGGCAAAATGTTACATGTTGATTTATTATCAAAAAGCAAGGTAGACACATATTCCAGTGTCCTACTACCTGTCTCACCTCCCCTATAGTTCAAAGACCCCTCCTACTGTCCCCCGTGCAACTCCACCCATATCTCCCACTTCAGACCATTCAAATAAAAAGTTATTTGAATGGTCTTCTCAGTCCCTGCTTCCCAGTCTGATGCTTAACCCATTGAGCTACCAGGCCGCTGGTTTGAATCCAGTCTGACTCCTAATCTGTTCCCTACCAGGTGTGTCCCAGAGCCAGACACCCAGCGCTAGCTCCCTGTAAGTGGCTTTGTCTGCCAAGTAAAGTAAATATTTTACTATTGTATATTTTTTATTAGCTTCTGTATTTTATGACCCGTCAACCCGTTTTACTAGCGTGCAGTGTGTGTGTTTGTTGCCATTTTGACTCGACCCATGCAAACATAATCTGTTGTGATTTGAATGCTGGTGTTACCAAACACCGGTAGAATATACAGACTGCCCCTTTTTAAACAGTCTGTTCTGTCAAACAGACTTCTATTATTGTTTCACAAACTGTTCTGTTTTTGTCTTTCAGATTGAAAGAATATGCAACCACTTGGTGAGAGAATTTTCTTTAATGAAACTTCAGCCCTTAAGTGATTTGTTAAAATTACCTGGTTGTGACCAGAAAACTGATTATACTACCTGCCAGTGACAGATTTCATTCAGATTAGTAAACTGGATACATGATTCAGCCCTGACAGACTCTCCTGTCTTTTTGTTTCAGGAAATGGTAACTATCTAGATTTTCCTTCTAGGTGGCTGATCGAGGGCAAGAAGACCTCAAAGGACCCCAGCGGACGGAGGACAGGAGAA
>JAUMTR010244041.1:0-26959 GCA_032270685.1 Microctenopoma stevenorrisi | reverse complement strand
GACAGACGAACATCGGTTTACGCACAAATCTTTTTTACACACGCACAAAATCATTGTGGCGGTGATTTGATCCCATAGAAGAGGAAACAAATGCTGGATTAACATGGCAGAGATCACTCCCCTCGCGTCACACCTGACTTCACGCTGTCTTTCTAACCTTAAACCAACAGGAGACTGAGCATCATTAAATAGTTTGACCATAATTTATTCTGTTTCACTGCACTAGTTTTAACTTATCCAATATAACATAAATATGAATTAATATTAAACATTTTCATATTGCATATACGTAATCTATTGATTGCTTTTTCCTGTTTTTATTTACATGCCTTTCAAACTTCTGTTGGGTTCTTGGTGCATAGAAATACAGCGCTGCCTTCAGTTCTCACAAGCAGCGGTTAATAAATAACTGTTTCACTCATTCACTAACAGGCACTCTGTCGGTGCAGGGTGGAGCTGCATGGAGGTGGACACCATCAGCTCTGGAAGGCGTGGAGCTCCTCGTGACTGAAGCCCTGTTGCTTCAACAAGCTGAAACAGGAAAGTAAATAATAGTTTAATTTAGAGCAGAAGAGGAATCAGAGAACAACCGAGGAGCCCAGTTCTGATCATCGTCAATCAATGGAAATATTCTTGAGACCTGAGAGCGTTACACACCCTGTTGTGAGTTCTGTGAAGGAAGTGGGGCCACAAACACACACGTAGCATTTGGATCCATCTGGTTTGCTGAGGAAATCCTGAAGCAGGGACTCGTCCACCCGACCCCTCCTGCCGGTCCAGCTTTCACAGGGCTCAGAGAGGACGTGCTCCACCTCAAACCTAAAACACACACACACGTCTGTTGGATCCCATCACTTGCAGGGACATTACACTGACTGACATTACTTTCCTGGAGATTTAACCAAACAGTTTTAAACAACATCTGTTAAAAGCTGAGCCCAACCCTGAGCTGATCCTAACACAAAACAAGCCACGGATTTACGGGGGGGGGGATGGATTCATACGTTTAGAAGATGCAGAAAGACACACCGAGCGACTTACTTGTCATTATTAGCAGCCAGGTCGTCCAGTTCACAACGCCACAGTATGTCCTCCTCCCGTCGGTTGAAAAAGAGCAGCTTGGTTTTTCTGAAGACAACATTTGGTGGATTATATCAAGCACATAGAGTAAATAAAGGAATACACTTCCACCACTGAGGTTCCATTGTACAACTTGGAACTCGTAACATTAAACTCTTCTGTGAGTTTGTCACCTAGAGCTCTGACACAGTATTCAATCATTCCCACCTGATGGTGTCGGTTTCCTGCACAGCTAGCCGGATGAGGCGAGCCATGGGTGTGAGTCCTGTGCCTGCTGCTATTAGGTAGAGATGTGTGACATCACTAAGGGGGCGGATGCTGAAAGTTCCCTCCGGACCGCTGACAGATATCTGGTCCCCTAGAGAGAAACAACAGCCAAATAAGGTTTGAGTCTGTGCTGTCAGAAGTACGAGTGTTGAAAAGAGCGAGTGATTATGCTCATGATATTCTCTTTGTGCCTTTTCGCTGATCAATGTGCACAATTCCTAAACCATGTCCCCAGTATAACGTGCACTTACAACATTACTCCCAAACAAGATATGATTCTTCTGATCCAGAAGTTTTAAATAAACCTCATCAGTTGTGAGATGTTCAAACAAGTGTTTGTGTTTTAAACAGATTTACCGATGTGCAGGTTGTTGAGATGCTGGGTGAATATTCCATCAGCGTAGACCTTTATCATGAGGTAGAGGTCTGGTTCCTTTGAAGGGAGGTGGGAGGCTGCTGCCAGGTTCTGATCTACTGGAGTGTACGCCCTCACTACCTCAGTGTCTGGACAAAAACAGAAACAGAAAATGTGTTTCACTGAGTTCCTTCACTGCCAGTGATTTACTAAGGCTCTGTCTGAACAAAGAAAGCACATGTTTTTCTGATTTTGATGATTCATAATCATTTATTTTAAAATGGGTCGAGTAGAATGATAAACACTGCGCAGTGAGGAACACTCCTCATTTGCTTTCTCACCTTGAACGGGGGCTTTGAGGTAGACGTGTTTTCCGACAGGCACGTGCATGACAGTCCCATGTGGGAGTTGCAATCTGAATATGTACGTGTTGTGGTTCAGCTCAGTCTTAGACAACAAGACACAATCCCGATAGTAGACCGCTGAAAAATAAAATCAGTCTTCAGGCTGACGAATGGACCTTTTTGCAAATATCTAAAATAATCAGTCAAAGATTTGAAAAAGTTGAATAAGTGATTTAAAACAACGTGTTTCATCAGCACTCAGGTAACAGCCTCCAGTCGTGTGGAGAGTAGTGTAGAATGACTGTTTGGTTTTCACCTCTGTCTTTTTTGCATAGAAATGTATTGTGGAATTCCAGAGGTTCACCGAGACTTGGCCATTTGCCTTTGACCTTCTTGCGTACGCTGACCTGGATCTTCCCCACGGAGGAAGACGTGTGAACTGTTGACGATGGACAACGAAGGACTAAGATCGAGCCGGGTGAACTGTAACACTGATATCACACGGTAGTTTATAAATCAAGTCGTGCTGTGGTTTTACCAGAAACGCTGCCCTCAACTTCATCAGCTAAACCTGAAAGAGAATGAAAACAAAACTTAAACAACCAAAACCTGGGGGAGATGAAACAAGCAGGACGGCAAACTTTGCAAAGCTTAACTTTACTCACGTGTGTGTAGCATGTAGGACATTTTCCCCAGGAGGACCTCCAATCGTAGAACACCTCCCACAAGGTCAACAACGGTACATCCAGAGCCGGGGATCTGACAGAAAACACAGCATGATCTGATCTTTCCTGATGTTAAATGATCAGGATCAGGCAGACGGTTCATTGAAACCAAGCTGAGCTCCGTTTGGAAGGATACAGCAAAGGCAGGTTCATTAACTACTGAGTGTGTTTTATAAGCACAAACTGCACTTTCACGTTGTCAATACATTAATGTCTGTGTTAGACATGACAATAATAAAATGACCAACACGCATCAGCCTGAACATTAACACCGCTGATGATAATAACACGGTCTTATTAAAGTAGCACCTGCTGTAAGGTGGGATGTAACAGACAGCCAATGAACAGTCAGTTCTAGAAAGAAGAATGAGCAAGTGAAAAGAATTGGGACAAACAGCAGGTCTTCTGAAGTGTTCCTGTTCTGAAGTGGTCAGTGTCCATTAAAAGGCTCACTGAGTGAAACAAACGCCTGCACGTTCAATGAAGCCCTCTGATCTGAGTGTGTGTATGAGTGGTTACCTTTCTTTTGGCATAAATAACCAGATGAACAGTCACGTCGGTTTGGAACCAGTCATACCTACGTCAACAACAGGCACACATGAGTGATGTCGCTGTTTATGGAAAACAACTTTAAATGTACTATGTTCTGTACCGAGGCCGGGAGTCTTTGTCTGAGGGAAGAGTCACTGAGGTAGAGTGGGCAAGGTCGTTTGGTGGAGGAGGGGGTATGAAAGCTGAGAAGAAAACAGAACACATCAGTACAGTTAAGACTTCAAATTCTACTTCTAATCATTTCACTCGCTCATCTCTGAGTCCGACAGAAAGTAAACACTGACATCAGGTCATTCAGGTCATACCTTTACCTATGCTTAGTGCAGGGTTCTGGGTGCTTTGAAAACACGGACTGTTCAAATGAACTTAATTCTTTGACTGACAACGAGCTTTCACAACTAGGAAAATACAGTTTGCGTACAGAAGGCAGATTAGCGGCGATCAATGTGTTCAATGTTTAAGACACAGTTTGTTATTGATTGTAGCCCAAACAATGCTGATGACAATATGTGGGAGGATTACATCCAATAGAAGATATGAACACACTGGGTTATTCAGGTGGAGACCTCCAACGGCATGTTCTCCCTCTCGTGTGTGTGTGTGCATTTGTACCTTTAACGACTGTGATGACCTTAGTTGCCATCTTGCCCACGAGGCACTCTTTCAACATGGACTCATAGTTTACCCAACGGTGAACCTGTGCCCAAACACACACACAAACACACAACACAACATAAGTAAACCCACGAGTTCCCCGTGCTCACATTAAACATCTCCTCCCATACCTGATCAAACAGATCGGTTCCATCTATTCCAGCTGCCTTCATGAGCTCCTCTTCTCCACCAGGGTGGTAGTCCATGTAGGGAGTCACGTTGTAAACCATACCTGAACACATACAAAGAGAAACGTTATTGTATGTGTGTATAACTCTCCGCTGCCCTCTGCTGACTAAAGCTGAATCCAGCACAACACTTATTCGTTATGTTAAATGTCATAAATGTACATGTGTTAAATACTCTTGCTAAAGAGAAGCTATGACTAATTGTGACTATCTATCACAGTAGAAACACTTTCTGTGTCAACTCAGTGTGCTCAAGCTGCACTTTCAGTGTAAAAGTCTGTGTTCTCGCTTTGACACTACAAGGAAACACAAACAAGGAAATGCTACTCGTAACAGGGACACAGAAGTATGGAGAAGAAAGAGAGAAGTTTGAAGCCATGTAGGGCGGAGGTGTTGTTGTTATGGTAGTACTGTATGAGATGGGTCTGGATGGTTCTGGTGAAAAGTTCTGCTAAGATAAGATAAAGCAGCTGGAGTGTATGGGTTGTGTGAGATGCAGATTTGAAGCATAGCAGCCTATCTTAAGGAAGCAGGCTCACCTCTTATGCAGGTCCAGCAGTCATCTCTCGTGTTGTGTTTCTGCAGCTCTTCCTCTGTAACTTCAATGAGACGTCCTCTGAGTCCGGTCAGATCTTTTCCACTCTTGGTAAATCTGATCCAATCCATTAAACTGTGGCCAGGTTTCAGGGCCACCTAATACAGCAAAGTAGTATCACAAACAGGTGACTAAGGTGACTTCGTCTTGTCTGAGGAAGTGTGAAGACATGTCAACAACAGCACCATTTACAAAGGCTAACATGACAGTTGTTTTCATTTAACACCTACAGTATATGTTGAATGTAACGTTATATATAACGGTGTTACCTTGTTCCTCCCGGACTGTCCGGACGGAGAGACCCGCTGCTGGGAGCTCGGCGCTGGAAACGACTGACTCGGTATGTTCAACATGTTGCGGACGCTTCGGATGCAGCCCAAGTTTCGAAGCAAACCTAGTCAGTCGAAGCACAGTTTCCCACTGACTTATGCGTGTTAATTGGACAAGCCCCTTTTTTGTTGTGACAGATGTGACACATCTCTTTTGAAAGCTGTGTTGAGCAATAGCGCTTAACTAGCTAGGAGGCTAATCTAAGCTTGACTAACAAGAGAGGGACTAGCGTTTTCATCTCAACTAATTTTAAATAGTTACATTAAATGTCATTAAAACAACAATTTACACTATGAATAGAACAAATAAATTATAATCAAACTCAATAGTTTTTCAATATTTGGTGGTCAATTGATACCCAAGTCGTACTTCAGAGCTTCCGTAACTGTCCTACACTCTGACGTCAACGTCAACAATCTATGTCATCAGGTTGCGCCGGAAAATGCATCCCCGTGTCACAAAGGCGGTTTAAAAAGTTAAAATGAAAACACAAACTATAAGAACCCAACCAAACACCCTCAATAACACACACAAAATAAAATTTGAAAAGTGACGTTGTAGGACTGATACTGGTCAGTAGAGTAAGTTTCATGGAGGTAACACTTTTCTACTGGAAGATAACAGGGGGTGCATTTTCTGGTCTTATTTCCCACTAGGCATTAAGAGGGGGAAAACTTGAATATTCATAAAATTTTACTACCACCGCAATCCTACAACCTTACTGCCCAACACGGGAGGTTTAATTTTCAATAGCACAGTTGCATTGATACCACTGTGCTAGTATTGATCCGATACAATGGATAAAACCACTTCCTTTTTATATTATGATATATCACCACATCTATAAATGTTTATTATGTA
This sequence comes from Microctenopoma stevenorrisi, assembly GCA_032270685.1. Lineage (NCBI taxonomy): Eukaryota > Metazoa > Chordata > Actinopteri > Anabantiformes > Anabantidae > Microctenopoma > Microctenopoma stevenorrisi. Next base: position 21,008 of record JAUMTR010244041.1, on the reverse strand, counting down.
AGAACAGAAAATGTCTGTTACACGTTGTAAGAGAAGTAACAGTGATAATGATTGTTTTAAATACAGCCATGTCAGTCAGAGCTGAAGCAAAGGCATCATCAACAGTGTTTATTACAAACACTGAATTCAAACAGACATGAAAAGTGACCTACCTGAAATTAAGCTGTTGAAAAAAATGGTAAAAGATGAAGCATTTTGTTCAGTTTCACTGTTATCAGTGTCCTCTTCTGAATCGCTCTGAATCTCATTTGACATTGTGCAAACATGTTAAAATATCTCACGTTACTTTGATGTAGTATTTAGTAGAACATGAGCTATGCCTTTCCTCTATGTAAAAGACTAATCTCCTAAGAGGATTTAGGGACAAGAGTTATCTGACTTCAAAATAAAAGTCTGTGTGCACTTAATGTAGATTCTGCAAACTGTGCTGGACTTTTTTGGTGTGACTCTAAATTCTAAACTACTTAATATGTTTTAAACAGTGAGTTTTCAAAAATAAAGGTGGTTATAATCTCAGTTAGTCGAATGAAGCAGAGCAAGTCATTCCCCACATCCAGAAACAACAAAGGAGAATAGACTTGACTGGGATTGGAGGTCCTGTGAAGAGGGAATTTTCAGCTTCCTCTAATTCTCAGATCTAAGATGACATGCCGGTGTGTAGTTTACCATGACTGTGTTGATATAGCCTCATATAACCTCCTCCTTGTACTGTGATAAATCAAAATATTTCATTTTCCATTTGACTACAGATCTACATACTGTTGGAGAGCATCACAAATACACATGTGCACATAAAAATACAAGTTTTAACATAACTCACACACACATATTGTACAAATACCTCCATTGTCAAAGTAATATATGGATTAATTCTTTCATATATGGCAGAATCACCCTTTATTTAGGACAAATTCACATATTAATAAAAATACTCCTAACCCTAAACTAAGTGTTTTTTGTTCATTGTTCATAATTTTTCCATTATTTGCTGGAGATTGTATCTTGGTTTTTGTTTTGCTAACATTGCTTCTAACATTTCTCAAATCTCAAAAGGATCAAGAGAAGATTGATGTGGCGGCCTGCTAGCTCAAGGGGTTATGCAGAAGGTCGTGGGTTCGAAACCCTGTCTGACTCCTACTCCATCCCCCAGCAGGTGTGTCCTTGAGTAAGATCCACGGTGGACCATGTCATATTTTGTGCAGCTGCCTGCAGGTGGCAGCAAATACCAAAACAGCATCAACGATCAGCAACCTCTGCTTGTCTCTCTCAACATGGCAACATGAGCACAAACGATCGAACTACTATGAGACATTGCACGCACACAGAGGGATGTTTCACAGTGGATTTTACCACACAGAGGAACTGAAATACTCTGTAAACAGTGCGTTTAAAGGGGGACGTTTGTTGTGTTGTACAGTGCTGTTTTCCACCTCTATCCTCCTGCTACCTTTTTCATCTGTTTTTCCTCCTTTGTCACTCCACCAATCTGCTCCTCTCTCCCTGTAGATCCAGCACAGGGGCAGATAATTACAATTTCAAAACCATTTGCCAGATCATTACCAGCTAATCCCGTGTTTGGTCTGATGAGTCACGCGCCTCATTTGCCACGGTGCAGGGCAGCTTGGGACCCTTTCACAAACACTAGCCAAGGACCACTGGCCTGCCCTGGGGGAGGGGGGGCACCATGCTGCTGGGGAAAGGGGGGCAGGTTTGTGGGGTGTTCCTCTGGTACAAGCAAGGATGACAAGATAGAGCAGAGTGGAAATTTGAGTGCTAAATGTGAATCTAGACAAGATTTTTAATTATTATTTACACTTGTGTTTGCCTGAAATAACTGTATCCTCTATGATTAATTATAACCCTCATTAACTTGTCTGAAGCATAAAAAGCCCTTCACCGGTGGTCTTCTACCAACATTTCAAAGTTAGATTAGCTCAAATAAATGAGTTTGTGTTTTTCTTATTGTTTTTTTATCTATATATATATATCTATATATCTATATATATAAAGCCTCACCTGATTGAAAGTGTCAACATCTCAACCCCTCATTATTTGTTGAGATTAAATATGTTTTATAAACTTTGGAATAAGTTGAATTAAAGAAACTTACCTTAATCAAAAGTTCCACCCAACAGAGCGGTTTCTCAGGTGGGGTTAGTTGCACACGGAGCCTGTCAGCAGGTACACTTTTGCAGTGCTTCACCAGTCTTTGGAAAGTGTGTGAGGCTTTTCTCCATTAGTACAGACAAGTTAGAAGTTATGGGTGAGAGGCTCATGTCAAATTAGAGTCAGCTGTTAGCTGATATTTTTGTGTTTGTTTATTTTACTCCAACAAGACAAAATCAATTATCTGAATTCAGTATTCATGTAGCATCTCTTCGCCTGCTGCACCTTAGTTTTGTTCATTTCTCCTGGTTTTCTAATCCAATCAGATAGTGGTTCTTAAATCTCTTTTTTCTTGTGTGGTATATATGAGCAACGCCTTGAGTGCCTGCAGGATTTAGCACTGGAGCTGTGAAAACAGGCAGCATGAGAAATCATTCTTCGTTTTTACCAAGAGATACCCATTAGACCTTAATGTCCATCTGTTTCTTCGCCTACATGTCCAAGTCTTGCTGCCAGTGTCTTCTTGTAAACATTCACACCCAGCGCACTGTTTGCCATTGTTGTTGACAGTTATTTCCCAGCGGCACACTGATTGTCAGTGCACGTGCATCGTCTGCCATATGGTTGTATGTATGGCTTGTGTTTTCTTGAGTGGGTCAGTCGACCAGCCAGCTCACGATGCCACACTGCAGAGAATTTCCATGGCAACACATGAAGTTGAGGTGGTGGTGAGCAAATAGCTTTGGCAACCATTTTGTTCCATGTACCACACACCAACACTGTCATTTCAGTTTGTGGGCACATGCCATTTGTCATATCAACCACTTTATTAATTACTATGATTTCAAAATATATGCACCACAATACATTTGGATTAATGTAGTGTCATGGTAGCTAATAATGCTATTATAAGCATCAACGCAGAGTGGTAAATAATAAAATGTTTAGTCTGGTTATGATTATGTGAAACATAATCTGGAAACATGGCTTAAACAAATGCTGTCTTATCATTAAGGCTTGAGTCCACCAAGCAATTCCTGGTTTTAAATGTTGAAAGTCTATGCACTTTCAAGAAACACTTCTCACTCAAGATTTACATTTGTTACATTTAGAAATATACTATAGTTTTGTCTTTCACCAAGCCATGTAATACACCGTACAAATAAGAATTCTGTATACCATTAGTGTACTTCTTTCACTAGTATACTTCCAGTTTCCTTTTCGTGTACTTAGCAGAAAGTCACAAGGCAGAATTCCATTTAAGTATTTGTAGTATTAAAGTGTACTACCATAAAAAAGAGTGGGACACATTCATCCTAAGAAGGACTGAAGGTATTATTTTAAGTATAAAGTGTACTTGGAAAATCTACTTTAAGTTTACTTCAAGAAATAAATTGGCTTCACAGCTTCTTACTAGATGTCCTGCTGACCTTTCACCTCTGACCTCAGCTCACTTATCACTGAACCGATCAATTCTGCCTCGAACTTTTGAAGTGGATCTGCTTGTGTCCACCTCAGATCCATGTTCATAGCAGGTCAGGAGTCAGTAAATCATTCTGACAGCTCATGGGTGATTAAGTTTTCTTTTCTTTTATTATATTCTCAAAACGCAATTATTGGTATATTAAAGGGCCCGTTCCACAAAAATCCCCCAAAAAGTGGATGGCTTTGGGTTTGAGGAAAAGTAAAATCAGGTAAGTGATCATCAAAATACACAATGAAAATATGAACTAGCCCTTTAAAATTGCAGGAGGAATGTGAAAGAGTTAGATAACAATTTTCACTTCACTTCATTTCCTCTCATTGACTGACATATAAATTTACAAGTTGGCTGCTAGAGCTCTAAGCTACCGTGACCCCCAGTGCCATAAACATGTCTCTGGCTCCATCACTCAAAAATCATCGTAATGTGTTTGCGTATATCTCCTGAGAGCCCACACTGGCATTCCCCCATTTACCATGGTGGGTTCAGTAGGAGGCGGGAGGGTGAGGACGAACGGCCCTGTCAGTGTGAAGCTTATATGAGCAACAGCGTAGAGAAACGCTCAGCGGGACAAAGCCAACTGAGAGCCCATCAGACATGTGGGAGGACAGAGACACTCGTTTCTGTTTGTCCCCTGGGTGAGAAGTTTAGTGCTTGTGCATGTTCTAAATTGTCCAGTGATTAAAGTGTTTGACTTCCAACATTAACAACGATAAACTCGCTTTCTTTTACACAAAGATGAAGCAATGGAAGAAGACACTTAAATACAAACCCAATTTCCTAAATGTGATTTGTTCATTTGCTTGAACATTTATTTATCTAACAAAAGTACAAAAAAAGATTTGCCAGTGTTTTCACAGAGTTAGCATTTTGAGTGTGGTCAGGTCGTGGTAGAAGCAAAGATACGTTGCAGCTCAGCGTTTTAAGAATGATCAGTCACAAAAAGAATATTTCTCAGTGCAACGCTGCAAAGAATTAGGCTCTTTCATCATCTACATCATTTAGTAAAAGGAAAAGTGTAGAAAAGTCTGGGGCACAAAGTAATAAATGTGTAAGAGCTTCAGTCCTCAGGCAGCACTGCATGAGAAACTTACGCAAACATCAGTTTCATGCAGAAACGCAGGCAGGTTCTCTCGGCCTACATTTGAGTATGATCAGAAGTAAGTGGTGCCAGTCATCTTGGTGGCATACTGCCACTGTTGCACATATTTCAATAAATTTTTCTTATCATGTATGTGATTTCTGTAGGCTAAGAAGCACATTAATTATTCTTTCTCACCAAAGTCCCAGAGAAGAAATTTGACCATAGTGTAAGTAACAGAGTGAGTGTATGATGACCCATGAATCTCACATAAGGAAGAATAAGATATACAAGATATAAGATAAGATAATTACATAAAATAATTTTAGAATAACATACAAAAGTTAAATGGAATATATATATATATATATTTTACAGACCATGAGTACTGTGTACGATCTGCATTCAGGTGTGGTTTAAAAAGACAATAACTACAGGTGTGGTTTAGAAGGAGCAGCCGTACGATGAATTCATGTTCCTTTGGGGCACAAAAATCTGTTCTGTAGATATACATTATAACTGGGAACCACCTCCCATAAAAAGTATAGGAGAGCCTTGGGGTACAGAGTATGATGCAGGATAATGAGTGCATCTGAAAACTGACTTGCGAATGTGACAAAAATAATTTCACCAGCTGCCACTGAACCTCAGGATGGTGAGATGTTCCGTGAACAGTCAGTGTGCCCTGGTTGAGCTTATTCCTACAGACACTGGTACATCTAACCTCCCTTCCTGATGCACCTTCAACACACTTCAAGCCAATCAGATTTGCGTTTAGAGACTTATTGACCCCAAAATTTGCAAAGTGCTGCAAACATAGTTGCAGCGTGTCTACAGCATGTTAAGAACTAACTTTGATGCTCACATTTCATTTCTTTTGTTCTGGTATTGTTTAATTGATTGACCTTTGACATCCTTTTAAATGCTCTGCACTTGTGCTAATTAATAGAAGTATCTTGTCCATACTAATTGCTTTGTGCCTCGATGTCGACAGTCCTAATAAAGTACACCGGGGTTTGATTAATTACTGCCTAAAAAGTGCTAATGATATCACATGCAGCTCTGAGAAGTAGGGTCAGACAGATAAAGGTCTACCGTTGGCAGCTAATTCGCTCTCGAACATCGGCTCAAGTTTCAGGAAACTGAAATGTGTTAGTGGTTTTGTCTTTATAGTGTTTCCAATGCCAATTAACCACCAATAATCAACTTTAACTGCTGATCTTCAGTTTTAATTGTATTTTTTTTGCTCGGGGGGGGGGGTGTTAGGGTTAAATATTTTTTTCTTTTTAGTCTTTTTATTCTCCAACAGCTCACAAGTCAACTTTGAAGAAAATAACTGGAAGATGGTCCTAATGATGCTTCAGCCACCTGCAAATAATGGTAGCAAACCCTACAGGCAGCAAATAATGACCACATTTTAAACCCATCAGCAGCTGCAGAAAATAAATAAAAACCTCCATATGTGATCGTTTTAATAATTAAGTCTTCCTTATTTGTACTTAGTGTATTTATTGTCATTATGTCTTTCGTCTGGAGACATACGTTAACATACTGAGTGCTACTAGATTATTATAATAATTATAGCTGTATAGTAGTTCTAGTCCGTCAGTGTATGTTGTCTAAAAGCACACGACTGTTTGAAGGTCATTTGTACCAGCAGCTAGCCCTGCAATACAAAAACCTGCTCCCAGCAGGAAGACCTGAAATCCACCAGGAGCTGGTGATCTGGTGGTACAGTGCTCAAACAACTGCAGACTGATTCCTCCGTATGCACAGCTTAAGGTACCTCACATGGAGTAACACACATTGTTATCTACTGTTTGCTTACTACTGACTTCTGGTCTTTTGGAGAACTTCTAGGACAGTACAGACATCGGCAATAACAACAAACATCAGGTACAGATATTGAAAAACAGAGATTAAAGACAGATACAGAAACAGTAATCAGTTTGAGCTGTCCATATGATCATATCATATCAGCAGCTGTTCTTGTGTCTGGTAGTTGCTTTACTTTACTTGTCATGGAATACTAGACATTTTTTGTGAATGTGTGTGTGTGTGTACGACTAATTTGAATACTTGAAATGTTTTTTAACGGTGGTTATAGGCTCAGCTAGTTGAATTGAACAGGCAAGTCGTTCCACCAACCAGGACTTGCACGTGCATTTACAGCCTTGTAGGGATTTAAACGCAATGCGAGCAGCTACTGGGAGCCGGGTGAGAAAGGTGCGCGTGGGAGTGTTTCGGCTGGCTGAGAATGAGGCAGGCTGTTGGATTATGGACCATCTGGAGGGGTTTGATGATGACTGCAGAAACTCCAGCCAGAGGAGAGTTACAATAGTCGAGTCTAGCGATGACCATCGCCTGAATGAGGAGCTGTGTAACCTGTTGCAGGAGAAGTAAATAACAATCTTCAAATGCTAGAGTGAACCTGCAGGACCTGGATGATACAAACGACAAGGCTTTTCCCTGGGTGTTAGCATCAGCGAGACAGTATGAATTGAGATGTTTTGATGCGGAGAGCGGTTCAGTCGATGTTCAGTCAGAGGAGTCGCTCACATCCATGTTGACATGTCGCAGCGGCAGGCAGAATTCTAGCTGAAATAGTGGTATCCTCTGGTGGGAGGGACAGATGTACCACAGCTGCATGTGGGAGGTCTGTGCTGACTTTCTCTGCCCGCTTTCTGACCCTTGAGTAGTACAGGTCCTGGAGAGAGGGCAGAGGTGCACCGATGATCTTCTCTGCAGTTCTGACTGTGCGCTGCAGGCTGTGTTTGTCCTGTGCAGTTGGTATTTACTGATACTGCAGTATTCTGCATTAATGCACTTTACTCCGTGTTAAATCCAGCCTGGTGGTTTTGATTTGATCTCTGGTAGCTGTGACTCTACTGCTGTGAGAGTTAGGAAGAAACACATGTACACATGTGGATTTGTCCAGGACAGCGGGTTGTGAGAGAAACAGGTAATAAACAGTAAAACAGTAAAACAGTCCTTTAACCTTTTGTCACGTGGTTGCTGCAAAAAGGTCAAACAACAACAATCACACTTTCTGTCATATATCCCAGTTTAACCAACCCATTTAATCTACTTCAGGACGTCTCCGTATAATGAGCACCCTGGCCTATAGATGTTACCAGATCTCTGATGGCGCGTTAGTTGATTGGCTTAGAGACGAGGAGAGAGCGCATAGCTGTGGGGTGGTGTGTGCTGAGGGTCAGGGGGCGGGATGTGATGTTTTTCACCTTGACCCTGTGTTACCCACGGATGCAGCGCGCTCTGTCGGTTCTCCCCCTTTGTCTCCCATGCTGTGGACTCTGGGAGTAATAAATGCTGCTTGCCTCTGATAACAGTTAAGCCGTGTGTTTACCAACAAGTGACGGTGAAATTTCCCACCTTTCAAAGGTAAATATGTACTCTCCCACACTTCGCTATCTCCAGGAAAGACAAAGCGGGACAAAGAGAGACTGATAATGACTGAGGAGAGAAGACGGAGGCCAGGTTTGGGATGTAAATACTGGCTCAGTGCGCTGCCGGTGTGAGCACAGCTGATAGTGTTTAGGTGGTGCTGTCTCCCTCCTCCTGGTCCTGTATTGTTCTCTGCTGCCTCTGGCTATGTTTACAGGCCAATTAGAGCTTATTTCACTTGAAAACACCCACGTGCTATACATTCCTCTGACGCCCCCGTTAACCACACACTGGACGAGATGAGATGTTTTTCATGTGTTTATACAGAATCTTTAAGACGCCACAGATCAGTGGACCTTTTGGCTGCACACGTTAAATACAGTCTTATTTCACAGCCAGTAAATTAGGTTTTATTGTGCCGTCGTAAACATCCAATGGCTTCACCAACGCATACATGTACACACTGTATTTGGTTTGTCTGGAATAAACGAAAAAACTTCTTAAACATGGAAAGAAATTCAACATTTTTCTGCCAGGTGAACATTTTAAAAGATTTAAAAAAAGTAAAAATGTTCCCAGAAAAAGAAAAAGCATCACACCCTTTAACATTATGTAAAGGGTGTGACGTTCACTGGTTAGTGGGGGGCACCTCAGTAAAGATTTTATAAATCTACAGAGGACACTGAAATAAGAATGTTTGTTTGATCCATGTTGAGTAAAACATCCAACGCGAGCAGTGCAGAGTGCTGAGCCTCAGACGTTTTGAGGGACCAATGAACTACTGATTTAGACGTGGCGGGATCCTCACTCATTTCACGGGGTTGTATATGATGCTACCAGGGAGCACTTTAACCAACACGTGCCTCACAGAGATGAAGGGTGAGCGGTCGTCAGGAAACCGAACGAGTCCAGTTGCTTTGGATAAAACTTTATTAAGAGAACCATGACCTGGATGACTGAGAACCTTCCCAGATGTTTAGATACAGAGGTTGTCACATGTCTAGATTTGTGATGTGCTGAGAGGTGGCATGTTGGAACAGTGATTAGCTTTCTCACCTTAAAACAAAGACAATCTTAGCCCACAAGCTGGCGTGGTTCAGGGTTCCTCCAGGTAGAGATCTCGGTACCTGAGACCCGACCCAGGACATGAGTAGGGGGTCAGGATCAAACTTCTCTCCTGTGTGTATGTCAATATGTCCAGGAACCCAACGGTTCCACATTGACCCGAAACCGCACGCTGTAAACTGCTGACGCTGTGGTTTGTTTCCATCCCTGCAGGAGAAAGTGAGTGGAAAAGCATGGAGAAGAGAAAGGCAGCGGCTTTTGCAGACACCAACAACATAAGCTCAAGGAGGAAAACAGCATATCTGTGCTGCCAGTGTTTGTGTCTAGGTCTGCCTAACTGATTCACATTAAGACCCCTCAAGATCCGTCCCTTCTGGTGCTCCGGATTCATTGGTGACGTTAGGGTAGGTGTCTGTCTCAGTGCGTGGCTTTGTGATAGACTGGCAATCTATCCGTCTCACCCAACCTCTAGCCCCCCCACAAACCTCTGATGGGTGGAGAATCTAAACTCGGGTTATTTTTCTTTTCAGCCTGAGATGGATGAAAAACAGCCGAGGAAGGGTCAGATTTTGATCTGCTAATTTCAGTTTAATACAATAGTCATTCATATTATTAACAGTGGCTTCAGATTAGAATTTGATGTGTCCAAACATTTGACTGGTAGTGTGTCTAGTCTCGGGTATGAACAGTCTCGAGTTCCTCTGTAAACATGCGAGAGAATCAGACAAACCACAGTACAAAAAAGTGGATGTTTGGACTCATAATTACAACACAAACACAGCCCAGAGGTCAGCAAATTGGATGATGTGGCTTAACTAAGATCGCCTGAGCCAGAGAAGTGAGACCCGCCTGTCCTGGTGGAAATGCGTGTGCTGGGCGAGTTCAGACCATCATCCCCTGAGAAAGTGTGCGCTCGAAAACATGAAAACATCATCACAGTGGCGTCCCAGAGCCATCTTTACAGGAAGTCATTACTTTACTGAAGAAGTTTGGTTTCACTCACCGTCGTGTTGTGTTGATGCTACTCTGCTGGATTCATCATTGACAGACCCAGTCTCTCAGCACCTGTATCTGCTGAAGCACAGCGCCAACATCCAAACACACCATCTGTCATATTTCACATAAGGAATTCTTCATCAGCCAGCACCCCCCCCCCCAGCTCCACCGTCTTCCCTTTCTCCATTATGCTCAGTGCTGTAAATGTCAATATCAGGAAGGGTTGACAAATGCTTTTCAGACACACACCACCGTGCCCAAACACACACCAATGAACAATCTCTGCCTCTCTAATCAGCTTAGCATTCTCTCGCTCTGGCTCTCGCCCCACTTGTAGTGTAGGATTGATATCTGATTATGTCAGGTCACTCATCCAGATGGACCCATGTTCAGACGCCCGGCCGCCCCACCCTACGCCACACCTAACCTCTGACCTCCTGGTGTGTTGCCTTGGAAACCTGTTCCGTGGAGATGAGAAGGGCGGTGAGGGGACGGAGAGGTGGGGAGAGCCCGTGAGGAGGAGGATGGGGGTGGAGGGAGGGGTATCTGTGTTTGGTATTCCGTGCTGATCTCACGGCTGGTTAAGCTCCATGAATAGAGAGTGAGCTGGCCATGAACATCTCACCCCACCAAACACACATACAGACACCTCCTCCCTCACTTTCTCTTATCTGTCTCTTTTCTTGGGTACTCCACCTCTTTTCTACAAGTTCTTTATTCCTCTTTCTGCCCTCTTCCTCTCTCATTCTTTTCTCTGCTCTGGTGCCAGACAGATGGTCCAGACAACAAACATTTGTCTGAAGTTCAGAGCGCATCCTGACCATGCTAATAAATTAACCCAGAGAACTGGGAGATTCTGAAAAAGACATGACCTTGATGATGATGATGTTCTTACATGTTTTTTTCTGCCCTCCCAGATATTAAAATAAGTTCATGTCTAGTAAACCATTCATTTGGTTTATATTTGACCCTCCCTCCATGGGGACAGTCACCTGTCATTTTTAGTGTAAATTAAAAATAAACATGGACTAACATCACACTAACATGGACAGGACATCAAAGATTTGTATAAGTGTGCAGTATGGTCTCACAGTACAGAGACTACTGTGTCACAAAGAAAGGTCCTCCTGCCCAAGAAGACAAGTAGATTCTTAGTCCTTTGGGTGATGTTGTCTGGAAGTTGAGTTATGGCAACTGGACCTCTTCTTGTAACGTTGTTGAAATGTTTCGCAATTTATCTGAATCGCTTCCTCATGAGCACAAACTGTGTGTAGGAGACTCAGGTCAGCTGCTTTTATAGACAGAGATGCCAAAACTCGGAGGAATGAAGAAAGGTAGAGTACAACCAAGTCTTGTGGACTGACCAGTCCAAGTTTGAAGGGACTAGATCATAAAAAAATAGTTCATAAACATCTGACAGATGTCTGACATCATCTGCGAAGCATGGCGGTGGAAATGTGATGATCTGGGGATGCTTCTGTAACAAGAGGGTGGCACGTGCACAGTCTGCATGGAAACCAGTCCATGCTGAAGGGACATGCCATTCACTCTGGGCAACAACTGATTGCTGCAAAACCCCCAGCAACCAATTATTTCAGAACTTCCTACCTTTTCATTTCCATTCCACTATGAAGAAGCAACAGACATGGGGAGATCTATGTGTTCTGTAGGTTCTATAGGTTCAGCAGGGTGATAACACCTGCTAATTAAAACACAGTGTAGCACACAGTGGGAATGCCACTAGTTTTTCAGGTAATTGACCATGAACCAGTGCAGATTAACTTGTATGTGTATGAATATGTAATAATAATAATGTCTAATAATGTATGAAAAGCTGTTCTAGAAACGCTGGTCCTAAATAAGAAGCTAACCGTGGTTGAATCGATATAAAATGCCACGACAAAGCATCCAGTACTCGACAAGACATGTGGTGCCGCGGGGATCATGAGCGCTTGTGCACATTTTTGTGGAAACGTAGAGCTTGATGTTTCAATCCGTGTTGTAACTGTGAGAGCTCTCATCTCAACTAAGATTCTAAAAACATTAGCAGAAGCGCAGCTGCTCCCTCATCGTGATTTCCCCGTGTTGTTTTATTGTATGTTAACATTCTGTTCCTCCACCGTTGAAGAACCCTCCTCCTCCTCCTCCTCCTCCTCCTGTGTGTAATCCATGGAGAAGATAAATGACTTTCAGATGTGTGGCTGAACTATTTCAAAACTCTCTAAGACTAAAGACATTTACTCCCAAACGTTCTGCTCTCACAGAAACACAGTCATCTATTAAAGGCCAGTAACTGCTTATCATATGTAATCCATTACAGCCCCACCTTACTACCCCCACCCTACACGCACACACACACACACACACACACGCACACACACACACGCACTCCTCTGAATTTACAGACATCAGTTGCATGTCGTGTCTTTAGTTCTGTAGAGCTCCTACTAAATTTAAGATTAAAACGTCCTATATTTCAACACTTATGAAACCAGCCTTTGTAATCATTTCCAAAAACACCTCATTTATTTCAAGCCACACACACACACACACACACACACATGCAACACACATGCACGCTAACAGTAAAGTAGTACCGGCAGCAGCCTCGTCTGTAAATATTGAATTTAGCCAAGCACCCTCTGTCTAATCTCCCAGCATGCACTGGGCCGATGCTCAGTTATCCAGATGGACAGCTTTGCTGGGAGTTATTTGGTAAACAGCTCTCATATGTTCTGCTATGTTGCAATCCAGAGAAATACATGAATCACTCAACAGGCAACAAGTGGAGCCAACAGCTTCCTCTGGATTTCAATGAAAACTATCAGTTGCTTCAGTTTATCACATTCACACCAGAACGTGATCTGATTGCTTTTGCGCTGCACCTTCACCATAAGATGTGAAACATGGGACGTATCTTATGTAGGTTTTGGTAACATTAATATTTGATTTATTAGCTGTGACATATCTTAAGTACTTGACAATGGAGGCTACTCGTGTCCTGCATGATCTATTGGACCTTTTCAATTTTAATTGTGAGATAAGTGGCGTTTCATTTTTACATGAAAACAACATTTAAAAATCATCTGCAACATTTAACATATGTTTCCATTGTCAACAGGATAAAGCAGTTCATCATTTCTAAGGTCTTCCTAAGGTGTAGAAAACCTATCAGATGAAGTAAACCAGGAATTATAGTCAAGGTGTGTCCCAACTGTTGAAAACACTGCCTGCTCTCTCTGAGTTGACAGAAAGGCGGATTTGTGTACAGCCTCATGCACATTCCTGCCAAGGTTGAAATCTCCATTGCTAATATGAACTTTGCATAAGTGCTTATAATGGTAGCGTTGATTCAGCCTGGTTATTGTTTTTCCACCAAAGTAAAGCAAAGCTGAGAAAATTCCAGGGTAAATATAAACTTTGCTTAAGTACTTATATGGCTGTTTTCTCTCGCCCATATGGCGGCCAAAGGCAGAAAACCTCGGAGGGAGGCAGGGGGGATACTAAGCAGCTTGGCTAAGCCCCCCGTCCCCATCCACTAGACAAAGCGACGGCTCTTCAAAGCAGTGCTGGGCCTTTAAACAGTTAACAGCAGCGAGCACTGTTAAACGTGACAGTGTTTGAAAATGCTTTGCACCACTAAACCCTGGAGGATCTCCCACACTCCTGCTCAGTGCCATCAAAAGAGAAAAGTGACAAGAACAACTCATGACTTTATCCTAACTTCAGTTTCATTTGCTCTGACACTTCTTAATGCTACATATACGGCTCACATATTCACATATTGTAATTATAACTCTACAAACTTTATTCATGTTCTGTATTGTGCGCTCATGAACCGTGGCCTATTATCACACATATAATATATTAGATATTAAAAACTCTACATACAAAACATTTCACAGAAAATGAGTGGGAAGCTTTTTTGAAAACTTAATGTAAAGATGTAAATTTTGTTCATTTTAATTTTATTCAACTTAAAATAGTTGGTTTGTTGTTCACCACTAATCAAAGTAAAAGAACACGAGTTGTTTTGGCTCGAGGTCTTTAAATAAATGAACTGCTGAGAGTTCATTCAGCTCATTAAATTATGTGTCAAAAGAAACGACACCAGCGGACTTTGTTTGTCTGTTAAAGCATGTATGATAAATATTAAACGCCTGTTCTTAATACTAATAAAATAACACTAACCATTTTAAAGGTTTGTGTTGAATTTGGACATTTACCAGCGATAAATGATGCCTTTATATTATAATATAATTTGAAATAACCCCTTTTTCAGCAGCGGCAGCTACGATTTTCACATCGAATTAACTCTTTAAACTAGATGTCGTGAACTTTGAACTTGAACAACTTACTTACAATTCAATATCACACTGCACATTCTAATTTGAAAATTCTGTGGAATCATCTAATATTTTAAATAAATTCCACATAAAAAACAAAGTTTTATATTTTCAAATAAAAATATAAAATAAAAAAATGTCTGGTTTAACTTAGAGTATTAAAACAATTATTAAACAAATTTCTCTTTTTTTCACGGTGAAAATTAATTATTACATAAATATATGAATATATCGTGGTTTATTTTTACACTAGTTAAACTATGTGGAGCAGGACGCTCTGTCATGTTGTAAATAAAAAACCTCCCAGAGACTGGGAGCAGCTGGAAATCATGGGTTTGTGCTGACGTTGTTACCGTGTCAGGTTCATCATGGTGATTACAGAACTACGATACCGAGTCAAATAGAACTGACATTCACACAAATCCTTCTGTTTTTATTTCACGTAGTTTTACTTGTATTCAAAATGTCGAGCATATGGCCCCTTTAAAGGCCCCATAGAGCTACCTTCAGCACAGCTCAGCACCTGTGTGAAGTACAAACCCCATAATATCCTTGAAAATGTCACACAATGACTGATTGCAATCCAAGTCATTATGAAAGCATGAACAGCTCTCGTATTCAGTTATTACGAGCCTGCAGAGAACTCTCCTTATAGCTACCTAGAGCGATCAGATAATCAGAACCAATCAGAATCTGCACCATTTCAAATCATAGCAGTAGCTGGATTCGATGGTAAATCTAAAAGCACCTGGGATATTACAGCATATACTATGATATCATGTCGAGTGTAGAGTCACACACACGCGCACACACACACACACACACACACGTAGCTGGTTATGTGTAGGAATAATTGCTGCGAGCTGCAGGGAGATTTAAAAGTCTGGGCCCTGCTGCTGCTGCACGTCTTTATGGCAGGAGTGTGAAGTGTTATCATTAGTAATGTGATTAACACCTTCTTCACAGGGGCAGCAGGGGGCAGTGCTTTAGTGTGAGTGTGTGTGTGTGCTCTGTGTGTAAGACATAAAGGAGACAATTATGCGGTGGGTCTGGAGGAGGGGAATACGTTTTGCCTGTAATATCGAAGAACGATGGCGAGTTGCATTTGTTGCAGAGGGGCTGTCTCTTCCACAGCGTTATAATTACCTTGTTAATATATTAGTGACCAGCATTGATCACGTGGCTAATCCGATCTCAGAGGCTGCCATTGATCCTTCTGCAAGCAGTCCGACAATAAGCACTTTGAGAAAAGAGACGCTCAATACCGCACGCACAATTGGCTCTCCCCCAGCTTAATTGGCTAAAATAAGCCAAACATTTTGGTTTCCTTCTCAACGGTCTGATCAATGGAGGGAATGAGGCCTGAATTCAGATGACTTTCTTAACAAACTCAGCCGAGCCCCCCCTCCTCTACGTCTCCTCTCCCTTGTGTCTTTTCCTTTTCAGTTTTCAGAGATTAGTTTTTGTGCTTTTCTGGGAGTGTAGTGCAGGGGCCCTCCCCAATGTCCCGGGGCAGGTAGAAACTGTTCAACGCAGATAGAGTAAGTGTTCGTCTACCACGTACATGGTCCTCAGGCGATGAAGCTGGTGTGTGAGCAGTTAAAGGTTTACTTAACATGTCTCAACCTGGACATATGTGAAGTTAACATTTTGTTTTCACAAAGTTGTATCATCAGTGTAAAGCGGTTCCTAAGACTTAAATGAATGATATCAGAAACGGTCACAATAAAATATTGGTAATTGTTAGTTATCCAACTTCAGCTTCTGTATCTGGAGAGATACAAACTTAAAGTTATACAGGTCTTCATCACAGACACAGATGCAAGATTTAAAAGGACTACTGTTCATCAAAATATAAAGATTTAAAAGTACAAATTCCATACACGGATCCTGAAAACAAATACTGATAATGGTTTAAGTTAAAGGCCACGTACTTCATCATCTTCATAAAAGTTTTTATTTAATAAATGACATTGTTAAGAAAATTCTCATCATCTGAGTGTTCGTTGATTCATTTAAGCTTCCAGCACCAAGGTCTGTCAGTGTCTGCACACACACATTTATAGCCAAAACAAGAGATGAAAATCTCTCCCCCACATGCACAAGCGCGGTAACCTCGCTACTGTTCCTCAGAAAAGGTAAGCATGGGAAAAGTATACATTTCTACCATTACCAAGCGCTAGCAACTGTTGTAATAAACATTAACTAACACGTACTAGTACAATAATAAGCACTGTTTAACTTAACCAAGCATTACATGCTAATCAACATTCTTAGTACATTGCTAAGGTTCACAAATATTTCATTAAGAGGAAACAAATACTTATTAGCACATTAATAATCCTTTTGCATCATGATACATTATTAGCTTAAGTATCCTTCTCTGTCCTTCTTTAACATTGAAACTGTGACTTCGTTTCCATTAATAAACATAGCGCTCTGTTCATTCAGAGCTGCTCCACAGCATAAACCACTAAGAGTTTTTATAACACGTCAGATTCATGTTCCTGTCGCCTCAAAGAGACAGAACTCTCAGAGCACCTATTAACACACTGGATCCTTCATCTCTTTTATTTGTATGCGTTCCTCCTTTTCTTATATTTCCCTTCTCTTACCGGATTTCTCTGTGTCTGTCTGTCTGCCTCCCTGTGAGGCCCATCTGAGGGCCAGCTGGTGGCTGACAGCAGCTGAGAACCATAAATCAGATGCGCAGGCAGAACACGTTGGCATTCACTTTGTCAGCCATGAAATAAAGACGTAGCGGAGCAGGAGGTCAAAGCACACAGAGGAGCAACAACAACCTAACATGCACCCTTCTAAAACCTTTCTCCTTCCTCGGTGACTTTCCCTCCACAGGTAGCTGCTCTCATCACCTCTTCGTTTGTGTGGTCTCCCCTCGTCAGCTCATAATTTACGATGACTGCTGAAGCTTTCTGACTATGAACAACCGTATCTTCAGAAGCCCGGCGAATGTGGCCGTACCTTTTGGAGGTACATTACCAGCTGATTAGATATTCTCTGATATATTATGCTTTTGTGGAGCTTTTATTTACTTTTTAGAAGAACCTAGTTGTGTTGTTTCAGTCCGTTGAGCCTTCAGCTCATGAGCTCGGCCTAAACACAGTATGTGCACTGCAAAAAAAAACATTTAAAAGTTGGTGCTCACTCAGATATTTCCATGATTTTTTCAAAAAATATTTAGGTTTTAAAATATTCAAATGTAACAGTAGTAAATTATTTAGTTTTTTTTGGCACAAACATAATGACAGTTGTATTATAAAGTATGGTAAGGAAGTGTTATAGGTCTTATAATTTGATATACATTATAAATAAACGTCATTATCATGTCATCATCTTAACATCAGTGTTAACGCAACAGCAGTTCACGGATACGTTTTATTACCTCTGAGCTCTTTGTTTTGGATGTAAAGCCGTAACAACTCGCAGCAGCTGTTTTTAGTGACGACTGTCTCTAAGCCAGCACAGCACAGCAGACGGGTAAGGTTTGGCATGTAGATACAGCATCCCAGAGAAATCAGAAATAAAAAAGAGTCTTTAACACGCAGAAATTATTATAGTGCAAGTGGAAAAAAAGCCTCTGAAATCAGAATTAATTTGTTAATGAAGTTCTAAATTAATCAATTAATTTCTTTTCTAAAAATGAATGTTGTGAAGAGGACATGTGGCCAATATTCACACTCTCATACTGCACATTGAAACCACCTCAAATGAAGAATTTATTCAATTTAGGAACAAAAGTCGTAGAATTTAGTCAAACTAAGATTTTTTGTGTCTGTTTCTTCTTCCAGCATGATGTACTGTAACTTCAGTTTAAATCCCATTTCTGGTTCTAAACTAATTTTTTGAAGAGCTCTGCTTTTTCTTCAGTCACACACACACACACCCGTGCACACAATCACTGCTCCCTATGCTCCATTTGAAAGAGCTCATTGTTACAGCACACCTGCCTGATCTCCATCACGACCGCAGCAACATATAACGGAATCCCATGTAGGATTTTGGCCTAATCCGCGTCCTGCTTGTTCCTGCATCAGCCTGCGTGTCACGATGACATGTAGGCCTGCCTTTGCTGGGCCAGCCAGGGAGGCTTGTGTTCACACGATATGTACGTCAACATGTAGAACACATGTACAGCAGGAATGAACAACTGAACGAGGCAGAGGTGACAGTATGAGCTGACGGGTGAGGATGCGGGGGCCAAAGGTTTAGTGTGTCCAATTACATTTATTTTGTGTTTACGGGCCACACTCGATATTTTGGGACTACGGCGCATTCAGAAACGTATACGCGCTGAATGTTCCTGCACGTCTACGTAACGCACACAAAAAGATACGACTATGTCATTATAGATGTTACTCCGTGTCTTTACATTCAGCCAGCATTTGAGCAGTGTCAGAATAACATGCAATCAGTTTTATTTATATTGCACCGGATCCCATTAGTTGATTAACTGATTTCTCACACAAATGGAGGATAAACTAATTAAATCCATCATTAAAGCTCTTAGCTTTATGCTAATTAGAAAAGCTCTCAGAGTCAGAATATTATATTCACACATGTTTAATACCTTTAACACCTGTAACACTCATGTTACAAACTAGCTCATCAGAAGAGTTAAAAAGTGTGATGTCTATATTCAATAAATCCCAATCTGGTGTGTTTGATGATCTCATGACGGTTCGGTAATGTGAAGTTATGTTAGTGTTGGATACAACATAATGTGAATTTGTTCAATCTGACCTTTCAACATAAAAGTCCTCGTCTTAAATCTCAGACCCCTCTTCTCATTACTTCTCATACCTGATTCTTTCCATCGTCCTTCCATCTTCTTTTTTCTGCCGGTGTCAGTGGTCAGCATCGGGGGGCGGGGGCCAGGTCGAAGGTTAAAAGGATAGGTCCATGTTTGTCTAGCCGCATTGTCATTGCTCTGGTGTCCTGTGTTCTCACAAGGGCACGGGGTGAAATGACCCTCACGCATGCACATGTCTGTGTGCGCATGTGTGAGTATGTGTTTTGCACAAATACGAGTTTGAGTTCTGCTGAGACAGCGGTCAACACCGGTTGAGTGTCTTTAATGGACTGTGGATACTGGACTCTTGTCTGTTGTGTGTGAGGGGATCACACAGGCTGTAAAACCTGAGGTGGATATTTCCCTTTCACAGATGCTTTGAAGAAGAACAAAGGGCTGAGCCTGTTGTGGAGATTATCCTGTTAAGCCACGGTCAGCCTCGCCCACCCAGGATGGCTGCAGACTGTACAGAGCTGTCATATCAGTGGCAGCATCTGCACCACAGTGGGCTCCACATTACGGGTGTTTACACAGCATCCATGTGCCTCAGACGACCCATGTTCCAGCTTTCATGTCTCAAGAGCTAATTTCCCTTTTGGTGACAGGGGGAAACAGCCTGAGGAAAGTACACTCCTCATATCATCACACAATCCCAACGGTGTTACACACGGAGCCTTCAGACAAGTGGAGAGCATTTCTCTTCTTGAGCCACTAAAAGCCTTTAGGAACGTGTTTGGCTGCTAAAGGGAAGTTAGGAGAGTCACCAGAGCAGATCTGATGTGACAGTGATCCCCGTCGGCTCAGCAGGTACTGTGCCTGCGTGTAGTGAATAATACAATACATAGTAAAAAAGCTTTGGCTAAATGAAAGAAGCTGTTTATCCAGACGTACTCATTCTCTGTCAGCTGATTCAAACACCACCGGCATCTGGACAATATGATGCTGCTACATGTCCTCACTGTCCTATGAGTTACCAGGCTGATCCCATAACTAGGGTCTGTCTACAAAAATCCTTCGTGTTCATTTAGTTCAAAGTTGTTTTCTGGACAAACTGAATCTTCACCGACTGAACTGGACTCGGGTGCTGACCCCTGCAGCGTCATGGAAACGTCTCTGTTCACCTAGAAGAAGGCAAAGCAGCAAAAAAACTTGTGTTTGTATACAACAAAACTGCCATCCTGAATGTGGTGGGAGTAGACGGAGGACCAAAGGCCCCAGTAAGTTTGGGTTTAGACAAGGGTGGGGTTGGAGAGCAAAACGTGTTTCGCTTTCATTTTTCATGCAGACGTTTTGTTTGTGAACAGATGTTTTTCAGAAGTAATGTGTGCACATCAGAAAAGTTACACTACTTTCTACCTTTCCTCGCATTAACAACATCTCTGCATCTATGTCCAGGTATGTGCCGGGGTGTTTGGGATGCACTGACTCATCTAAACACAAGCGATCTGCTGGAGACGCATGAAAAGGGGCAGAACGTACTGTATCATGTAAATACCAGAGGTTAAACCAATCAGGCCACTTTGTCTCGACATGTCCCATCCATGCTCTGCAGTGGGATCACTTTGGCCAGCATTTGATTTAGGGCTGGACCTCTTGTCACTAATGAAGATAATGAAAGGGGAGTGAAGCATGTGTGAGCCTCAAAAAGGTTTATCCAATAGCAACTGGACTTAGTAGGTTTCTTGACGACGTTTCGCCCTTCTATCCAGAGGGCTT
>JAUMTR010242795.1:0-27666 GCA_032270685.1 Microctenopoma stevenorrisi | reverse complement strand
ATGTGACAGCAGCTGTGTCAGAGCTCAGAGACAAACTACAGGACACTCTGAGGGACACGTGGACAAACGTCTCACTGGCAGTGACTGAAGTGGATGTTTTACTGTCAGCAGAGCCCAAGACCAGAGTTGGATTATTAAAATATTTAGGTGAAATCACACTGGATCCAAACACAGCAAATACACGTCTGTTATTATCTGAGGAGAACAGAAAAGTAACAAGAATTAGACAAAAACAGTCTTATTCTGATCATCCAGACAGATTCACTTATTATTCACAGGTTCTGAGTAGAGAGAGTCTGACTGGACGTTGTTACTGGGAGGTGGAGTGGAGAGGAGGAGGAAGAGTTTTTATAGCAGTTGCCTACAAGAACATCAGCAGAGCAGGGTGTGGGAATAATTGTAGATTTGGATTCAATGATAAATCTTGGTCATTATATTGTGACAACAACAGTTATGAATATAGTTTCAACAGGAACAGTACTGATGTCTCAGGTCCTCGGTCCTCCAGACTAGGAGTGTACCTGGATCACAGAGCAGGTATTCTGTCCTTCTACAGTGTCTCTGAAACCATGACTCTCCTCCACAGAGTCCAGACCACATTCACTCAGCCTCTCTATGCTGGACTTTGTCTTTGTGATGTTGATGCCACAGCTGAGATGTGTAAAGTGAAATAGACAGAAGTGATTTAAGATGCAGTGAGTTCAAATGTTGACTTTAAATCTTCCACTTGTTCTTTCTCCATGTTTCTTAATGAGAGCTCATCACTGTTGAATCTTCCACCACTCGCTCTTCTCTGTCTGTCTCCTCGTCTTTGTTTGGATGTTGTCGTGATTGATTCATGTGTGAAGACTTCTATCATCACATTTACATTCAGGTGTTTGACAAACTAAACACTGATATATTGTTGTTGTTCAAATCAAAGTACACATGAAGTCATATGAGGCTTTTTCTAACTTGAACTATCATGATCAGAATCAGTATGTTGGTGTTTGATTGGTTGTGTTTGACGTAGCAGAGATGTTGTTGGGTTGTGGGATGAACGACAGAATAAATCCTGAAGAATGAATCATTGGTTTTGTGTGTTTTTACATGACCTTGTTGAAAGCTGATGGCGTGAACGTCAAACTACTGTTTAGTAGAACTGAGAAAGTTTCCTCCTGAAACTCCACAAAGTCCAGTGTTTGTCAGTCGCTCTCTGTTCGTTCTTTGTCCCACGTTATTACAGTCGAGTCAAATAGATTCAGTTGTTAACACATCACAGACTCAGTAACACTGACAGGACGTTACACATGACTGTGTTTCATCTGACTCACACTGACTGAAACGTTACCTGTAGCTGAAAATACAAAACACAGATGTTCAGTCGTTCTGGGCCGCAATTAAAAATTTTAAACACGATTAATCGCATCATTTTTAGAGTAAAATTCTATAGTAATTTTCAAAGTAGGTTGTTGTTCCCTTTTATTTCCAAAGTGCTGCTCTATGAACAATATTATGATCATATTTATTCTGCAAACACTTAAATCAGGTTTTTTTTTTTCTTATTACACAGAGGCAGTTAAATATTTCCTCATTACTTGAAAATGAACGGAATCAAATAAAATAAGAAATAATTTCTTCCTGTGGCAATCAAACTCTTCAATTCCTCCCCTACCGCCCTCTGTAAAGTGGAAAGGGGGGAACAACAACTTTGGAGATTGATGTCATCATATTTTTGTTTTATGTTCTTATATATTTGTAGTTTTTGTATTTATATTCGTTGGTGCTATTTACGGTTGTGGGTCTTCTAATTTTTCTTAAATGAGAGCGACTGTATCTAGGCAAAACAATTTCTCTCTGGGATTAATAAAGGGTTTTGAATCTTTTAATATTTCTTAATTTCTTAAACATAAACGGAATCTAATTAAATTAAAACCAAAACTATTTGTCAGAACATTGATGTTCTTATAGTTTATTACAAAAAAAAAGGTTTTAAATCACAGATTTAAATAGAGTAAAAATAAGTACAAGTTGAAGGTAAAAGGTGTAGCAGCAGTAGTTCTGGTAGAGCATATGTACAATGTGCAGAATGAAATGTTAAGGTACATTTGCCATGGTAGCTCAACAATGTCACATAAAAGTAATATGGCGATACGTAATTTTTCCAGCACTGACATCAATAATTCTGTTCTGGTTTCTCTTCAACCCATTGAACATTAGTGCAGATAACGTGTGGTTACTTTATTTGCTGCTTAACCACTGGTCCAGAGTGTTAAAGTGTTTGTTCAGTGAGGTGTGTGTCAAACAGCAGTGAACATGAAGGATGTCTAATATGTGCTTTCAAACCAGCTGTAGTTAGTAGCTGTGGACAGCAGGTGGTGCTGCTGCAGCAACAATGAGCTAAGACTCCAACGTGTCCTTTCACTTCAAACATATACACATGTACACAGTGAGGCGAAATAACGTTCCTCCAGGGCCGAGGTGCTACATGCAACATACATTCACAACATGAGATAACTGACAACATAAGGTGCAGCCTGCAAACAAGAGCTGCATGCAGCACGGTGTTACAGGCAACATACATACACAACATAGATAACCAGACAACATGTGCAATGTGCAAAAAAAACAGAGCAGCAAGTGAGAGTGCGACCAAACAAAACATAATATGACATAACACTCTGAAGAATGCTTGTGTTGCACTCACACAGACACACACAGGGAGACATACCTTGAATATCAGGAGGGCTTAGACTTTACTTTAATTTGCTTGGCAGACGCTTTTATCCAAAGCGACTTACAAGGAGCTAGTGCTGGGTGTCTGGCTCAAGGACACACATGGTAGGGGACGGACTAGGAGTCAGACGGGGTTCGAACCCACAACCTTCTGCATCCTGGTCTGACGCTTAACCCATTGAGCTACCAGGCCGCTGTGATGAGCATCTCTGGTAGATTGAATGAGTCCTTTGGAACATATCTGTTGTCCAGCTCCCTTGTCCAGTGTTCAAAAAATATATACCGCAGACGGCCACATCAGTCCTTTTTCAGACACATCAGACTTTTTCTCCTCTGTCTTGTTCCCCCCTCCACCCGTCAGTGGATCTACATCTACAACAGGTGAAGATGGGAACAGTTACATCCCAGACACGTCACATTAACACTGGTGCCCCACAAGGCTGTGTCCTCTCTCCTCTTCTTGCACCAATGACTTCATCTCCAGCAACCCAGGTGTGAAGCTCCTGAAGTACGCAGGCGACACCACCGTCATCGGACTCATCAGAGACGGCAACCTTGAGCTGAACACGCTAAAAACTGTGGAGATGATAGTCGACTTCAGACGACACCCCCTTGTTCCACCCCCCCTCACCATACTCTGCTCTCCTGTGTCAGTGGCTGAAACCTTTAAGTTCTTGGGTTCTTGGGATCAGCTCCCTCCTCAAAAAGGCTCAGCAGAGGATGTACTTCCTGTTTCACCTTCCTCAGAAGCTGCTGATCCAGTTTTACTCTGCTGTTATTGAGTCTATCCTCAGAAGTCAGAAAGTGGGCAGAGAAAAGTGGGCAGAGAAAATTACCACAGACCTTCCACACCCCGGACACAACCTTCCAGCTTTTCCCCTCTGGCAAACGCTAGAGAGCTACGTTTGCTAGAACCACCAGACACAAGAACAGTTTCTTCCCCCAGGCAATATATGTTATAAACAGCTGATTGCTGCTGCTTTATGGACACAAACTGCACCCAATTTAGCATGCTGCACACACACACACACACACACACACACACACAATGTCTTGCCTTTCTGTCTTGTTATAATTTGTCTTTAATTTATTGTTTTTTGTGTACTTGTTTTCTGTCTGTTCTGTCCTAGAGAAGCTAGAAACGACCAGAAACAAATTCCTTGTATGTGCAACATACCTGGCGAATAAAGCTGATTCTGATGACTTATGTTGTGAATTGGCGCTATATAAATAAAGTTGAATTGAACTGAAATGTAAACGTTGCAGTGCTCTTAAAGAAGAATAATAAGTTACCGTGGTTAACATTAGCTTCAGGCTAGTTTTTAAATAAGCAACCAAACAAACAATAGGATATGCTTTTGAGCTTTACTACTCTGTGATATATTCTTAGCTGAATTAAAAATTCTTCCCCCAGACCACTCATTTGAACTGTCCCCTGTCACGTGATGAGGTCAGTGGCTTCTGGGTTAGCTCGCTCAGCTAGCACTAGTCGGGCTAACAGTTAGCATTCGTTCAACAACACGGAAACTAACCCGACTCTCGTGCAGTGAGACGTCTTCGTGTACACCTCACTTTCTTCCCCTTTTCCGGTTGTTCCTGTCTCTCCGTGCTCCCCGTCAGCACTGGTCAATTAAACCCGAAACATGTCGGCGGTGCAGCGGATGAAAGTGGCGAACGAGCGGCACAGCAAAACCATCACACAGCGGGGACACGTCCAGAAGACATCGGTAACGTTACAGAGAGCCCCCCGCTAACAGCGTTAGCTCAGCGATGCTAGCTTATCACACAACTAAAGCGTTTAACGTAGAAGAATAATACGTGTTAATTTGCCGTGCTGCAAGTTAGGTTTGTTGTTGAATACAAACAGTTATTAGAACGAGCTAGCCGTTAGCCACAGTTAATTTTAGCTTTAGCCTTGACAGCAATTGTAGAGATCCGTTCTCTGCACAGCACAGTCACACACTCACACAGCGAGTCCTGTTATTAAATGATAGTAGTTTATATTGAATATTATTGAATACAGGTGGGCGAATCCTAAATAATATGTGTCTGATGCAATCTGATAACTGGTTAACGAACGGGGGAAAGAGAGAAAAGCTAGTCCCACAAGAATTCCGACGAAGTAATGACTATTTACGTGTCCAGAAAAGTTATAAACAATATAAAAATTACCAAAGACTGTCTTGTGAATGCCTATCACGCAATGTTTAATTCGGCATACACATAACATAGCAAGCTTGACTTTCGTGGTTGAATTTCTAACTTGTGTAGCCTCCCTTGCATGTGTTGTGCGCTGGGAGTTTCTGCAGTGGGCGGAGGCGCGATTCGAAAGATGAGTTAGTCTAAACTAAAATGTACATTATGCACATTAAGCTTTCAAAGAAGAGTTTCAGAACAGTTTGAATAAATATTAAATGTGCACGAAGGTCTGTTTTGCACATGTGACGTAGAGCTGTAAATACGCAGTTTTCTCTGTGGGGTTTGGTGGAGCAGCAGTTGCTCAGCAGGAAGCTGTGAGCTGTAAATGTGTGAACAGGAAACCTTCTGACAGTACTGTGATCATAGATCTATGTGGTTACTCTACTCCCTCAATTTGACAAACAGACTGAAGTGTAACGATTTTGAGCGACTTGTTAAATCTGTTTTTTTTTTCATTCGAGGTTAATTTTTACATTTACTGTAAATGTTTTTGTAGCTTTGATTTAAAATGGACTTGTATAGCTTTATTTAAAGTCAAACAGAAAAGGTTTAAGCTCTGACATATATGGAGCATGAAACCAAAATAAACACATGGCCATGATTTTCCTCGTCACACAACGCTGCTGACCGTGAACACAACCTACAGCCTCTAAATTATTGAGCTTGAGCAGACCTTCCTAATTACAGCTGGACAGTGTGTGTGTGTCTGCTGGTTTAACACTGTTTGTCTTTGGTTTGGTTTCAGGCACTGTTCAGATATTAGATTTCTCACAGTAAATTAGTAAAGTAATTTACTATGAATTTACGTCATTAAATAAATCAGTGAGTAGAGTGTTGGTTTAATGTGGTGTGTTTGTGTGTCACAGCGGCCTGTAAATGAGGAGAAGTCTCCGGTCGGCCCGTGGCTGCTCGCCCTGTTCGTCTTTGTGGTTTGTGGATCAGGTGAGTTTTACCTAGAGACGCCTCAGGCAGCAGGTTATCGGGTGATTTTTAAAATAAACAAAGAAATAAGTGTAACTATTCTTACAGAATAGTAAGTAACTGGTATAAAAATCTAAGTAAATGTGCGGAAACTCAAAGAGCCACTGAGTTTACGTCACGTCTTAGTAACATGGTGAAACTTCATCAGACTGTGTTTGACTAAAGGGTGGAAAACCAGTAAAACTAGCAGAACCTCACCGTGCGTCTGTCGGCACCTCAGACCTGCTGCAGCCTCAGATAAGACACAGAGGAAGCTCGACGCTTCTTCAAGTCATCACGGTGAAAAACGCGTTTCGCAACATCTGACAGGACGCGGCTCGTCCACAGCGTTCTGCCGCTTTGAAGTTGTTTAGTGTCTTTTTGTAGTTGTTTACAGTAACTCAGTAGTTACAAAGACACACAATAAACACACACTTTGTGTTTGTACAGCCACTCTGTAGTTAAAGAAATTCTACTCAGTGAATTTTGTAAAGGTCAAAGGTCACGTTGTCTCATTACAGGCGCTACATAAAACTTGAATGGTCTTTTGTGTTGTGTGTTTGCAGCCATCTTCCAGATCATCCAGAGCATCAGGCAGGGATTGTGATGACCTTTGGCCCCCGGAGTGAGGAAGAGATGGGGGGGTTGGGGGCACCTTGCCATTGTGATACACACACACACACTTTGTTCCTGTGGAGTTTAAATCTGAGCTCAGTTTTATTTTTCTCCCCTCACTGTAAACCAGCCTCTCACTCGCCCTCTGCAGTAAACTGTTTACTTTTGTTTTGTTGTTTTTCACTGTTCACGAAGCTGATATTGGTTATTGATTGTTAAGATGAAGTCTTAATTCTTCTTCCTCTCAGTCGTCCGGCTGATTTTAATTCTCTCTGCTGTTTTTAGTTTCTGTAATTTAAAGGAACAAACTGCTGATTTATTTAAAGACCTCATTAACTACAAATCCTGTGAAGTCAGTCAGCTCATCTTTATATTCTTATAATTCTTTTAAAGTAATTTGTGGGAGCATGTAGTCCAGAGGAAACTGCGTTCTCATACAGCTGGCACAGTGTTAGAACAGGTTCTTTTCCACGCGTTACGTCTTAACATTCATTTGTCAGTTTGACGGTTAAACGGTAAAAGTCTTGCCCTCAATTGCAAAAAAAGAACATTTTTTATGTGAAAATGATTAATAATTAACACTTTTTTATTCCGATGTGTCAAAATAAATGTCAATGCTTCCTGTAAATCTTTCACATTAAAAGCTTCATTTTCTATGTGATGTCTTCCAGGAGACGGTTTGAAAATGTAGTTTCAGACGTGCTTATTAGTAAGTAGTAAAAATCCCATCGGGAAATAAAGCAGTTTGACTTTACCGACCCAAAACAGTCTAGTTGTTGACCTGAAGGAGATAAAAAATGATGACGTAGCTGAGCAGCTGTGTAAATGTAAATCATCAGATAGTTTAATTTGACCATTGAGAAGCATCTTTAACGTTCACATCTTGGTAAAATCTAATGTTTTAAAGTCACAGATATTTGTTTAAATCAGTGGTCAGTCATTGTTGGACAAAGATACAAGCATCAATATAAGTTTGTGTGAAATCAGTTAAATAAATGTTAAAGCAACGTTAGTTTCTTTCTATGGTAGAAACTACAGGGTTTGTATTTAATGAAAGTAAAACCAGCTGTTTGCTCCCGAGTCCAGAAACCGGACCATCAGTCCGATGCTCCGGCTGCTAGTCGTTTTTACAGCGTGTGGTTTAGTGTCTGGAAGGTGAAGCGCTGGGCGACTCGCTCCACTTTTATACCAAATAAACCACAGATATTTTTCTCTACACGCTCTCTGCTCCATGTGTGTGTGTCCTTATCTGGATATTATATACGGCTCTCTGACACCTCGCTCATATTAAAGTAGCTTTTAAATGTTTTAAGCACTTTATAAATTAGTTTCCCAGCGTGGAGACTAAAGGGGAATCTGGATTGTACAAGTTTGGGAATGAATACGGGGACAAAAAAGTGGAGACCTGCCGAGGGTCATACAGAGGTTTATTGGAGGGTTTTACTGCTTTATTGTTCAGAAGAAAAACAGGTTGGGGGGGTTCACTGGCTTAAAGAAATGTCACATACAAAACACGACAGTCAGCGGCCTCACTTTCTGTGAGTAAACCAGCCTGACAAAAGTGTGCACACAAAGAAAGTAAATATATGAGATATGGAAATTTAGCAGAGGTTAGGACCCCTCTGTGAGCAGAACTGGACAAACCACGAGAAGAAGACGCACAGAAAGCACGTCGAAATGAAGCTAATGTTCACGACAGCACACACGAGTTCAGGAACAGGAGAAAGTCGACGGGTAGAAGCCTGAAGGCTGTGAACACAGTCAGCAGGGCGGTTTATTAAGAACATACTAAATGTTACATAGATGTTCCAAAGACAAAAATAAAAAGAATACACGTGAAACAATAAATAAAAATGGTAAAGAAAATATTGAAATAAAAAATATGTATCGATACAATCCCAGAAGAAAAAGAAGAGCGACGTAACGACGTGCTGACGTCAGACCAGGAGAAGATGGCGGCTGTGCTGAAGGCGGAAGGTAAAGGAGCTTTAACAGATTGTTTTACTTCCAAACTCCTCGTTTTCTGCTCCGTGTTCTTCCAGTGACACCGCCCTATGTTACATGGGATGTCCACAGATCAGTAGCTGCTGACAGCTGCGGGTCCCCGCGTTTTGCCGCGGAGCTTTGGCCCGGTAGCTCAGTTCTCGGACGTGTTTAATCACACAGGAACCAGTGTAGCTGCGTTAGCCTAGCCTCGCTAGCCGGCTAGCTGAGCAGCTAAACAACAAAACGTTTCTGTTATTAATTAACCTAAACTGAATAAATTTTTAGCAGTAATTTATTTTGATTAGCAATGTGAAGGTGTGATAAATGCTTGTGCTTGGTTACAAGTTATTGACGCTTCATTAAATTAGGTAATTATGCGAAACTGAGGAGTGCCCTAATGTTAGCTTTAGCGGGCCGGGAGGGGCTGGTCTCCCGTAGACGGAAGAGATGCCGCAGGTGGCGGCTTCACTGGTCACGCGAGTCTGCGGTCTGAGTGAGGCCTGTGGGAAATAAGCGTGTGTGGGTTGGATACTGTACGCGTTAGAGAGAATAGCAAATGTGGTCAAACAGTCTAAAGCTACAACTCCACTAGTTATTGCTTAATCAGTCAGGTCCGTTTCAAAGAAATACAATCGCCAGTGACAGCCTCTGAACTAACATCTGGATAATTCATTGTGCGTTAACAGTGCATATCTGTGAGGTCTGACCGAACGAGCAGTGTTTATAGATGAAGTGATAAGTGATTGTCACAGTAGTTGACACACAGTGGGTGTGTGAAGGTGAATTTCTGACAGATCAGGTGTGAAACTCACACACACACACGGGTTCACTGTTGTTATGTAACTCCACACATGTATGAAAACACAGACGAAGGTACAGTTATGAACACACACACACACAATCTCTCCATGTAAAGTGGGAGCAGATTTGTCTGTTGCTAGGCAACAGGGAGCGATTGTGTGTGTGTGTGTGTGTGTGTGTGTGTGTGTGTGTGTGTCCTGTTGCACATCTTGTTTCCTATCGACTGACCAGCTTTCTGTGCGTGTGCAGCGGGGCAGTGCGGGCGGCCGTGCGTTGTGTGAGACTCATCCTGCATGGACTCGTCGCCATGAGCAACAAGGCGATGGTTTCCACGGAGACAGGTCAGTCCCGTCCACCTGTCTGACATTGTTATTGCAGCTGAATGTGTTGCGATCACCTTTACTTGTACAGATCGGGCCGTTCTAGAGGCTAACACTGTTACAGCAGTGTGACGTAGTCAGAGCGCAGCGTCACAGAGACGGCGCTGAAAAAACAGGATCAGGTTTATTATACCGGGTATATGAGCAAACGAGTAATGTGTGCTCTACGAAGAGGAGTAAAACGCGTCGATGGAAACGTCCATAAATAAAATGAAGTTCCGGTCTAAATGTATTTTTGTTCTTCGTGCTGGGGCTGTTGAGACTTTCCAAGTGTTGTTAGATCAGATTCTCATAACAACCTGAAGTTGAAAGACTGGCCCGGTATGGCTCTGTTGCTATGGTAACCACCTATGATTCTGCATGGGTTTGTTACATGGAGCTGCCATAAATACTGGGGAGAGAACATCCAGTGTTGCAGTGGATGTGCAGCATGTCACCCAGCCTGCATGTGCATTCACAGCGAGGCGGCAACTGTTCACGGCACAGTGGCGGTAGTTTCAGAGTCTGTGTGTCTTTGTGTGCAGAGAATAAAGGACAGAAGAAGGTGTTTCTCCCTAACAAGCTGCTGGAGTGTCTCCCCTGCTCGTCCAGTCTGCCTAACGAGAGGCTGAGGTGGAACACTAACGAGGTCGGTGCTCAAAATAAACGTGTTGTGTGTGTGCAGCTCAGTAAACTATCCCAACGTCGACATGGGCGCCCATTAACTGATACGTAGGCAAATAAGCTGTTTGTTTGAGGACGCGTGGACACGCGATGTGAGAGTCGAGTGAATGAAACTCTCTTTTACACTCTTTTATTCCTGCAGGAAATCGCTTCTTACCTGATATCTTTTGATCGACACGATGAGTGGCTCTCCTGCGCCTTGAAAACAAGGTACGCGCAAGACCGCAGCTGACCTGACAGACCAAACCGAGGGCGTAAACAGGCACAGCAGTGCTCCTTCACACTCTCCTTGTCCGTTTGTGTCGACAGGCCGAAGAATGGCAGCATTATTCTGTACAACAGGAAGAAGGTGAAGTACAGGAAGGACG
The DNA here is from genome assembly GCA_032270685.1 of Microctenopoma stevenorrisi. Lineage (NCBI taxonomy): Eukaryota > Metazoa > Chordata > Actinopteri > Anabantiformes > Anabantidae > Microctenopoma > Microctenopoma stevenorrisi. Next base: position 16,979 of record JAUMTR010242795.1, on the reverse strand, counting down.
GGTACTGCTGGAAGAAGAGGAAGGATGGGAAGACGACGAGAGAGGACCACATGAAGCTGAAGGTCCAGGGCATGGAGGTGGGTGGCGCACAGACCTTTCTGCATTATTAACACAGGCGTCCTGAGCCGATGTCGTCATGTCTTAGTGATGTGAAACTGGATCCTACAACCTGGTCTCGAGTTCAGACACATTTACACACTGCACTGTGTTCACCTCATGTAACGGACAACATGCTAAACGCGTGTCGTCTCCATCTCTGTTATACTGCGGGTAGAAGTAAACTACTGGAGGTGTTATTAAAGGTCCTTATCCGGTTAGCAGGCGAGTCTGCAGCCGCGTGCGCTTCTTTTATATGAACGCTATGCTAATCCGTGCTAACTGTTGTTTCAGTGCCTGTACGGCTGCTACGTCCATTCCTCCATCGTGCCAACATTCCACAGACGATGCTACTGGCTGCTGCAGGTAGGAAACCGAGGCGTGCCTCCGTCGTTGCTCTTCCTGCAGATGTTTTGTCCCAGAGCTCAGCTGTCAGGTTTCGCTCCCAGATGTTGTCCTGATGTCTGGTTTAGTTCTGACGTTTAAATTGGAAATTATGTTTTAAACTGTATCAGACGAGACTCTTTTACCTGAACTATACACGTCACATCTGTCTAATGACCAGTTTCTATCTGCGAGGAATGTCCTTGAAAAATTCTCTGTTTGGCCTGATTCATCAAACTTGTCCTGATGTCCTCACTCACTCAAACCTGGCGTTGGACACTAACGTGTGTGTGTGTGTGTAACAGAATCCAGACATCGTGCTGGTCCACTACCTGAATGTGCCGTCCCTGGAGGATTCTGGGAAATGCAGTCCGCTGCTGTGTGCGGTGGCCGACCGCCACGACAGCGTGAGGTGGAACCGAGACGACCTGCTGAACCAGCTGAAGCCCATGTGTACGAAACACACACACACACACACAGAGCAAAAAAAATACTGTTCATGTACCTTGAAGTACCCTCGGTATGTGTAGTACCTGTAGTACTAACTAGTAGTTTTTCTGCGTCTCAGTTCACAGCATGAAGTGTTCGGTGGGTTCTGGAGATTTCAGTATCGAGGAGTTGGTTCAACACATTCTGGACCGACAGAGAACCAAACCGCAGCCGCGCACACACACCTGCCTGTGTAACACCGCTCAGGGTAAAACTCGTCAGTGACATCGCCGTGACATCACAGCGACGTCACCGTGACGCTCACACCTGCCAACGTGTTTCCACAGTGTCGTCAGGAGCGAACATTCCTCACCGATGTAACAGCACCAAGCATCGCATCATCTCCCCAAAACTGCCCCCATCTGCCTCCTGCAGGCCCTCTCCCTCCCCGCTCTCCTCAGAGGTGGGGGAGGCACCGGGGAGAGGAGGAGGAGGAGGAGGAGGAGAAGCCCAGAGCAGTCCCGTGTCGTCTCCGTGCCCCTCGTCCACGTAAGTCGCCAACAAGACGTTGAACAGTTGATCCGTCTGAAGCAGAACTCGTCAGAGTTCTGGATCATTTCTCAGCTGGAGTCAGAGTTTTAAACGCTGCGTTTAATTCTTAAGGTTAATTTATGTCCTGACGTTATTTGTTAAGTTCTTTGAGGAACTATATGTTTAAACCGTCTCCCTCCGTCTCCCCCCCCCCCTCTCTCTCTTCTCCAGCTCGGTCTCGTCTCCCCCTCAGCCTCACAGCAGCACCATCACTATGAGTAACCACGGCAACGGCTTCTATGGCGACCGCCGTGGCAACCTGACAACAGTGGCTCTGCCTCAGAATGCCGTGATTGTCATGGCGACAGCCACCGCCATTGGGGGGAGAGGGGGGCAGGGTGGAGGAGGGGGCGGTGGAGCTACGTCAGAGGAGGCGGCGCAGAGGAGGAGCCTGTCTCTCACCCGCTCTGGCCAGTTGCTGCTCTCCCCCGCCGCCCCCCCTCCCCCTGCTGGCAACCCTGCCTCACCTTCCCCTCCCTCTTCCTCCTCACCTGCTCCTCCCTCCCTCCCCCCTCCACCTGTGCAGGCACCTGGCGTGGCCACCCTCTCCCTCACCCTTCTGCCCTCTCCTGTCATTGGTGGTCTGCTCCTCACCCCTTCTTCCTCCTCCAACACCACCTCCCTCCGATCGCCTCCACCTCTGGCAGCCACCTCCCCTCCCTCTCTCCCCTCCTCCCCCTCACCTCCCCTGCCTCATTCATCCCCCGCCCTAGCCTTTGACCCAGACTCTTTTCTCAACTCCCCTAAACAGGGTCAGACGTATGGTGGCCCCCCTCCTCCTTCCTCCTGCACTCCCTCTCATGTCCTCCGTTCCTCCTGTCCTCTCTCCCCCCCTTCCCTTGCTCTCTCACTCTCCCCCACCTCTACTCCACCGTCCTCTGTCTCTCCTCCATCCTCCCTTTCCTCCCTGTCCTCCTCCTCTGAGGACAGAAGAGACACAGCCCTCCCCCTCTCTTCCTCGACCTCCCCGCCTTCGTCAGCCCTTCCCCCCTCCCTATCCCTCTCCCTGTCTCCCACCTCCTCAGTAGCTCCTCCCCTGCTGCCTCTCTGTCTGGAGCTGGGGGCGCTGGGCGAGTCAGAGAGAGGGAGGGGGGAGGAGGAGGCCTGTGGAGAGGAAGAGGAGATGAATGACAGAGAAGATGACGAGGATGATGAAGGTAGTGCTCCCCCCAGCAAGCTGGCCCTGCTGCAGGTGAGACATCTTAAAGGGACAGTGCGTGTTTTTAGGGATCTGCGTCATGAAGTTTGTGTGAATCGACTTTTAGATTAAAAGACTAATTAAGAGCCTGTTGGTGTTGAGTCGTCACTGGATTCAAACGTCAGTTAAGATGATTCACGGAACCAGGTTTCAGCTTAGAGCAGATGACTGTGTGGCAATGAGTGTCTGTGTCACAGAGCAGCAGAATGTGATCAGGCTGAAAGCGGCCAGACTTCTCCTGAGGGACTACTATTTTGTGTTGTATCCATCCGCCATGTCTCTCTCTCTGTTTCACGAACCAGACAAACCACGCCCCCTCAAGCCCACTACCGCGGCAACACACAGGAAGCAGCTCTGCGTCGTTGCTTCTGGTTTGCCAAGACTCCGTGGCCCAGCCCACCCAGCTGCCGGCCAATCAGATGCAGCAGCTGACGGCTAACAGACAGCAGCCCTACGCCCACCTGTCTGCACCCGAGGCCGTCCCCTTGCCTGCCGCTCACCTGGCCATGCCCCCCGTGCAGGTGAAGACAGAGAGTAGGCGGGACTATGACTCGGAGGACACCTGCATGGACACTCACCTGGAGGAGGAGACGGAGGAGGCGGGCGAGGAAGACGAGCGGGGCGTGGAGGAGCTCGATATCTCCTTCGACAGCCAGTTTCCTGACCTCATCTCTGACCTCATCACCGAGGAGGCCAATCCTGTCGCAGCGCCGCCCTCCGCCAACCCCACCCCCAACCAGGCCATGTTCCCCACGGGGGTCAGATACATGGTGCCCCCACAGCCCTCGCCTTCCTCCTCCTTCCTCCCCTTCCCTCACCCACTGCCGTCGTCCTCCACCCGCCTCGCCTCCATCACCGATTTCTCACCAGAGTGGTCGTACCCCGAGGTAATCAATAATCCATAACAGATGAGGTAGTAAGGAGAAAGGAAGTGAGTAAGGAAGGGAAGGATTGAAGTACAGAACAGTGTAAGAGAGGACGGAAGGAAGGAAGGAAGGAGAAAAGTAAGTGTTAAGTGAAGCAGGGAGGGAGGGAGGAAGGGAAGTGTGAAGGAAATGAAGATGTGAGTAAAGAGACACGTGATTAAAAAGAAATGAAGGGAGAAAAAAAGAATAAGGAAGTAGATAAGTGAGTAAAGATCAATAATAATAATAAGAAGAAGGAGAAGCAGGGAGTGTGTAAGGAAGTGAGTGTGGAGATGAAGAGGAAGAATAAACGTTTTAAGACAAAGTTGAGCTTTGTTGTTCTGGTTCAAATGTAAAACAGAACTAGTGAGTTCTGTTTGACTTTATAAATCATTAACACAAACGGTTGGACGTGTGACCACCAGGGGGCAGCAGAGACTCGCTGTATAAGTCAGTTAAAAATAAAAAGTAGTCATGTTGTAACCTGTGTTTTCAGGGAGGGGTGAAGGTGCTGATCACGGGACCGTGGAGCGAGCTGTCGGGTCGATACTCGTGTGTTTTCGACCAGAGCATTGTGCCTGCGACGCTGATCCAGCCTGGAGTGCTGCGCTGCTATTGCCCCGGTAACACGCGCTCCCACTCTTTCCACGTGACAGCGGGGGGTTTGTGAGTCTGTCTGACGGCGTTTGTTCGACTCTCCCTCAGCCCACGAGGCCGGCCTGGTGTGTCTGCAGGTCCTGGAGTCCGGAGGCTCGGTATCGTCCTCGGTTCTGTTCGAGTACCGAGCGAGGAACGCCAGCTCTCTGCCCAGCTCGCAGCTCGACTGGCTCTCACTAGACGGTGAGACACGACCCCTGCTCCACACCTCACACCGAGCCGCAGAACACACCACAGGTGGAGTCGCGGTTCTAGGTTCGCCGTGACTCCACCGACACGCGGCGTCTCAGAAAGTAAACACGCCTGGACATCAGGAGGGGAAAAGAGCCTCCCTGGTTGTTCACACGGGTCCTGGTCTCGTTAGGGAAATCCAGTGCTGTGCTGTGAAGAGTCACAGCTGGAGCCAGTGACATATTCAACATATTACATATTATTAACTGTTAGGTGCAAATTTAAGGAACATTTATCTGACAGCCTCAGTCACTAGTTTTTTAAAAGTAAATGTAAAATTATTTATTTGCATCTGCAAAACTTTTCAAAATGTAAAAAGTTACTGTTTGAATTGTTTAAACAAATTTTCAAATCGTCCTTTAGATGTGAAAACGTACTAAAGTTAACAGATACTAGAACGTAACCTCATAAACAGGAGGCTGTGGAACCAGGAATGTTCCTGCACCCGTCCTTCTTAAATCGGGCTCCATCGGGTGAGCGCGGCCGCGGCCTGCGTTGGCGCGCTGCCTGCCCTCTGCTCTCTCCTCCCAGGAATCCACTTTATCCCCTCTCTCTCTGAGTGATTGATGGGGTGGAGCTGTTTTCCACTGTCATCGCCTGGAAACGCTCACAGTCATCAGGATGCGCTGCTGTTTCTGACTCACACACACAGATCCTGGTTCACGCCATTCCTCCGTTATGAAGCTTTATCGTCTGACTGGTTTTCACGTCGCGCGTTAACAAGCATCTGTTCGTTATGAAGGAATGAGAGAAAGCAGGCTCCAGCTTCACAGACACGTTTACGTTACGTTGGCGCAGCTTCCTGCTGCCGCGTGTTGTGACTGGAGGCTCGGTGCAGCCGGTCAGGGAGGCGGATAAATGAGTTTTACCGTAAACAGGGTCGGCTCAGTGAGGTCACAGCGTAGCGTGTAAATAAAGTCATTTCTGTTGCAGTGTGTGATTCCCTGTTTCCAGACCGTGTCACGGTCGGGGGATGACTTTGCCTGCAGCTGATTCTGCATCGTTTAAACGGGCAGTGTGAGGAACGCGGACCCCTCCGGTTGTCATGGTGTTGTCCTGTGTTAAACTCCAGCGGCTGCGTGTAGCGGCTGGTGACATCGATACGTCCCCTTTTTCTCCTCCCGTCATGTCTTCGTTTCAGTCACTCCGTCATACCCTGCTCCCTCTGAGGGGGGGGGGGATCAGGCCCGAATCCAGGAATGTCTCACGGTCAGTTGAGACCCCCCCCCCCCGCTCTCTTTGCCGGTGTGTTTGGACGCCCAGCAGACTGCTCCAGACTCCCTCCCTCTCTCTCTTTGGCTTTAAGTTTAACTGATCCTCGCACAGCCGCTCAGTCTGATTGCGTGTGTGAGTGTTAAGTCCTTCATCAGCTCTTCGTCGCTGCTCATTTTAAGATTGTGTGTGTGTGTGTGCGTGTGCGTGACAACGGCGTAAAGCACACAAAATGCTCCTTATCTGTGCTCACTCATGCTGACGCTGAGGGAGAGAGAGAGAGAGAGAGAGACCTGGAGAGAGAGAGAGAGGGGAGAATGACTTGTCTGTAGAGAGACGGACAGAAGATGGACGAACGACGGAGGGGCGACACGCAGCAGGATGGAGTCGGTAGGATGAGTTCTGTGTGTATCTATAGTGGTCGTCATGGTTACGCAGCTGTCTGGTAGTCATGGTGACTGTCCATAGCTTAAATTAGTAATTAAATTGTTATTTCTTTGGTTAAAGGCTGATTCAGGGCAGGGAAAATGATCCGTGCAGCAGCATGTGTTTATCTCTGGGCTCTTCCAGCTGATGGGTTTGTGATTTTAGGTGCTTGGACTTTTTGTTTGTTGGATGTCCTGTTTTTCCTCCTGCTCGTTCCCTGCAGCTTGTTGGTCTTTCAAAAACTAAAATATCATTTCTCTTTGTTTTGCTGCGTTTAGCTTCATGATTTGGGGCTTTTGCTGCCTCTGGACCATAAGATGTCAGGGTCTGTACAATGACCCCAATCGACTTCCAACACACGAACTCCACCTTTTGGAGTTCAAACCTAGACCTCAAGCCGCTAGAGATGCTGTGACGTTGACACCGGACGTCCTGAGAATGCGTCTGAGCCTAAGCAGTGCTGAGGGGAGTAGCTCCTCCTGGACGCTGTACAAGTCTAATCCACAGCTACAAGAACAGTTTGCTTCATGCTGTTGGGACTTTATCCAGCAACACGTTAAAAGATCACACTGTTATCTTTCATTTTACTTGACGGATTATTAATTTGTACATGGTGGCCTCAAACGTCCAACGTGAACAGAACCGGGGAGTCGTGAAAGGAATACCTGCAGACACTAGTCAGGGCTGAAAAACTGATCGAATGTTGTAATGAAAACAGTAGTTGCGGCTCTGTTGGAGCGGAGGGATTCCCCCCCGTGTATGTGTGTGTGTGTGTGTGTGTGTGTGGCTGTAGGTCACAGCGTGTCAGGCTATTCTCACTCACTGTGACGGTGCCAGACAGCCGCACGATTGAAGTCCATCAAGATAGTTTCCATTTGAGACAGCGTGTGTTAAAGAGGCTCTCTTAAAACAGATATTTAGGAGAGGAGTTTTCCATCTGCCTCCTGCTTAGAGCTGTTGACACGAGCGCTGACCTCAGATCAGCGCTTGGTGACTGGCAGCCGATTGACTGAAGGTGACTGACGGCTTGTTCTCCCGCGCGTAAAGCTGCTGCGGTTGAGGTCGCGTCACTGTGTCATTGCTGACGTCGTCGCACCGCGGCTGGTGCGTTGTGGGAAGTGTAGGATCCAGAGAACCAAGTTAGGTCACCGCGGCTCCGTTGTTGTAGGTGTTTTCAGAATTGCTGATCACTCTGCGCCTTTTTCTCGCTGCAGACAATCAGTTCAGGATGTCCATCCTGGAGCGGCTGGAGCAGATGGAGCGCAGGATGGCGGAGATGGCTGCCCGCGAAAACAACAACCAACAGCAGCAGAAACATCAGAAACAGCAGCATGGCAACCAACTGGCCACGCCCCCTCCTCCGCCCTTACCGGAGGACCACGAACAGGTGGGGGTGCTGGAATAACTCAGTTTGTTTGTTTTGTATGTTTTGCGTTAACGAAGATCAGAAAACATCTCGTCAAATGTTAAGTAACAGCTTATAAACATTAGTAGTGAGAATGAGTTCTCGTAACGTGCGCACACACCAATAACCTGCTGCAGGTTGAAAAGCAAAACACTAAAGATGAGTCTGAATACAGAAAAAAACACAGGACGGACATAAACCGATTCATCCAGATGAAGTAAAAATGAGTTTGTGTGTGGAGCAGCAGCTAATGAGGCAGATTACCTGAAGGTGACTGTGGATTTTGCTGGAGCTTTGTCGGGTGGTAAACAGGTTAAGAAAAACAAATTAACCTGAATGGAAAATCCCTTTAAAACGTCTCTGCAGTCTGACCTCTGCTGAACTCCACCTCTCTCTCTGATGTCATGGGGAATTTAGCAGATCAAGTCCTCGAGTTAAAATAGACTCAATGCGACAGAGATAGACGCACAGAGAGAGGCCTGACCTTAACGAAAACAATTACAGCCGCAGCGTGCACATTCTTCTCGGCTGCAGGTATGTTGCTAAAGTCGGTAACGCTGAAAGGTAAACGCCGGATTTACCTTTCAGCCGCTGCTACTCATTAAGACACAGGTAATCATATGATATGACAAATGAAATTGTTGTTTTATTAAGAGAAGTGAAAGTGACTTGCAAAAATCAAGTCTTGAAGAAATAAAAGCATGAATTGCAAATTCTAATTCCGACCGTGAAACAATGGAACTCGGCCTACCTTCATTTCTAAGGTGACAGAAACAATTAGGCACCAAAGATTGTCTGTGTGAATCAAGAGTAAGACCGGTGTCAAAATAAACCCCTAGGTTCCCCATGGAAGGCTTAACGTAGAGGACCCAGGTAATCAATTATGACAGCTACAAGGTTCTCAGGAGCACAAATAAGGGTTTCACTATTTTCTTGATTTAGCTGAAGACATTTGTCTGCCATCCAGCCCTTAAAACAATCATCACATTAACAATATCTATACAAAGACAAAGGATGAAATCCTCATGCGGCTTGAAGTAGATGTATAGTTGGATATCGTCTGCATAGCAGTGATAAGATATGTCCTAAGACATGTTGGAGGGGTAGCAAGTAAAGTAGGAAAAGTAATGGCCCCAACACGGAACCCTGAGGAACACCATACAGAGGTGGACTTAAAGAGGTATATATTGAGGCGGCCACAAAGAAGGACCAATTTGACAGACAGGAGGAGAACCACTCTAAAGCAGTTCCTGAAACACCCACCCACCCCATAGCTGACTGCATCAAAGGCTGAAGTCAGATCTAGCATCAGAAGCACTGTACAATTACTGTCGTCGCTCTCACTAAAGACCAGTCACTCTCTGTCCTCCTCTATAGTCACAAGCTTTGCTTACACAACGAATACAAGGAGTCCAAAAAAATCTAAATCCAAAGGTCCCCTCTGTAGCTTATAGACCTCCAGACATCTGCAGGGAGCTCCTTCAAGTTGAAAGGGGGCCGTTGTTAATGTAGTTCAGGCGTCTTCCATTGGAGATTTTGGAGGCCGGTCTAACTGGTAGGAGACCCCAGGGTACAGAGTCGACCCAGAACATCTGGACTGGTTGTGTGGCTCATCTGGCCTCATCAGAACAACCAGGGACAACTTGCAAGGTCTGGAGGGAAGTATGTTTAGAGACTAATTGAACAAGGAGTCCTCGAGCAAATGGTGTGAACCCACACCACAGTCTGTTCACTCGACGGTTGAACCCCACCAAGGGGACAATTTAGTTTTTAGATCATAACAATGTGGAGGATTGTGACCTCAGTGTTCATCTTCGGAGCAGCTCGGCGCGTTGGCGTCTGCTGTGTGTGTGCAGCAGCTGTCCGGGAGCCGGATGGACGAGTAACAGCTGTGTGGCCTGATAACAGGAGGTGTTTCCAGGTTTATACTCGCCCTGCTGTTTCTCATCGCGGAGAGCCTGCCACTCCCGCTGTCTGCTGCCAGGCATTTATAGCCTCACTCGTCTATGTGCGTCACACTGGGACAGGGGCAGCGGGGGGGAGCGGAAGAAATGTAAATGCCAGGGAGTGTCGGAAGGGGGAAAACTGAAGGGGAGTGGGGGTATGAATGTAATGTTTCCTACGAGCAAGAGCAGAGCGGAGAGAAGGGGCGGACACTCGGCAGAGACAAACCGCTGAGACGATCATTCAACCGCTTGGACGAGCGTTGACACTTTTTTGTCCAGGTTCCAAACATTGTCGGGTTCACTAATCACAGATGTGTTGAGTGAGAATCCGGGAACTTTCTTCTGACATTTGAGATAAAACAGTCGACCGGTATCAAAGGTTTCTTCCTCTGCACCGTGCTGTGGCAGCTCTTGGTGCTCTGAACCGTCTAAAGGTCCACAGTAGTCCAGGTTAGTTGCTTTACTCGGGTGACTGGTCCTTTAGATTGATTTGTGTCCAGATAACCAGAGATGTCCCGTGTTGGCCTGGTTGAGTCCAGATCACTGGTACCCCATGTTGGACCAGTCAGTTCTGTCGTCAGTCCATTTGGCTCAGGTGGTGAGACTCGCTTATTCAGTCCAGTCCAAATACGTTGAGGTTCGTCCAGGTCAATGGGACCAACTTGACTATTTAGGTTCGATTCTGTTGAAGGTTTTATCGTGTCGTGACGTTAATGTCTCTGTGTCTCAGTCCTCACAGTGGTTTGAGAGGAGGATCGTGGGAGTGTGTGAGCGCATGATGAGGGGAGGACGATGGGTTGGAGGAGGAGGAGGAGGAGGAGGAGAGAGGCTTCAGCACTCCGTCCGTCACCGCGGCATGACCCTGCTCCACCTGGCTGCTGCACAGGGATACACGCATCTGATACACACCCTGAACCACTGGAGGTACACACACTCACACACAAGCACACACACACACACCTCAGATTCACGCTTCATCATATTCTTTGTTGCAGGGGCGTTAATAGCGACAGTTTGGACCTGGAGCAGGAAGTAGATCCTCTGAATGTCGACCACTTCTCCTGCACCCCTCTGGTAAAAACACACATGCAGTTAACATGTCCTAACGCTGCGTCCCTGCTGTTGCTATGGTTACCAATCTGTTTACCTGCGTTACTGTGCTCAGATGTGGGCGTGTGCTCTGGGCCACCAGAGGGCAGCAGAGCTGCTGTACGGCTGGAACAGTCTGGCTCTGGGCATCCCCGACTCGCTGGGACGCCTGCCGCTCGCCGTCGCTCGCTCCCGCGGACACACCCGCCTCGCCACGGCCCTGGAGGAGCTGCACACGCAGCGCACGCAGGCACACGTGACGCCGAGGGACACGCGCACACCTCCAGTGGACACGCATACAACGGCCACGCCCCAACCACAGCTGCCCCCGTCTCCCCTGTCCACCAGCCCAGACACAGGTACCGAGCAGTCGGACCTCCTGCTGGTCATGTGACGTGAATCCAGCTCACTGATTGGCTCTAACGACCGTCTCCTTTCTCCCTGCAGGTCTGAGCTGCTCCAGCAGTCTCCCCTCCCCCAGCGCCCCCTCCTCTCCCTCACCAAGCTCTGCCTACTCGAGCGGCCCTGCACCTATGGACACATCCCCCTCCTCCCCCTCGTCACCTTCCTCCTCCCCTTCATCCCTACCTGTCTCCCCTCCCTCTCCCTCCTCCCTCCACCTCTCCTCTGTTCCTGCTGTATCCATGTGGGGGGAGGCACCAGCTGCTGCTTTCACCACAGGTGACGTCTCTGTTCACGCGTCTCCGCTTTCCTCCATCTCACAGTGGTCGCTGACGCAACGTTTCAATGTCACAGGTTTGAACCCCGGTGGCTCCAGAGATTCTCCGCTGTACCTCATGGACTTCGAGAGCGCCTCCCCCGGCCACCCAACCGCCTACACTCACGCACACGTGGCAGGCGGGCGGCGGCTGCACGCAGTGGCGGCGCTGGAGGAGCAGCTGCTGAGCTACAGCGAGAACGCCGAGAACGAAGGCGAGGAAGAGGAGTACCTGGAGGAGGAGGTGCTGCAGGTACACGCGGCGCTATGTGACATCACGCAGCTTGACAGAACAACTGTTAAATGCTGTGACTTTTCTTCTCAGAGTCTCTGTGGACGGGAAACTCTGTCATTTTCATGCAGAGACTTGACGAGTTAAATGTGTAAACGCATTGATTTAGTTGCTGAGTTAAGCTCCATTAGATGTTTGGAGGTTTGAGTCATCAGGTTATTTTAGTCTAGTCCCCAGGGTTTGTTCCCAACGACTGTGACCAAATTAAATCCCAGAGCGTAGCTCACAAGAACTTACTCCTCAGAAGTTTGGACCAGTTTCTCATGTTCGTCCCTGAGTTTAGTTTGTTGTTAGTCTCCTGTTTTTCAGATTTTAGTCGACATGTCTGGACCCAACGTGTTGTTCTCGTCCTGTAACGAGAGGGTCATCAGTGTTCATCCTTCAAAGTTGAGCGTCCAGTCCCTGCGGTGTTTAGATCTCACCGTTTACGGATTCCTCCCTGTTTAGTCACTGATTTAAAGTCTCTTAATCAGAGCGTGGCTCCAAAGTTTCCTGTGTCTCTTTCATATGAACTCACTTCTCGGGTTTAATTAATGATTTGGTGATTTCTCCACATGCCTCCAATAATCAGTTGCTATGGTTAAACTCCCCCCACCACAGGTTGACATGGCAACCCTGGCAGAGCAGATCATCGAGGCGACTCCCGAGCGAATTAAACAGGATGACTTCCCCAGAGGGGGGGAGTCGCCGCTCAGAGAGAGGCGAGACAACCCCCCCATACAGGACACCTGGCTGGCTACGTATCTGGACACAGTCGACGCCCACAGCCACTCCCCTCCCAGGTAAGCCCCGCCCCTCCAGAGGCCCCACGTGTATGAGCTTTACCTCACAAAGACCTTTTATGTTAAAGGAGATTTATCTGTCCTCTCAGGCGGGTGTGCCCCCCCTCGCCCCTCAGTGCTCTCGCCCTGCAGAGGCTTCGCCCCCCTTCCTCTGCAGCGTGGGCGGAGTTCCTGAACGCCTCCGCCAACGGGAAGATGGAGAGAGACTTTGCCCTGCTGACGCTGACAGACGGCGAGCAGAGGGAGCTGTACGAGGCCGCCAGGATCATTCAGAACGCCTTCAGGAGATACAAGGTGGGCACGCAGACTCCCAGCATGCACCACTCACCGTGCAAATGTCTTTAAAGCTTTTTTTAAACCCTCATCTGTGCCTGCAGGGTCGAAGGTTAAAGGAGCAGCAGGACATGGCTGCAGCCGTCATCCAGAGATGCTACAGGAAGTACAAGCAGGTGTGTGCGTGTGTGTGTGTGTGTGTGTGTGTGTGTGTGTGTGAAGCTTCACTAACGCTGAACTAACCTGCTGTGTCTCTTTCACTCCTCTCTTTCTCTGGCTAGCTAACATGGATAGCACTGAAGGTAATACGGCTGTAGGCGTAGTCAGTCTGTGTGTGTGTGAGACTAGTCAGCAGCCATCACTCCTGAAACACGATGTGTCCTGTGACTCTTCAGTTCACTTCAGATTCATCTTCATCCTGTTTTGTTCAGTGATTAAAAACGTGAAACCTTCCCGTATTTCTTCCTCCATCAGTAACTCCACACCGACTGTGCTGCGTGTTAACGGTGTGACTCTGTCTCCTCAGTACGCTCTCTACAAGAAGATGACCCAGGCGGCCATCTTAATCCAGTCCAAGTTCAGGTCTTACTACGAGCAGAAGCGATTCCAGCAGAGCCGGCGGGCGGCCGTCCTCATTCAGCAGTACTACCGCAGCTACAAGGAATACGAGAGGCTGAAACAGGCTCCGAGAGGAGCAGCCAGCCACAACCCCAAGATCAAGTAAGTGCTGGGACTCATTTTTCTGAAAGGTCTGCCACATTTGTGATGTTGTTTGGTTTTTCTACTCGTCTTCAGTGTCAGAGAAATCTCTATCGGAGCGACGCAGCCAAAAAAAACATTAATTTGCACAAAGAAAGAGACATTTCAGCATTTCAGTTTTATTCCTGAGCGTCCTCTGTGATATTCCAGGCTGCAGACTGACTCATGCAGCACTGGGGCAGGCTGGTTGATAGAAGGCCTACGCCCTCTGCTGGGCATTTTGCCTCTGTGCAGCTGTAACCAGCCTCAACAGTCCAAAACCCAGATTTATCCTCATTCCACATTCTCCCATTCTCTCGGGTTAGCATGTGCTGATTCCTTCTACTGGTGACTGATACTGGCTTTGTGCCCATCAGGGGGTCGTTCCTGACAAAGAAACAGGACCAGGCCGCCAGGAAGATCATGAGGTTTCTGAGGCGCTGCAGACACAGGTAACGTGGACGTCCGTCTTGTCCTCATGGGAGTCGGCTGCTCCACACTCAGCGCGTTTCTTTTCTCGCAGGATCAAAGAGCTGAAGCAGACGAAGGAGCTCGAGAGGCGAGGACTGACCACTTAATCCATTTCATCCCTTCTTCCACCTCCTGCAGGAGGAACGCAGAGAGGAGAGACGGGAAGAAGGAGACTGATGTACAAAGGGACAGAAACCAAATGAGTTGATGGAGAGCGGGACACTGACGGAGAGATGCCTTACTCGTCTATCTATCTATCTTATTGATCTATCTGTCTGTCTATCGTCTGTCTTCTCCTGGTTGAATGTAGCTGTCTGCAGCTTAAAAAGAGCTCAGTTGATAAACACCAGTGGGTTGGGTTTGGGTTTTCTTTGCCCTGAGCAGTGTCTTGCAGCAAGTGGAAGCCGTTGATTCAGTTCAATCGTGGTCGTAGTCCGTAATTATACTTTCAAATCGAGTGAAGGAAGGGAGAAACAGAAATGGATACATGTCCTCGCAGGTTGGAGCGAAAAGTTAGACAAACATGTCGGCTCCCAACATAAACAGCCTTCTGTCTGAGGTCAAACAGGTGTGAGTGAGACGCCAAAGCTTGCCACCGCGAACACAGGGTTTTAAGACGGCGTCAGTATTTCGTGTTCTGGCTGGATTCATTTCAAGCTCGTGCTACAGCTGGTTTGAGACCTACATGGTTGCGTATTGTAGTTTAAAAAAAGAGATTTGAAGTGGTAGAGCCAGAGACTACTTATTGATTCAGCTAAACCTAAAAACTCCGCTGGAGATGTTCTCCTTTTCCCCGAGTGTAGACTGAGAAAGGCTTTTGGGGATAAACTTTCCTAGGAGGCACAGCTCAGGGCAAAACAAAAACCCACGGGGACAGTGTCTGTCTCCCCCTTCCCATAACGAACTGCTGGTTTCCTAAGAGCAATCAGGGGCCAACAGGGCCGTGAGTTCGAGGTCTGGACCTCTACCGTGTTTGGATGGAGCTCTTCGTTTGGAGACCGCAGAACGTGTTTTTCAAAATGTACAAAGCTACTTACAAATATATTTAAACACAATCACATATATAAACATAATATATATATATATATATTCTAAAGTGGGACTTTATATATAGATGCAATGGGTGTTTTTATTTATTACAGCATGATATGTTCATGTGACTGTATGAGTGTGTGTGTGTGTGTGTGTCTGCTGCACAGGCTGTAAGGTTGAGTCTTAACGAACCCTCCCACGACCTCTGACCTCTGGCTTTTAGACAAAACAATCGGCAGAAAACAACAGAATCCCTGCTTATTTAAAAACTTAAAACACTGTAGAGGCTGAAAGGTAAAAATCCAAAAAGCTTGAAAACAGCTCATGGAGCGAGTCGAGTTCTGACCCTGAGAACCGTAGGAAAAGGAGGCAGCAGAACTTAATTAAGCATCTTCATGTTCTTAGGGGTCCTTCGGTGTCCGACAGTGACCCTCGTGTTCAGGTCCTCGGCTGCACTGCCAAAGAGAACTGGTCAGTGGAAATTTGTTGCAGTTTTAATGAGGAAACAGTGGATCCAAAACGGACCCAGCAGTCAGCAGGTGCTGACTGCTGGGTCAGCAGGTGCTGACCCACCTGCTGACCCAGGTGGGTCAGCACTTCTGTCTTCTGTCTGGACCACAAACTAACACTCCAAATACAGAGAGAGGTTTTCGTTCTTTGAATAGAATAACACTCCACATTGGTTTGATGTTTACAGTCAGAACAGAAGTTTGAGACGCTGCCGCTTTATTTAGTTAGTTCCCTGAAACATGTAGAGGTGTGATGTCACTGATGATGTCAGAGGTCCGCCCAGGGTTCACTTTGAACTGTATTTAAATGTGTCGGGCAGCTGTTCAGGGCTCTAATGGACGATGCAGCAGCAGCTGAAGAGCACTTTCCCGTCACAGCTGCCGCACAGCTCCTGTTTTTATAACCGTGTGCTTTTCTTAGACGGAGAGCAAATGCAGTTGTCCACAGCATCTAGCGCAGAGCATGAGCTTTCTTTATAACGAGTTTTTCTTCTGCCCGTTTTCAGTTTGACCTGAAATGAGAAAACGTTCAGTTCTTCTTCAGCTGTTGCAGTGAAGCTTTGCATGAGTTTGTTTTTAATTGTTCTGCATTTCATAATCTTTAAGATGAAATAGTTCTCGTTATTCTACAAGTCAGATGAATAAATCAGCTGTTTGCTATTTCACTTTGTCCTGTGTCAGTTTCTTGTTGGTTCACATGTAAAGTCCACGTCACACAAAATTCTCCCTCCACCACACCTTGATGTTGGGATGTTAAGCTCTACTCAATAAAGCAAATAGGAAAGTGTTTTGTAGACGATAAAAATAACATTGAATTGTTGACATTTATCTGTACAAATGGCCTGGGGCTACTTGTGTGTTTTTATTAACGTGGACTAAAAAACAGAGGCCCAGAACATGAGACTTCCTGTTTATATTTTTGAACATCAATCTTAATAATTTCCATTTTTTAATGTTTGAATAATGAAATCTTTGAGTCTCAGAACTAAAGTTGTTTTACTTTTCAGCAGACAGCAGGACCTGAAAACTAGAGTCGGGCTGTACAGCTGAGACCAGTGAGAGGCAGCTTTTACCAGATGCCACTTTTTAACACCTTAATAGTTCATACGGGAGAGAAACCATACAGATGTGACCAATGTGGGAAAAGAGTCATCTAGAAATTAATTTAGAAGTAACAGTTTACAGCAGTAAAGCTTTTTCCACATCATTGTGGAATAACATCTCAGAACGTAACTTGTCCATCAACGTGTTTACATTGGAGATAAGTATAAATCCTTGATCACTGTAGTTACTATCTTGCTGTGTCAGGTAGTTATTTTGGATCGAGTGACCACGGGACCAGGATCAGGTGAATCTATTATACAACCTCACGAGATGTGGCGAGCATTGTAAGAAAGTGGCATCCGTTCTTTGGAAAGGTCAGACATTGGTGTCTAAGATTATGTAAATAGATGACTTGTTGACAAAACAATGACAATGACAACTTTCCACTGGCTTCCTGTTAAATCTAGAATAGATTTTAAAATCCTTCTCCTCACATATAAAGTACTAAATGATCAGGCCCCAACATATCTTAAAGACCTCATAGAACCTTA
>JAUMTR010242605.1:0-27776 GCA_032270685.1 Microctenopoma stevenorrisi | reverse complement strand
TTTTCTTTGGTAAATCTGTGGAACTTCTCTGAGTCTGCCTCTTATCTATCGCCGCTCAGGCTAACCTACCTCACACCATCCCTACATGCAAGCCTCCAACTGACACAATCAGAGAACAATGTGTGTGTGAGAACATGTAATGTCCATGTTTGATGCTGGTCTGACCCTCCTCCTTTCAGGGTGGAGCCTGCTGGAGTCCGATGGTTGAGACCAGGTCTGAGGAATTGTAAGTGTGTTTTTAATGAGACTGATGAAAACAAAGCAGCAACATTCAACCATCTTCAAACTGTCACATCACTCATTCAAATCACTGATTCATTTCAATTCATTTTTATTTGTATCACGCCAAATCACAACAAAAGTTATTTCAGGGCACTTTACGTAGCAGGTTTAGGACCTTGCAAAAATATAAGTGTATTTATAAAAAAAATAATGCAGAAAATCCAACAGTCCCACTTGAGCAGCATCTGTAAGTTCAGTACCTCCTGACTTACATGGCAGGGCAGCTGTTTCAACTGTTATCAGAATGACATCTGGTATCACAATGTTTACTGTGATGAGAGTAAGTTTCATCAAGATATGATTTGATCCGTTTGTGCCACTGTCCATGAAACAATAAGTCATCACTGCTATGACAAATCTAAAAGAAAATAAATTATCAACATTGAATACTTGGATGCATTTGATTTGTTGACCCAAATAAAAAATATGTCTGGAAAGAACATGCTAAAAGTATAATTTTTGTATAACATGCATTAAAACACACAAATTTTTCATTTCACTACATCTAAACATATTGTCGGCCAGTGTCTGAAATAGAAGATATGGTGACATCTAGTGTCAAAATCTGGACATTAAATGTTTGGATGCACCTTCAGAGACTCATTCAGGAACTGAAAGTAAGTCTCTTTATTTCCGAGTTACGGTGGCAGCTGTTCTTCGTTTCTCATGACAAACAAAAGCAGAACTGAGTCACATTCAGTTTATTTCTGGTTCAATATAATGTCTTAGCTGTACCTTGGTTTTTAATGGTCCACCATATTTTAAGCTCACTTAGATGTTTCGTATTGTGTTAAGTATTTGTGCTGTTCTAGAAAGGGAAAATAACATCACATCATGTTTGCAGCACGTTTAAAACATCACTTTCATGATGTTTTCATGACATTTTGACAACGTTTAAAAGTAAAAGTAAATTTAATAAGTATATTTTACAGTACTGCCTACAGGATTATTGAAATGTAAAGCTGTACATTTACATTAGGACACAACAACCTACTCTCATCTACCTGACAAACAAAACACATGGGAAGATTATTTACAACAGATTTGTAAATTCTTCTACTTTTTTTTCCTCATTTTCTGGCATGAGATGATTTTTTCTTTTATCATGAGCTTGAGCTGATAAAACAAAGATAAAACAATTTTTTAATGTTGTTAATTGTAGTTTTACATATTTGTGTTTTAGGCCGTCAACACAGAGCGTGACAAGCTGGTCTGACCTTTGACCTTTGTCCTGATGTAGTTCACATTGTAGTGAGACGAGTGTATCCAACATGTATTAGTACTCTAAATTTTCTCGAGGTCAGACTTCAGATAAATATATTTCCTAATAAAACTTTCAAAGATATTAATCTTTGCCTCAGTAAAAGACAAAGAAAATCATTTTACAGCACATCCATGAAGATACTATTGTACATGTTTGTTGATGTACGACCCTCACAGTGAGACTTGTGTGTCTGTATTGTGACATCAGTCAGTGTTGGATATTATTGGTTTGCCTGTACTATTTATCAGATTTGATTCTGATCATCACCTGTCACACTGAGCTGACTCTGGTGATTCTCCTGCTGTCGGGTGTTTACACTTGTATGAACCTTCCCGAGCTTTGATCGTTAGTTGAGGCCCACTCCCGATGAAAGCATTGTTTCTGAAGAACGTAGCGTTGAAACGTGACGTAGGCTGTTCTTCATATCTGCCCTTGTAGAGACAGCGAAGTGTACTTCTTTTCCCTCTGTCACAGGAAGTGCAGGACTCTCCAGGATCACAGCACCAGCTGAAAAATAAAATCACATCTAATTCGAGTAGCATTTTTCATAGTTGTTCCTTTTTTAGTAGCACAGTTTGAAATATATTTAGTACTGTACGATGTATAAAAACACACGTACCAGTCACTGTGATGCTGAGGACGTTACTTCCTCTGACTAACACCAGTACACGCCACTGTCTGAGGGGTAGACGTCCTTCATGATGCAGGAGGACTCGTGTCCTCCCTCACAGAGCTCAGAAGTCTTAGAGGACGTGTTCCTCTTCACTGTCTAGGCGCTGGACACCCCCGACACGTCGCAGCCTAGAGTGATGGTCTCGTAGCGAAAGAACTGAAGTCTGCTGGGAACGACTCTCAGCGTGGCAGCTGGTGAAGAAGCATGATTTTATAAACGCATCGTGAATGTTTGCCTCTGTGTATCTGTCCTTTCATCCTTTATTAGACAAACTTTAAAGTCATTAAATGAATCTGCAGCCCGCTACATAACAGAACGAATTACTTCTTAGTGATGTTTTCATGTTCTCCGACACTGAGGGTAAAACTGATGCTGTCCACTGACTGAGGCTTTAATATTACTGACACAGTTAATGCAGCAGGGCTGAACACGCTGAAGTAATTAGGAATAAGTAAGTAAGTGTGTGGATTGAACCTGTCAGTCAGTTCTCAGAAATAAGATGGTGTTTTTATTTGTCAGTTTCCTGTCTGCAATGGAGGTGAGAATCCACTGTCTTATCAATACCAAGATCTGCTGCATGTGATTATAGGTTTCACCAGTTTAATAATGTAACACCTCAGAACAGGGCGAACGTGAGACGTTTTTACAGTCTACAATGTAACATGTTTAAATACGATGACTTTAAGTCGCCTTTAGATCTTTATGTGTTTTATTTAGTCATTTGTCCATCTCTCATCCTAACTTATGGATGAGCTGCAGCCTATCACAGCTTCTACATTTATCCAGGCCTGGAACCACCTTTTCTCTGAACTAAATTCATCACGTCACATTCCTTGATTCTTTTTTCCTGGTTCCCTGCTCTCTCTCTCTCTCTCACTAACTCACTCACTCAGGTCACATCTCACCTTTCACTCACTCAGCTCCTTCCTGTTTATCACGGCTCCTTATCTCCCTACAGCTCATTGTCATTGCTTTAACTCTCTGGTTCTGCTCTGCTTATTGGGCCCGTTTTATATTCATTTGAAACCTGACAACATTTTGCTGTCCTGCTGTGACATCTTTTTCTGACGACGCCTTGGTCAGCTCTGGATTCTCAGTAGTTCAGCTACCAGTCAAACGTCAGAGTTGCTTTGGTCATGTTGGTTGGGTTGGAATTCGTATAAACAAACAAACCAACAGAGAAATGATAATTAGCGTCATTAGAGTGTCAGCCAGTATAGTTTGGGATATTTCTGGCTGCCTTGTTGGCTCGTCCGTGGCACGGTTAGAGATGAACCAACCTGTAACAAGCAGCAGACTCTGTGGGGTGTTCACACTTGTAAAAACCTTCCTCAGACTTGGACACAGCTGGAAGGATCATCTTTCCCTCAGGCTCAGTCCCGACCAGGACACCATTTCTGTAGAACGTAGCATTGAATTGGAGCAGCATGGCTGGATCGTTTTAAACACTCTCTTAGAAATAGAGTTTTGAAATCAGAGACCTAAAACAGACCTACGTCACTGCTGTTTCTACATCACATCTTTTTAACACAGAGTTTGTAACGGCAGCTTCTGCTTTAAGTATTTGCCGTGTTTGCTTAGGAACCTGTAGTTCATTTACTGTAACCTAAAAGGTGCCTTTAAAGGTGCATAGAGGGATGCAAAGAAGAGACATAAGTTGAGAGGAACTGTGAACTAGGCAGTTTTTATTATTCACCTTGTCTGTCTTCATATAGCATTTTTTTACCTTTGCATATGAGCAAACATTACTGGATGTCTGAATTTGAATTTCTACCTGTTGTTCAAACCTCATATTCAAAAATATACTGATGATTCAAAAATTCATATCAAAAATTATTTAGGCATGTTTTTTTAACAAACAAATTTAACAGAAATACTTGTTAGAATGTGACATTCAGTAGTTTGGGATATTTCTGGTTGCTTTGTCTGCTTGTCTGGCACTGTTATAAACACATCAGTGAATAACATAGCTAAACATAACATGATGCATCAGTTTTCTTGTAAGGACAGCAAAGCGTTCCATTTCCTTCTAACAGCACAGGCCTATTCAGAATCACTCCATCTGAAGGAAAAATTAAGAAGAGATTGTGTGTTTTTCTTCTGTTTGTATGTCGTCTCTAACGTAGTAAAAAGTACTTATAGATAGATATTGGTAAAAACACAAATTAACTGGTTCAATTAACTGGTTCAAGATGATGTTTTAAGTCTAAATCTTCGTCAGAGATCTGAACTGTGAGGTGTTCTTGGGGTCAAATTCCACAAATTTTTACCTGCATCACGACTCTGGCTTTAGATCAATAGACAAAAATGTAATGGGCACCTTACACACACAACATCTGGTATACATTTTAAACCAAAACACCGTCTTTCTCTAACCCCAACGTCAGCACTTTCCAAACCCCAACCTCGCAGGGGGCTGTGGTCTCAGACCTGCATCAGCCTCTATGTGATATTGCTTCATTCATTCCACAAATTCGCTGTATGAACACATCAAAAAAATAAAGTGGCTAATGCAGAAATAATAAACAAATCAATTCCTTACACATTAGTAATCAGAGAGTGGTGATCTCCATCCTGTCGATGTTTATCAGTGTGAAAGTTGTTCTCGTCTTCTGCCTAGACGTCTGCCCACATTCTGAGCTCGTAGGAAATGTGGCAACAGGATAAAAAAAAAAGCCAGATCAAAATTTAAAATAATAAAATTATCCGCAGACAGCAACACAAACAAGAGTTACACTGTCTCTGTGATATTTAAAAAACTCTGTGGACTTCTGTGGCACCTGAGGCCAAACCGAGCCTAACAGGCGTTTCCTTCATCGTAATGAAATTATCTCTGAAATGGGCTGACAGGAACGTTTGTAAATGTTTGCACAGTCTCAACCTCACTTGAAAATATCTGATTCTGGAAATGTGCCTATCATAATGTTCTCAACATTATTTTCTGCACTACTTTTCTTTACAAAAATGCTCCTTTTCCACCAAACACATACAACTAAAGTACAAACATGGTAGATCCATCCGCTTGTGCTTTGTGCTCTACACTTGTCTGTTTGTCACAGACAAAAATGCAGCATTAAGCATTAATCGTATGAGCCCAGTGTGAAGGAAAACACAAACGCAGAACAGGCCTGGTAGATCAGTGGGTTTGGCGTCAGACTGGGATGTAGAAGGTCGCAGGTTCATAACCCCCGTCTGACTCCCAGTCCATCCCCTACCAGGTGTGTCCCTGAGCCAGACACCCAGCGCTAGCTCCCCGTAAAAAAGATAAAGATGGATAAAAGCGTCTGCCAAGGAAAGCAAAGTAAAGGATGTAGGTGGAGCAGGCTGAACGTCCCTTAATGAGCAGAGGCGGAGCTGTGAAAGCCAGAGCTGTGAAATCCAGACCTTCCACCTCATCTGTTCTCTTTAGACCATGAGGAATAACAGGACCCTGAGGCTGACTGTCGCGCTGTGCACCCTGGTTGTGTTGTCCCACTATGCTGGTGTGAACACAGGTGAGCTGAATTTATTACAATCTGAGTTTTGAGCATTTTACACTGCAAATGTGTTGGGAAGAAATCAGTAGAACCAAAATTCTGTCGTCTGCTGCTCAAACTACTTTACCGTATTCGAATGAATGTATGAAATCTACCAACAATGGTTCTTTGTAATGGTCTTTTTTTTCCCAAACCACTGACACAAAAGTTTTGGGCTCATTGAAGACCTAAAAATTCCATCTTCATGAGGTCTTAGACCACAATCGAGTCTTTTATCCTATGTGGTCTCTGGCTGGTGGAACAACTTGCCCTGCCCCATGCGACTGGCTGAGAGTGTCTAGCACTAAACAATTTCTAAGCATGTTCTTTGTCTTGACGAGTTAGGCCTTATCAGGGATCCTTGTTGTAGTATCTTCGTGTTTACGAGTCTTTGAATGGTAATTGCTGGTGTCTTCTCCTTGTAAGTCGCTTTGGATAAAAGCGTCTGCCAAGTAAATAAAAGTGAAGTGAAGTGTGTGGTGGTTAGTCAGTGTGTGCCGAATCAGCGGTGGTGAGCTAAAAGAGTGTGGGTTCCGCAGCTTCAACTTGTGAGAAATTCAAATGCGCTAATTTTTCACAAAAGTGCAGTCAAGAAACCAGCGTTTCTCAGGAAACAGAGGAACAAGTTCACAGGCACTGGAGGAACCTGGTTGCTGTAGATCTGTGTTTGAATGCAGCAGACTACTGCAAGTAGTTTTTGCAAAAAAAAGTAGAAAGAAACTGCTCAAATATCTGTTGTTTTGTTTGTTTGTATTTCAGCTAAATTTGTGTTAAAATGCCCAAATCATACAGTGGAAGCAGAAAGCGAGAAGACGGCGACGCTCCCGTGTTTCACGGAGCCACAGACAGACGTCAGGACCGTGACAGTGGAGTGGGTGTTCAAGGATGCAAAAGAACAAATCCACGATGTTCATGTGTACCGTCGACTAAAAGACAACTTTGAAGAGCAAACGGAGAAGTACAAAGGGAGGACCTCTGTTTCCCACGAGGCTCTGTCCTCCGGGATTTGTTCACTGAGTCTGAGAGTGGCGACGTCTTTTGCTGGAACGTACATGTGCTCAGTTAGAAACGGAACGGAGGTCCACAGTTGTTCATTAACACTCACCGGTCAGTACACTGTGGCTCATGTTTCAAACACTTCAAATCTTACACACTGTTTACTGTCGCTGTCACTTCATTAACCCACATGTACAAATATTAGGTGGATACAAACATTAAAAAATAATTGGAGGTAACTTAATGATTGTTTTACACATATTAAAACATTTCAACAATTCAATTCATCTTTGTTTGTATAGCGCCAAATCATAACAAAGGTAATTTCAGGGCAATTAAAAAAAAAACAAAGGTAAATCCTATCGTAATGAATTACAGCAGTCCAGTCTAGAAGTTACAAAAGCATGGACCAATCCAGAGGTGAAAGAAGGCAGGTTTCTGTCCAAGATCCTTCACAGTAGTGTTTGAGGCCAATGCAAAGTAACCAAAGTTAACCTGATCAGAAAAACATACATTAACTTAAAGCTGAAATTTCCCATTGCTGCCTCCAAATTCAGCGCTTCATAGTGACAGAGAATCACCTTGACTAAATTAAACATCAAAGTGCAACCACACAATATAAATTAAACAAAATGTATGTAAACCTTTTTTACTATACTAACAGTAATACAATAATTCTCAAAACTGCCATGCTATTCTCACATTTTATTTCATGTTTTTCAATTCCATGAAGAAAGACCAGCAATCATCAATCAAGTAGCTCCTTCAGTGTGTGGAAAGTTGGCTGGTAAAGGCAAATTTATCTTCCAGGTTGGTTTCGCTTCACGCCTGAATAACTCAGTATCTCACTCTCTTGCAGATACCCACCGGAATGTTGGGCTAGGAATCGTCCTTGGTGTTCTTGGCGTTGTTCTGCTATACTAGGCATACTGCTGGACAAACGTGTAAGCCACTTGTTTCTGATTCCTCTCATTACACGTATTATGACTCTAACTGGGTTGTTGGAATATCTTGTAAACATACCCATGAAGCTTCCCACTCAACTGCTTGTGTCCATTATCTCGGATTACGTTACAGTGGGCTGCCCGAGGAATTAGTGTTGCCTAACAAAAATGAGAAGTCATTCAAAAGGAAACTAACCTTGACGTATTGCTTAATCATAACTACGAGGCTCATGTTAAAGGGATTTAGGTTCTTTCTATTCGCTCAGCTAAGTTACTGTGTCACTTTATCCTTTCACTTTCCGTTCTCACAGAAAAGACACCAAACAAACCAAAATGCAGGGCAGCAACAGACGGAGATGATGCGCGTCAGTGATCTGCGCACCCAGCGTCATTACAGTATATACATGCTAACATGTGTTTAAATGTTTGTCAGCAGACTTTACTAATGACATATGCACATAATAATAATATTATTTCTCAACACTACTTTGTGTTTACACTGTGAACTAGCCTGTTTTTTATTATTCACCTTGTCTGTGTTTATATAGCATTTTTTTTTATCTTTGTATATGAGCAAATATTACTTGATCTTTGAATTTAAATATCAACCAGCCACTTATTTTATATATTACATAAATAAAATGTTTTCCAGTTATTTTTTTATCCTTTTCTGAGTTTTCTTGTATTTATGGATTGTGTGTGTCCTTAAACCAACATGTCTATAAATTGGTAATTGCTAATCTAAGCTACTGCCTATTAGTGCAGGCTCACCCTTATAAAATGTATTCGTTATATTCAAGTGTTGTTCTGCATCTCCTCTGCAGGGCCTATTGGCCTTCTGCTTGCGCAGGAAAGAGGAAAGAACGGTCAGGACAGGGGGTTCCAGGAAAGTTCTGGAAAGCCCAAAAGAGAAACCAGAAGAATTCGGTTATATAAAAACTTTATATAAAAGGTTGATAAATACATATCAAATAACTTGGTTATGCCAGTAATGAGGGCGTGTTGGTGAAGGCCTGAATCAAAGTGTGAGGAGTGACGTCTGTGGGGGGATTCTGCTGCTGCTTCCACGCTGCTGCCACTTGCTTGCGAGTGTTCGACTTACTGATAATTAAGATGACTAACGAGAAACACTCCAGCTGACACAACTTCTGCATCTTACCTCACTTCTTCTTTATTTTTGTAATAAACACATATATAAATGTAAAGTTCTGGAGTATTTCTGCAACGACATCGGGAACAGCTGTGCACTGGTCAGCAAGCATCCGCGAGAAAACAGATCTAATCGAAGAGAGAATAAAGCAGCAGTATTGTGCAACGACACACGTCTGTTTTTCATGAGAAAGTTCACGTTGCATCATCTCTAGACAGAAGATAAACGTTTATTGCTGTGTTGTTATCCAGATGCAATAAAACCATGGTTGAAAGCAGTTTTAACTTCTTGTCAGTGCTGTGACTACAACCGTCATCGCTCCATATGAGTCACATCATCCTGGCTTCATCGAAAACAGATCAATATTTTAATCTTGATTTTATATTAAATCTGATCTTTATGGAGCAGAAAGAAATTATAACATGATTCTTTATGTGAACAAAACCTTCAAAGTCCTGATAACTGGCTTTTTTATTCATCACAATCGTTAAAGAGTGTCTGTCTTTAGATGTACAGCTGTACAAACCTCGCGGAAATCAATGAGAGAACAAATAATTATTTATTATTGACTATTTATGATCATCAGAATAAGCTTTGTGGTAGTTATTCATATTGTTGTTGACTGAGTCTGTGAAAAGCTTCTTCTCTTTGCTTCTTACTATGCTGTCCTGACACCATGAATACCTCAAATGCAGCGTTTAGAAATATAACTTCATTTACACTTGCTGTCTGAATCATCTTAACACCGTCATTACTGCATGTTTTGCAAAGCGTCTGTGTTTGGACGTATTCCCATTCGCTTACACTAAAAAATAAATGACTTGAATACTGACACTGAAAAATCGAGCATGTCAAGTCGATTATTGACATTTTATCAGTTTGCAATTTATTGAGAACAGTCAGGAACAATTTTAGTTGCATAGGAAGAAATAAAACAAAAATATGATGTATACAGCATAAACACAATTCCCAGTTTTCAACGATATGGTTCGTGTAGATTCATTGCTTCACACATTTAATGCAAGTATCACATGTTGGATAATGAATTGCTAAATAGTAGGATAAGGCAGCACAAGGAAAGTTAATGCAGAGCACATCAGTGGGTTATTATTCAGCTTTTCATTGTTATATGTTGATTTTTGTTTCATCTTCGTCCAGACAGACTCCTCATGCCAGCATGAGCACTTCGTAGATTCTTCTTTCAGCTCGAGCTGCAGGAAGAGCAGAGAAAACAACGTCTTTTCTGTGGTGCAGTCATTTAGATTTTTTTCTTTGAAAATAAAATGTTAAATTAAGTCACATTATTTAAGACTGGACATGTTTATGACCCTTGTTGAGATTAGGGCAGATAGCACTGACGAGTAATACAGTGTGTATCTGGTTGACCGGTATCACAAGTGGTTTTATTGCCATCGACATTTTGTTGTTCTAATGACGAAAAAAACCCAATCACATTAACAGAGCTATAAAACTACTTAACTGTTCCAGGCTGCTTCAATCACTCTGAGTTTAAAGCCATTAGCTGTTTTTTATCACAAGGAAAACCTTTCCATTATCTCTCTGCTCTTCTTAATAATCGGCTTTGACAGTAGAAATACAGTCACTGTTCAAACCAACCAAGCAGCAGTGCACAACATTTACTGCATTGCTAAAAACACTGAAGATAAAAACAGAGTTTGTTGAGCTTTTTAACTGAAAATACAAATTTCCGATGCTAAGTCCCAGTGCTTGATTTATGAAACCTATGTTGTACGGTTCAGTGGTCATTGAGATTTTGAGACGCCTCTTACCTCGACTCCACCTTCTGTATGCATATATGCACACTCCTATGATAACAGTGTAGAAGGTGAACGCCAGGACGACACACAACAGCGTGGTACGGGACAAAGGGGAACGAGAAGGAGGAATCGGGCCACTTTCATACTTTTGTTTGGCTGTGGGGGGAGAAACACAAAGATCACAGTTTCAAACACACAGTCGTGTTGGAAGAAGTCTGTCGGGGGTGACACGCAGCAAGACATCTGGAGGTTCAGACGGGGAAATGAGAGTCACAGTCTGCCAACTCTTTGCTGAGTCTGCTGACTCTTGTTCTGTGGGGTGTTGATGCTTGTAGAAACCTACCTGAGCGTTAGGGCTTATTTTCCCTCGAGGCGTCTCCACAGAGAGAAGACCCAAACAGTGTTACCTGTAGAACTGTGCATCATCATCACCTGTCACACTGAGCCGACTCTCTGGTGATTCTCCTTCTGTCGGGTGTTTACACTTGTATGAACCTTCCCGAGCTTCGATCTTTAGTTGAGACCCACTCCCGATGAAAACGTTATTTCTGTAGAAGGTAGCGTTGAAACGTGACGTCGGCTCTTCTTCTTTGCCCTTGTGGAAACAGCGAAGTGTCACTTCCTCTCCCTCTATCGCAGGATATGCAGGACTCTCCAGGATCACAGCACCAGCTGAAATATAAAGTAGTAAAACTAAGTTTCTTTTGCCATTTCTTCAGGGTTGGGACCAGCACTAGAATGGGACTGAGGCACTTACCACCAACCCTGGGGTAATTAGACAGTTACCAATTGCAACTGCCCTATACCTACTGCACCACCATTTCCTTCAGGAAAACTACTTAATACTCAACAATCTCACATTTACTGCACTTAAAGCTTTTACCAAAGGATTTTGTATCCAGTTCATTAGGGTCAGGCTGAATCGTATCACATCATCTTACAAAATAAACTTTATTTAAACATGCGGGACTGACTTTCCAACACGACTGTAGATGAGAAAATAACTTAGAGTTATTTTGCTCCCGTTGTCAGACTAGCACAGTGGTAACACTGGAGGAGACTCTGACATACCAGCCACCGTGATGTTGAGGATGTTGCATATCTTTCCTCCCTTTGACTCACACCAGTACACTCCACTGTCTGATGGATAGACGTCCTTCAGGGAGCAAGAGGGCTTCTGCGGGTCTCCAAAATCTCTTTTGCATAACTCTGAAGCGGAGGACGTGTTTCTCCTCACCGTCCAATCTCTGGATACCCCATCACATCTAGCCACCTCGCAGTTTAGAGTGATCTGCTCAAAGCGGAAGAACTGGGATCTGTTGGGAATGCTGCTCGGTGTGACAGCTGAGGGGTCAAACAGATCGAGACAATTTCTCCAGTAAACAAACTAAACAGACCCTAGTGCAGTCAGCAAACCCTCTGCTGACTCCTGTTTTAGAGGGCGTTGACACTTGTAGAAACTGAGCTTTACCATAAACTCAACAAACTGTAGAACTGTGCATCATCCTCACCTGTCACACTGAGCCGACTCTCTGGTGATTCTCCTTCTGTCGGGTGTTTACACTTGTATGAACCTTCCCGAGCTTCAATCGTTAGTTGAGACCCACTCCCGATGGACACATTGTTTCTGTAGAACGTAGTTTTGAAATCCAACGTAGGCTGTTCGTCATATCTGCCCTTGTGGAGACATCGAAGCGTCACATTATCTCCCTCCATCACAGGATGTGCAGGACTCTCCAGGATCACAGAACCAGCTGAAATATAAAGTAAGTTGTAAAGTTAAACTGCTTTATACTATTTTTTCTCACCAAATGCATTAGAAGTTTCTACCTAAAGAAACATAATTGTAGCTAATTCATTGTGTCTTTAGGATCAGACTAATGCTACAACCTACCAGCCACTGTGATGTTGAGGATGTTGCTGCACCGCCTCCCTCCCTCTGACTCACACCAGTACAGTCCACTGTCTGACGGGTAGACGTCCCCCAGGATGCAGGGGGACTCGTATGGCTCAGATGTTTTGAAAGACGTGGTTCTTTTAACTGTCCAGTTGCCGGACGACCCGTCTTGTCCGGCCACGTCGCAACTTAGAGTGATCTGCTCATAGTGGAAGAACTGAGATCTGTTTGGAACGATGCTTAGCGTGGCGGCTGAAGGATCAAAAAAAGCACATGAGTGCGTGAAAGGTTTTTCTTTGTGTAGTAGGTGAAAAACAGAAATATTAAACCACATGTTTGTTTTTTTAGACCTGCAGTACTCTAGTCTCTAATGGGATATTATTTGACCATATTACCAAATGAAACAGCAATGTGAGAAATAGATTTTATAAGTTCATCCTTCCCTCAATGATTCCTGCCAAACTCTAGCTGCCATGCTGTGCGTTTGTGCTTTACTAGAAATACAGCAGACAGGCTGGCACAGCATTGAGTAGCTCTGAGTAGCTCAGTGTCTCACTGGACACACGGTCAGGTGGTTCCAAGGGGCTGGAATTAATGCCAGTACTAACACAAACCTGATGATGGTGCAGTAAAATGAAAACCTCCTGGCAGGAGCTGGAACACTTAAATTTAACTAAACAACGAACCAGTCAGACCCGGAGCAGCTGCCCTGAAGGTCCGTAAAGGCAGGTTTACGGGAAACTATGTGCTGGAACTGATTTAGCGTCCTTTAAATATGTTAAAATTTAAACATATAAAATGATATTTGTCTCTGTAATCTGTGTGCGCTGCCACTACTAGCAACATGTTTGTGGTACTAGGACTGTCACAAAACTACTGAAGCAACCACAAGTGGTCTGGAAACATCTGTCTTGCATAGCAAAAACTTTACTAATTACTGCCCACATCTGCAGAAACCGCATGTCTTCTGACTGTGGGAGGAAACCAGAGACAATGCAAACAAGAATACCTCTCCACAAAAAAACCCACAGCAGGTTCAAATTGGAACGCGGGACCTTCTCGTGACACCTGTGAATGTTTACTAGTGTTGCATATAATAAATGCTTTCAAGCCTGTGCATGATTGCTTGTCTATAATTTGCTGCTGACTGGATACCACAAAGTGAAATTTGTTCCTGAGCCCACTGAAACTTCGATACAGACTCTTAGGATGGGATTTGGGTGAAGATTGTAAATTGTAAATTGTAGTCATGAGTTAAACCACTGATTTAATAAAGGTTAATGATCGTGCATTCATTCCAATCAGCCATGTCGAAACACACCTACACACAACTGGGATTAATCTAACGTGTATGTATTTGTCTATTTTATGTGTATGAATACCTTGGATGGTCGTTCAGAATGTCTACGACACATTCGTTGTGAGAAGTAAAGGAAGTTACTCCTCTTGCGAGTGTTGATTGACATGTTATCAAAGGTATATTCCTGAAGCTATGTTAATTAGTAGGAACAAGGAGGAAGAGGAGAATATCTGCATGATAACGTTCAGAGGGCGGCAAAATTCTCATTTTGCTCATGGCCCCATGGAGGCTCTTATGAAGAAAAAAATATACATATATATATATATATATATATATATTTTTTTTTTTTTTTTTTTTCTTCATAAATACAGTATTGGCCAATGTGTATAACATTTTAACAATACCAGGATCAACCCTGTAACACAGTTTGCATCACATTTGATGCCTGACTTTTTTAGACCTAAGACCATCAACATGATCAATATTTCCCCTAAATAGCACGTTGTGTACAGAGCAGGTTCTTGACCTTCGCTCCACCTCGTTAAGGCAGCTATTTTGTATTTAGCATTTGAAGATCTTTACCTAAGAAAGATGTTTAGTTGACTTTTAGCTTTCTAACTATGACAGTTGCCAAGATCAGTGACGTGTTTCCTAATCGTACAAAGTGAAACACTGAGCGTTTGTTCAAAGAGCAGCTGAAGATGATGTTGAACCAGCTTTAAAGAAGAAGAACAGAACAAATGAATGAAGAGTGACACAGGTAAAGCATCTTCAGGGAAAGATCTGATTACTTACACAGTAACAGGCAGAGCGGGGCAACGACCATCCTGTCACGATGCTGTCTCGTCTCCTCTAAGTACTAAAATTGTCGCCTGAAAGGAAATTGTGTCAACAAGTGTAACTGCAGAAGCAGAAACAATCGTGCTGATAAGATCAGCATCGTATCACATGGTTTGAAGGTGGAGAAGAATTGTATTAGATCACTGATCTGCAAATAATGAAACTCATTAGCAGCTCATTCTGTGCTGTTTATTGGCAATTACAACAGCAGGAGGCAGTTATGAGGTTATTAATATTAATAAACTCAAACACAGGCATCGTGTGAAAACAATTACCACCGTTAAATCCTGTGAATTATTTTCCTTTAGCTGGACCAAGTCCCCCTCTTGCATTGATCTTATTGATCTTATCATCGCAGCCTTTGAGGGAACAGAAAACGCTCTTGTGACTGAATACACACAGATGTACACTTTATTATCACCACCTCAGACTTAACAACATACCAGTCAGATTTAGAACAGTGTTTGGTGGCAGACCATCAGAGTCAAAACTAGATCAGGCTTCTTGCTTTAGAGAGCTTATTTGATGTTGGTGGTGGTGCTGGCGGGGGGGGGGGGGGGGGGTATGGGGGGGCTTCCTGCCCTCACATTTCACATTGACACCTTTTTTCCCCAGAGTATAAGAACCAAGTACCTCAGACCGACCTGTACACCGCAAACACATGACAACTGTATTAGCTCTGAGCGTTCTGCTAAACTGCATCCTGCCTGTTCACACGTCTCTAAAACACCTCTTATTGTATAAAGGGCCCTGAAATTAGTTGT
Organism: Microctenopoma stevenorrisi; assembly: GCA_032270685.1. Lineage (NCBI taxonomy): Eukaryota > Metazoa > Chordata > Actinopteri > Anabantiformes > Anabantidae > Microctenopoma > Microctenopoma stevenorrisi. The sequence continues at coordinate 12,373 of JAUMTR010242605.1, read as the reverse complement.
TAGGCTATATAGTATTTGAGTGAATGATTGTTCCCAAACCTTTTGAGATCCTTCACAGATATTGTTCCCATGTTTCTAATGCAAGGAAGGGAAGCTTTTCCAAATGTTCTTTTTGTTATTATTGTTTCCATCCTTCCTGTTCTATCTGTTGTTTTGACTTCGACTTAGCCCCACATATATTATTATCGCCCTATCTCTCTGTGTGTGTGTTGTGATTGTCAAGAATATCTTTGCACAGTTTTTTATTTGTATTCTTTATTTCAGCATGTTAGCAACGTGACAGTGCTAGTTCATGACAGTTTCTTCTCCTAAACACGTGGTAAAAACTTTACTTTACTTGGCAGATGCTTTTATCCAAAGCGACTTACAGGGAGCTAGCGCTGGGTGTCTGGCTCAGGGACACACCTGGTAGGGGATAGATTATGAATCAGAGGGTGTTCGAACCTGTGACCTTCTGCATCCCAGTCTGAGGCACAACCATCATTGAGCTACCAGGCCGTAAAAGCTGCTGTAAATTGTTGTCCTCTGGTAAATGACGAGATTTGATGTTGCCTGTTACCGTAAGTTTTGAAATTCTGACTGTGAACATTTGCTTTGCAGCTTTTTTAGACAGTTTTGATTTAAGTAGAAACTACATTTTCTACCGGATAAGAAACCCTGTGTTTAACCATGACAGTTGTGGAGTGAAATACAGGATGAATTTCCATTAACTTACCACATTATTTTACTTTTTATACTACAGAGTTATTCAGTTATTTCCTGACAGTTTATCTATTACTGATTTAAGACAGATTAATTTAAACGCTGTAAGTAATTAATAGCCAAACGTCGGCTTGCTAACATGCTAATCTAAGGTAGCAAACATGGCAACTAGGCTAAATATTATGTTATCACCATGTGCATAAGCATAATGAGTAAATATGAGCATGTTAATGCACAACATCCACTAAAATTAAAAATAAACAAGCAATAAAAAAAATACACAAGAAATAAGTCTATTCAGTGAAACATTACATCAGAAAAACAACGTTCACAAACATCAAATGTGATACATCGTCAAACTCATTGACTAAGTTCTCATCAACATGATTCAGCGCAGAGTCCGTGTCTCACATCATCAGGGCCGTTTCAGGGCCTCTAGGAGCCCTATGCAAGATTATTTTGGGGCCCCCTGTTTTGAGTCCATATAACAAATTTAAACCCTTCAATTATGTGTCGCAATGGATCATATTAGGTTCTCAAAACTGAGCAAGGACTGAAATTTGATCCACTGTTTTTACCTATTTGTGTAATGAGATTATAATTATGTAAAGTGCCCAAACGTTTTTAATACCTGATACAATGATGTGAAGATTCCTGCTAAGGTGACCTACAAATGCACAGTTTTAAAACAGAGTAATTTGCGTTTAAAATTTTGAATATAGTCACTCAGGAATAATCCAATGAAAATATTTGTTTTAATTTACTTAAACCCACTTAAAACCTGGGACTCCCACATACAAGAGTCTTTAAAAGCCTGAGCTAACTAAGACTAAATGATGATGATATCTGATCAAGCGCAAAGCGAAGTGAATACTTTGATGCAGCGCCAGAAACACTTCCCGACGGTTTGCAGAAGTTTCTTTCAACAAAACATATTTGAATTACATTTAATTCTACTAAAATATTTGAAAAGCGTTAGCTTGGGGGCCCCCTAGTGGCCGCACTCATCTGCGTAGTCTGCATGACGCAAGCAATAGTACTGCACATCATTTAATGCTACTGTGTGTATATTCTTTTCATTGAAACAAAACCTGTACTGTGCAGAAGGTTCTGTTAAAGGCTCACATCTCTAACCAATCAGAGTGTTTGAACACTGTCTGCTAGATTCCAGAGTTCTGCAGCATATGATAATTGGACCTGAAGGGCTCGTGTATAACAGTTGGTGGACGAGCTCAGTGGAGCAAACCGAAGGAAGGACTGACTACAAACTATAGTTTCCTGTGAGTTGCATATGTGTTGTAGCTTCGAATGTGCTAATGATGACACACTTAGCATCATATGCCAGCAAATCAATCGCTAAAAAACGTAATGCACATTAAAAACCTGTATAATGAGTAATATATGAGTAATATAATCAGCATATAGTTTGCTGGATGTTGTATGTTCTTCTCCTGCTGCGTCTCTTGTTTCTTCCTCCTCATGCACACAGACTCATCGCCTTGTGAGATGTTCATAAATTCTTCTTTCAGCTTTAACTGTGGAAGCAGCAGAGAGGAAAACATTACTTTGTGGTGGAGTCTTAATCATGTAGACAAATCCCATTTTACCACAGCTGTCAGTCAGTCATTTACCAGTCGACACCTGCTCTGCGGCTCGTGTCGGTGGCACTGATGCAACATTTGTAATGAACTTTAAGGGTTCAGTTTCTTAAACTCGAGACTGGTTTAGTGGTTGCTCAAGTTGGTTCACTTCCCACAGACCAAGACAAACTTGCCCAGAGAGGAGAAAAGTCCCAAAGTGCTTAGAAACATTTAACTACCTCAGGTTTATCTTTTTCCTTTTTCTGACGCCCTGAAAAATCATGATTCTTCTCCTTTTTACCTTCATTTAATGTTTAATAGTTGTTTTATTCTAGATCATTTTGGCAGACAGAGTTTATAACACACTCCAGCCTCAACACTGTTCATAAACCTCAAAATGTGTAGAGATTTATCCTGATTCTGCATGTGGTGGGTCTCGTCCTTGCACATCTGTGCAATTATTCGTTCATTGACTGGACGGCTTTAATACTCACATTTTAATTACACATTTTAAAGAGAGAAACTGTGTAATGACAGTCAACAGCAAACATCCTACAGAAATCCTTATATTCTGTGTTTCAAAGGCCTTCTTACCTCGGGTCCATCGTCTGTACGCGTACACAGACACTATTATAATGGCTGTGTAGAGGACGAACACCAGGATGATGCACAAGAGCGTGGTCAGAGACATAGGAGAAGGAGAAGTCTTCACACTGTCAACATGTTTAACTTGAGCTGCCACTGGCTGGACTTGTATGTTTAGTTTGTCTGTGAAGGAAACGCACAAAAATAGAAAATGTTGAGAATAATAAATAACGACAGTGAGATAGGTTATGATATATCCAGTCACAGACCCTTCATAAACTGAACATGACACAATGAGAGTCAGCTTGTTTAACATGTTTAACGTGAAACCATTTAAGCTTTTAGCTTTTTTCTTTTGTGATCTTTTCTTCACATAGCCACTAGAAATCAAATATATAATTTTTTATAGACTTGTTGTTATCAAGTCATCAATGACATCTGTGACAGATCAAAAGCAAAAGAAGTAATGTGAGAACAAAGTCTGCACATGCACAACCTAAAACTTCTAACAGAATATCGATAAAAAATCGATAAATAAGGCATTAGCTTGTTTCTTGGTGATTGTTTTACATGTGGCCCTTTAACATACACCACTAATGAGAAATGGAAAAGAACAATAAGTGAAGCCAGAACAGCCAAGTGTGTTCATAGAGCCATAATTCTCATTGCTAAAAATCACCACAAAGAATAAATACAGTGAAAGTATTGTCCTCAGGGGAATAAACAGGAAACATGCTGCAAGCTGTGAGACCATCCTTATTACCTGTAAAAGTCACTAGACTCTCTGGAGATTGTCTTTTCGTCGAGTGTTCACACTTGTATGAACCTTGTTTTGTAGCCTCCACTTGAGACCCACTCCCGATAAAAATGCTGTTCCTGAAGAACGCAGCATTGAGGTCTGGCGTAGACTGTAGAGCATATCGTTCCTTGTACAAACAGCGAAGGGCCACGTTGTCCTCTGGCACAGGAAGCGCGGGACTCTCCAGGATCACAGCACCATCTGAAACATAAGAGTAAAACTACTTACTACTGAATTATTTCCACGTCCAACCTTGTTAATAATTTTTCTTTTATTGTGAATTTAGGATCAGATGCAGAACTGCTTTGCCTTTCTCCACCAGTGCACATTCTACAGGGACTGTTGGTACAGGACACTGTAAGGACTGTTTTACTTACGGTCATTTGGACCACACAAAAGACGCGACCTTATAAAGATTTCTAATGATTTACTCTAAAGGTGTTAATGTGAAACGTGCCAGTGAACGCAGTATGTGCAGCCTCGTTTCGCTGTTTCTCAAAATACAATGATTCATCACAGTTTCTTTGTCAGTACAAATAAGAGTCTAAATACTGTGGAGGTCCCAACCTACCAGCCACTGTGATGTTGATGCTGTTGCTCCTTCTTCCGTCTGACTCACACCAGTACCTTCCACTGTCTGATGGGTAGACGTTCTTCACAATACAGGAGGTCTCTTGCTGGTCTCCAAATCCTCCCTTGCATAACTCAGACTTCTGGGAGGATCGGATTCTCTTCACTGACCACCCTGACTCATCACAGGTAAAAGTGATCGTCTCGTAGCGGAAGAACTGAGATCTGTCTGGACTGATTTTCAGAGAGGCAGCGGCTGGTTCAAGCAAAAGAACTAAAACAAAAGAGCAAGAAATTAAATTATAGATTTTAAAAGAGCCACTGAACTTAATGTGCTTGGTCACGATCTCACCTGAACTTCCTACTTTATTTTGAAATCCCTGGTTACTTCCTGTTCCTCCCTACTCTTGGTCCCTCAGCCTTACCTCTATTGAGCCCTTGATTTTTTTCACCTGTGCTCCTTCCTTAGTATAAAAGCATAGTATAAAAGCCTTCCTGTTGCATTTTTCCAGCATTTTTCTGTTCATGTACTGTCTTTGTGGATCATTCAAGTCTGACTTGTACCCTGAGCCTGCCTTTAACCCGAACCCTAGAAAGAATGAGTTTTCAGATCACTTGGGTTTGGGACCGTCGGCTGTCGGTGTCTGCTCTGGACACCTTTAAAAACATTTTAAATGAGTCTATCGCAAACACGCACACACTTATTGTCTTAACAATGCACTTAATAATTCCTAGCATGTTCGCTATCTTGACGGGTTCATCAGGGCCCTTAGTTTGTAGTAACTCAGAATTTAATGAAACAGACTGGTAGTTGCAGGTGTCTTCTCCTTGTAAGTCACTTTGGATAAAAATGTCTGTCAAGTAAAATAAGAATAAACTGAGCTACTGCCGCTCCCCATGCCCAGTCTCCAACTTAACATGTTCTCAGGTTAAATAAATGTGGGTTTTACTTTATTTGCAGAAACCGCAGTCATTAGATTTGTTAGTTACATTTAGATTTAGAGCACCTTGAATAAGGATATTTTATGTATGTTTCCTGAGCATGCATAGTGCACAGAGCAGCCTGAAAAGATTACGCTCCTATTGTAGTCGATCCGCTTGTCGACGCTGCACAGTGGCCTGTGTGCAAAGTGCAGAGATGGTGCGGGTGATGTCAGACCAAGAAGCACAGTTGTTGCTGCAACAGTTGATTAGAATTATTATATCAGCATTTGTCACCACAGGTTTTCACTGAGGTAGTCATTTTAATTAGGAAATTAATTCACACGTACTTATTTCATGCAAAGACACGAGACACTGGAAACCTTCATGCACCTGTGTGCAGCTTGGGTTTAAAGACTAATTGATTCTAGTTTTCAAGTGATCTCAGAATGCAGAAATACGTAGATTCATCAAATCGTAACTTGATGGACCAAAATTTCACAGTTGAAGAAATAGATGAAAAAGACCGATCTAATCCATCTGCACTTAGTCCACCTTAAATAAGTCAAAATACTTACACAGCACTATGCAGAGTGAAGCTGTCGCCATCCTGCTGCCTTGTGTTCTTCCAGTTCAGTCTTAGAACCTCACTGCTGTGGGAAATGGTGTCAGCCCATCTAAAACACAGAATAAAAACATGTCCTGATACAATCTGCATGACCTCATGTGCTTTTGCAGAAGGAAATGAATAAGTTGATCATAGATAATGAGCCTAGGCGGTGCAAATGATGCAAAAACTAAAAAAGAAGAATCCACTTTATTTTGACCCGTCCCCTCTTGGGGGGGAGCAGTGAGTCACGTGCAGCGTTTGGTGTCTCGCTCAGGGACACTACTGGTGTCGCAGCTGGTTATCGATCCTGCCATCTCTGCATCCCAGGCCTCTGCCTTAATCTCTGAGCTACCTTTTGCAAATATTGACTCCTGGTTTCCACTAAAAGAGCCATGAAATGAATGCAGCTCGCCCTCTTCCTCAAATGAAGAAGAAAACAACAGTCTTGTCGACACCACAGGTGAAACTCTGACTCAGAATAAATGTCTGACACCAATTATGCCTTTGCGTGAGTGGTGTAGTGGTTAGCACCTTCACCTCAATGCAAGAGGGACCTGGGTGTGAGTCTGCGGTTCCTGGAGTTTGCATGTCTTCCCATTGTCTGTGTGGGTTTTGCGCGGCTTCCTCCCACCTTCTAAAGACACGCATCTCTACAGGTGGGCCTGTAATGGACTGGTGATCGGTCCATGGTTTATCCTGCCTCGCAGCCAACGAGCAGCGAAGACAAGTGGTTAAGATGATGCATGGATGGATGTAGTGTGAGTTGGACAACAACAACAATCATGTGGGGCAGTACTGACAGACTGCTTTACATACAACATAAAGATCAGCATAAGTCATACAGAGCAACATATTACCAGGTAATACAGTAGGAGCTAAATGAAAGCACTGCATTTAAAAGAGACCGGTTAGAATGGGAGAAGGCCTGGAAAGTCTGCTTGTTTCAAACACAGACTGTCATTTTTGAATCGTATGGTCTGTGTGCGCACAGCTATCATCATATTCGTCAGTTATCGTCAGCAATAGTTGAGATTGACTCTGCTAAATCTGCTCATCTCGTAACTCGTACGCTCGTACAGACCTTTCTGTGTCCCTACGGTCCAAAATGTTGCTTCTGGCAAACGCCTACGCTCCCACAGTTTACCTGACCGAGACGATGCACTTTTGCAGATTCAACCACAAAGTTTAGACATGCAAAACAACAACTGTGTATCACCATGTGTGTAAACTGTGTCTTCATCGCCGAAGTACTTACAGGTAATACAGTTAGGATGTTGATTTAAGTGGTGCTTGTTACATGGATATGCACTAAAGTGCATCAATGCCACTAGCAGAGACGTTGGTCTGACGTCCTGCTCTTTAAATAACTAATGACTGCTATGGTTTTAGGATGTGATGCTTCACACCTCACCTCTTAGAGCATTTTTTGGTTCTAGTTCATGTTCACAGGTTCTGTCCACCATGTCGAGGGACAGTCGCCTAGTGTGTTGCATTTAGTTTGTCAATAAAAATAGAAAAGTTGACCTGGTAGCTCAATGGGTTAAGCGTCAGACTGGGATGCAGAAGCTTGTTTCTTTGACGACAATGTGGTTACCATGATCAGAGGACTGACATATTCAAAAAAGATGCAAATTCTTATGCAGTTTAGTTTTGTCTGCACCTGCTATCACCCACATCAGTGTATGTTAAAACGTAGCTGTGCATTTCTTCCTGTCTCCTACTGAGTTGTTGCTGACCTCACCTCTCTAGCCACAAATAACCCCGCGTGAGCCAAACAGCGCCCAGCATGCACTGTGCTCCTCAACAGTACACACAATAAAGGCGAGCAGTGTTTCTACAGTTTTCACATCTAGACTCGTTTTCAGACATACACTCAGTTTCATTATGATCTTCAGGAAGAGAAGGATTATGTGTTCCTAATAAACTAGTACTATATACTATAAACATGAAAATAGTGTACATTAACCTTGCAGTAATATTCCCTCTTGCTTAAAACAACCCTTCTGGATTAAGGGAAAACTGAAAGTAACCATGACATGAAACGAAACAATGGAATCAACGACGTAATTTCACCGCACGCGTCAACAGAAACTGATCAGCAACTCTACTGGCACTTGTCTGTTAAAACATCATATGGTGCTTTCGGGTCCTAATGTTATGTTTTTGTCAGGTTAAGTTGTTATTTTCAAAAAGCTTTACCTCCTTGGAGTCTGGCCTTAGCATAAAAGGACTATTACAGGAGCTGTAATCATTACTGTCCTGTCATTACACGCTGCTGTTCACATTACAGAAGCGTTATGTTATATCACAGCACGATGCTCTTTAACATCACGTTGTGCACATTGTACATATGCTCTACTGCAACTACCACAGCTACATGCAATTTATAACTGCATGCAACTGCATTTTCACTGGAGTTCAGTATCGTATATTTATACTTTATATAGATCTGTGTTTTCTGACTTTATATTAATTTAATTCAACTTTTTAAACTGCCATAGGTAAAGAAGTGGTTCATTTTTAATTCAACAGATGTGTTTGTTAGATATCTATTTGTGAGGCATCCTGCCTGTGTCTTCTCCTGTGAGAAATAACTTTGCACATGTAGAACCTCGCCATGACAAACCCACAGTGACCGATGCTAAAAGCAAACGCACTGAAGCTTTTTTATGTGTTTGCAGTATATTGTAGCTTTTTATATGATATAATACATACAATCTGAGAAAATAATAAAACACCAACGTACATCCAGTGGTACGCTTGTCTGACATTTTAATAAATTCTTAACATAGCTGAAACATAAAAGAAAAACAACTGGCTCAAAACTTCACACCTCACATGCAGAACACGAACCAACTGAAACCACAAATCTCACCAATGAGATCATGAACAGCTTCGTAAGCACGTTGCATTGCCTCTGCGCATAAAATGTGATCTATAAATACAAGCTGCCTTGCCTTCTCACACTCACCAGCCTTTAATATTTGTCTCTAGGGTGTTTGTCTCGTCTAACTCATGCAGCCTATCATCTGCATTCATATGGGCCAAATTCCACGTCCGCTTACAATATATATATTTATAAATGTGGTTTTTAGACCATATGAACTCACAAACCAATGATATTGTTGCATTTTAATACATAATCCATCTTTATATACGTAGATATGCCCAGGTATTTCTGTTTTCTCCATCATGATTGATGAGCGCTGGGGGCGGTAGAGAGACAACCACGTAATCTTTGCCTAACAACACATATCAACTATGTATATAATGTTCATGACGTGTCGCTGTCTTCAAGCGCTTTTCCTCTGTGTTCAACTGGACCCAAAACGTGCTGATTGCTGACTGAGCTTAACAGCTGTGTGTGCCGCTCACAAGTTGCCAAGGTGTTTGACTGTTTGCAGTTAATTTCTTTTGGAATTACAGCATCACATGTCATATTTATAAGTTTTGTTTAGCAAAACTAGAGCAGAATACAGAGTGGCGCTTCCTCGTTTTACATGCAACCATACGTATCAACATTTTAGGCACCAGTTGGAAAAAGTCGGAGGTCGTGACGGCCTGATGACACGAAGTCTGCATTGAGTTTTCTTTTTTCACACGTCTCATGAATACAGTTTATACTGTGTGAGATGTGTATAGACGTGATCGGTCTTATCCTGTTTCTGTGGCTAATGAAGTCGATTGATGCTATGTCTCTGTACTTTTGTTTAATAACATAATGAACTTTACTTCATGGATTTGTTTTGTTTGTTTGGCCTTTACCCAACACGCACCATAAATTTGTCTTATATTTCGCACATTGTAGCTTTTGCAATTCTGAAGGTTTTGTTCCTGACACACTTAAGTTAAGCGTCTAAAGGTGATTGCACTACAACACTCGGCTTAGTGATAACTAGTTGTCATTGTGACCATTAAAACTTCAGTTGCTATTTTGTGTCATCTAGTGGTGAATTGTATAAAGTACATGCTTTAATAGAAAGAGGTTGAGATAATGCTGTTAAGCGGTAGTACTGATAGGTTCGTTGTAATTTAGACTGTGATTATGTTTGCTTGGTGATAAGTAGTAGTAACAAGATGAGTTTAGTAGTGGGGCTCATTATCATTAAGTAAGCATGACGTTGTTCTGACATCATGTTTAATATTTACAATGAAAATATAATAACAGTTTTTTTTGTCATTTCTCGCTCTGACCTGCCATGTGTGAGTGAAAACTCTCAGTTCATCTTCATATTTGCACGTGACTTGCGGCTTTTCACACACTTTTCATGTTTGTTTGTGCGTTCAGAATCAACCCGCAGCTTTTACACCTCCCGCCTCACAAACATGCAACACTTTTAGTCCAGGAGGGAGTGAATGCATTGTGTTTTCTTGAGTCAACACTGTCCTTCAAAGATCAATAAACAGCACCTTATGAACAATTCTCTCTTCACATCTGTTGTCCACATAGCTGAATCAAACCTCTTGTCAGTATCTTACTACAGGTGCTGACTATCACCAAATCTATTTTACGTCTTAGTAAAAACAGAATAAAATAAGTTTTACAACTTTAATCCTTTGTCTAACATAGTGACAGTGATCTTGAAGCAATGAATCAGCACTGAGCAGAACAGCTAAGATGGTAACACCTGCTGGCAAAACACTTATTGATAGAAGAATTAAGTCTGAGTTGAAGGGTCACAATATAAATCTACTAAGTGTACCATACTTAAGTACAGTTTTTGTAGTCATCACAGGAAGCGCCGGGCTCTCCAGGATCACAACACCAGCGAGAACACAGAGATTAGTCCTCAGTGTAAAATGCCATACTTGCTGTGTGGTGACGGTGTTGCTGCGCCCTCCACTCAGGACTCACACCAGTACACTACTGTCTGTTGTGTAGATAATGTCAGTGGTACGGGTCTCATTTGTGTATTTCCAGGCCTAATGACATGGCTGAAACATCTGTTGGGAGTGATGCTCACTGTGGGATTGTGAACACAACATTGATCAAGTTGATGCAGTGACTGATGTTTCTCTCAGCTAATTCTGTTTTTAATTTAAAGTTTATGTTATATATCTACACAATAGGTCTTATTCCAGTGTAGTTCTAAAGGACGGTGGTCTATCGCTACAATGTGGTTCATGTTTCACGTTTAGCATATTTTTTTAGTGCAGTTTTGCATGCATTTTTTTACAGCGCTTTGTGTAATGCGTCCTGATTAGAGCATTTTCTTCTGATGGTAAACATAACCAAGTGCATACAAAGACGGGGTTGAGACAAGGTGAGAGTGAAACAGATGAGAAAACAGCAAAACATAAAAAACACAGGGAGACAGAGCCAACCAAGGTCAAACCGTGACGAACGCATTTTTCTATGTCGCTGTTTTGATTGAGTTTGGACTCTTTACTTGACTGATTACCATTTAAATACTGTTGCTACCATTTATTCAAAAGTAGTGTGTGTAGCTACTAAAAAGAGGGAGTGGGATACGCTGGGGGGAGGGAGACGTTCCTGATTAGGGCTGAGCGGGACCTGAGGGAGAGAGGCAGGGCGAGATGGATGACAACGGTGAAGAGCTGGTTGTGGAGCAGGTTCAGAAACAGAATCAGGTCGGATATCCAGAGTCTAGAGGAGGCAGAATCAAGGCTGGAGAGTTGACAAGAGGCCTAACAATCTAGCAGGGGTGGAGTGTCAGAGTGGCTGCTTAAATGTGCTGAGGGGGATCACACGTGAACACAAGAGGTAATGAGCAGTAAAGTGAGCTGTACTGAGGGTGGTGAGGTCAGGGGAAGTTACCAAAATAAAAGCACGGGCAAGAGAAAACAAAGCCAGGATCCTGACACTGGTATCATCAGAGCACACATAGTAGGTCAAAGTTTATTTTTTACAATAACAACATAAACTGTTTAAAAACTGGCATCTTCCTTTGAATTATTTTCTTTTAGCTATTCTAATTAGTTTTGTTTGTCAGTTCAACCATCACTCTGACCTGCAGTGTGTGATTGTTGACTGCTCATGCTCCACTTTCAGTTTCACTTTAGAAAGTCTTTTAAAACCAGTCAGAGCTTGCCTGCCACATTGTTGAGTCCAATACTGAGATTATTACAAAAACTAGATAAGATACCACAAACATTCAGGTTGAAGGAGCCTAGCATGTGGGCTACTCATGTCTTATTGTCCAATCATAGTCATTTGTGGGCTGTTATGCAGTCTAGCATAACCATCTTGACATCTCTAGGTGTGTCTGTGTATACAAACGAGACGCATGTGAAAAACAACGACACACCTTTGCCTATAATTAAAAATTCTAACTGTCACATATTTAGAAGTATTGCAAAATCTTAAACTATGGTATTCTCTCAAAGTGATGCTGAGAAATTAGTCCATGCATGTGTTACCTCTAGGCTGGACTACTGTAATTCATTACTGATAGGATGTCCCAATAACTCATTAAAAAGCCTCCAGTTAATCCAGAATGCTGCAGCCAGAGTTCTGACTGGACTTAATAAGTGAGATCATATTACTCCTACATTAGCTTCTCTTCAGTGGCTCCCTGTTAAATCTAGAATAGAGTTTAAAATCCTTCTCCTCACATATAAGGCGCTAAATGATCAGGCCCCAAC
>JAUMTR010241184.1:0-28645 GCA_032270685.1 Microctenopoma stevenorrisi | reverse complement strand
CTTCCAGTTATCTATGTAGCCCACGTTATTATCGGGACACCACCTAGACAGCCAGTGATTAAATGACGACATGCGGCTATACATATCGTCACTGATCACATTGGGGAGAGGACCAGAGAAAACTACGGAGTCGGACATCGTCTTTGCGTAATTACACACCGATGCAACGTTAACTTTAGTTACCTCCGACTGACGTAGCCGGGAGTCGTTACTCACTGATGTCATTAGAGCTGCGACGAAACATGGCCCAGTCTGTGTCATCGAGTGCGTCCTGTAGCGTGGCCACCAATTGGTACGTCTAGCGCACTACCTCCCTCTGAACGGGGGCTTCCTGTTTGAGTTGTTGTTTATATTTTGGCATGAGGAAGATGGCGGCATGGTCGGATTTCCCAAACGGGGGGTAAGGCTGTGCCTGTTTTTTGACATCTGTGTTATTTCACAGTGTAGCCACTGCTCTTAACAACCTGCCTAGTGGTTTGTCTTTTGCTCCTTGTTGTTGAAGTGATTTCTGTTTTCTGCCGTTTCTTTTTATTTGCTGTTTACCCCAACTGGTCGAGACAGATGACCGCCCACCCTGAGCCTTGTCCGGTTGGGGTTAGTGGACAAAGGAAAGAGAAAAGAACAGCAGGTAAAAGAACAGTGATCTTCAGATCATAACAACAAGGAACAGCAGATGAAGCACTGGGCATGTTGGTAGAACTAGCGGCCACAAGGTGAAATCACACAACTTCAAGGTCAAGGAAAGTCAGAGAGACAGAATTCAATTCATTTTATTTGTATAGCGCAAAATCGACGACAAAACAACAAGAGTCATTTCGGGGCACTTTACATAGCAAGGTTTAGGACCTTGCAAAAATATGTGTATATATAAACAAAATAATGCAGAAAACCCAACAGTTCCATTTGAGCAAGCACTAGGCAACAGTGGAGAGGAAAAACTCCCTTTAAGAGGAAGAAACCTCCAGCAGAATCAGGCTCAGGGTGGAAGGCCATCTGCCTCGACCGGTTGGGGTTAGTGGACAGGGGAGAGAGAAAAGAACAGCAGGTAACATAGATCATAACAACAACAAGGAGCAGCAGACGAAGCACTCGGCAGGTTGGTAGGACCAGCGGCCACAGCATGAGATCACACAACTAAGGATTAAAGGATAAAGATGAATTGAATTTCATTTATTAGATTGAATTGAATTGAATTGAATTAAGTGATTTATTTTTTGAGAATTGTGGCAGTAGTCAGTTCTGGGTGTGGCTAGAAAACTTGAACTCATCTTTCCAAAGATGTGTCACATCACAGTGAATTTATATTAACAGGGGTGACAAATCACTTTTTCACACAGTGCCATGTAGGTTTGAATTTACATTCTTCCATGATAAGAAGTGCCTTCATTTAGAAATAGCATTTTCTGTTTATGTGTTTGATCTCAAACATTTACTTGTGACGAACATACAAAAAAAATGGAATATAGGAAGTAGGGACAAACACATTTTCACACCACTGTTTGGTGTATCAAAGGTGATTTGTTCATTCTTTACAAAGTGCTCTGCATCTGATTAATTTTTCTTGGTTTTTCAGACACAATGAAGATTGTCCACCAGCCTCATGGAGCAAAGGTATCTCTTTGATATGTTGTTTCCCAGTGTTTAAATTTGGCTTAACCTCTTGAACCCTAGACCATTTTATAGAAATTTTCTTGAAAAAGACATGCCCAAAATGAATTTAATATATCTCAGGAACTGTAGGGTTTATTTGAGCTATCTTGGTACCAAAACAAAGGCAAGACTCCAGAGAATACTCTAAAGTTCTAAAAATTAATATTTATGTCATGGAGTGAAAGTAAATGAATTTGGAACACAGCAGAAATTAAAAATAATAATTTTTCACCTAAAAAAACCCACTTTATAATGGTAATATTCAGTTGAAAGTATCTAGTTGCAGCCTAAAACATTTACAAATCCACAGAATAGGATCAAAACATTTGCTGAACCAAATTCATACAAAAAAACACTGTAAAGTGCCTTGAGATAACCTTTGTTGTGAACTGGCGCTATATAAATAAAATTGAATTTAATTGAAAAGCCTTCTCCTCACATATAAAGCACTAAATGATAAGGCCCCCACATATCTTAAAGACCTGATAGAACCTTATTATCCCAGCAGAGCACTCTCAGAGTGCTGGTCTACTTGTGGTTCCTAGAGTTTCCAAATGTAGAATGGGAGGCTGAGCCTCAAGCTCCTCTGCTGTGGAACCAGCTTCCAGTTAAGGTTCGGGAGGCAGACACTGAGGTGCAGGTGAGAGATGTGGGGGTTGGTCTGTCAAACCTGTAGTAAAAGGGTGTCTCCAAGCTATTTGTTTTATTTAGTAGGTGGTGAGGGTCTGCATTAATTTGGGCTGGGATTCATGCCACCTTCTGAATCCCAGTCTGATGCTTATGCTTAAGGGATCAAATGGATAAAGAATTTTTTAATGTTTTGAAAAAGGGTTTAAAGCCACACAGAAGTAAGATGACACAGGTCTAACTTTGCCTGCAGCAAGTCATCCTCAAAAACTGAATGACATTGCAAGAAGACCTAACTGTCTGCGTCAAGATAGCGGTGGGCAGCGGCCCTAGGTTCACCACTTCGGTGCACCTTTTTTAATCTTTTGCCTTTTGCACTTTTCTACTTTTTTCATCGAGTGGTCATGCACACATTGTCTACAGCCAACAGGACTTGATAGGTTTGAACATTTTTATCACAAAACTGACCCAACTCCAGGACCCCATTTCCACCTGCATCTGGATTAAACAATTCCTCACACAACGTCCACAATCTGTCAGACTCGGTCCCCACCTCTTCTCTACACTCAGCACTGGCTCCCTTCAGAGCTGTGTGCTTAGTCTTTTACACACTAAAAAACGGCTTCTTCCCCTGGGCCATCGGTAGTGTTGCTTTCATCAATAAAAATTGTGGCGAAATTTTGTCGTCAAGCGAACCTTTGTTACATGTCAAAGAGGAGATGAGACATAAATGCTCATGACGATAACTGTAATGAAATATATTAGGTAATATTGTTAAATAAAAACGAGACTAAATTTAAATGATATAATAAATACTATGCTAAATTGTCACTTTATTTTTGTTGACAAGAACAAGATGCAATGTTATTTCCTCTCATTTAATCGGGTTGTCATTATTTTTGCAGTATTTATGCTTCCTATTTGTTACTGAGACTCACATCAGGCTGGCACTCAATCACAACTTGCGGCGTTTATTAGATACAGCTCACAAACTGTTTTAAAATACTTTTTCTTCACATCTATGACACAGCTGTGGTGGGTTAGCAGATGGCTGCTCATCCAGGGCTAAAGACGAAGCGACGTTTGGACACTTTAATTACATAGAAGTGGAAAAGAAGACGGAATGTGTTGTGTAACTTGTGTAAATTGATGGGGAGAAATGTGTTTACAGGAAAAAACACAATCCTTACAAACATCTCTAGACATTAATGTAACGTTATTTAGGTAAAGCTCATGCCAACTCACAAGGCTGTGGGTAAAATTTTAGCATTAGCAAAAGACATTTATCTGCTAGCTTTAGACATTTTGAAGAAAAGTATATTCCATAAGATTGGACGCTTGGCAATCTGTAGAAAACATCCTGTCTGATAGGATGGTCTTTAAGATAACCCTGCTTGAATTTTAAAATGAGTTTGTCCAACTACTAATACTATTTCTACTACTACTACTACATATACTATATTGACTTGGTTAAATAGAATTGCATAACTAATAAAAATAGATTAAAATACAAATTTCATTGGCTAAAACAAGACTAAAATGTCATCAGTTTCATTGACTAAAACTAGACTAAAATACTCTTTTAGTCGACTGAAACTAGACTAGACTAAAAGAGTATGGACATAACTAAGACTAATAAAAACTAAAATGACAGCTTCATGGAAAGACTAGACTAAAAATAAAAATAAAAAATCAGGACTTAAAACAACCTATAACATAACACACATTTAAATTCAGATGCCTGAGCCACCTCAACTGGCTCCTCTCAATGCAGAGGAGCAGCGGCTCTACTCTCAGCCCCTCCCAGATGACTGAGCTTTTCATCCTGTTTCTAAGGGACAGCCTAGACTCCCTACGGAGGAAGCTCGTTTCGGCCACTTGTGACTATAGGTGAGGATGGGAACGTAGATCAATCGGTAAATTGAGAGCCTTGCCTTTTGGCTTAGCTCCTTTTTTACCACTACAGACTACGGACGCACGAATTTTGCAGAAATAACTAATTAAATCACACAAAAATTTGTATTGTACAATACAGACTTTAGGCTTTATTTTTTATAGATCCAAAGGCACTATTTAAGGGGAAACCTTTTTTCATTGTTTTGCAGACTAATGAGTTGGTGATGAGTTTAGAAGAAGATGAAAAACTTATTCTTCAAGAAGACCTCACACTGAGAGCTGTTGGTATAGGTAAGAGTTACTATCCTTTTGCTGAAAACTGTATTTTGATGTTTTAAGCACTAGATCCCGAAAATTTAACTGATTGTTCTAATGTAGATTTTTGGTTTTGGATTTCATTAAGCTTGAAATGATTGGACAATACTAGAAACACATTATAGCAGATGCCGTTTTACCGTTGGTGTGACTAAATCCTTTTTTTACTAATATTGTAGCAATAATGTCAGAAGTCCAATCCAACCCGAGTTTGGTTTGGGATTTCTGAAGCTGGTGCCAGCACAGGTTGTAATTCACAGAAGGCTATTTTGATGTAAGAAATGGGTGTCAGTCATTTTTCATAAAGAAATGCATAGAAAAGTTGTACCAAGACTCACCTAAAGTTTCAGCATTTGCACTAAACGAAACAGTAATTTTTGTGTGTTTTTTTTATTTTAGCTAATGAAACAGAAGTGGCCTTCTTCAAGAAAGAAGACTACAGCCTGTATAAAGCCAATCCCAAAAGTGCTTGGTGACCATGGTAAACAGCCGAGGAGGTTCATTAAAGACGGAGGTCGGGGCTTGAGGAACAACAGGGGAACAAAAATGTTATCACCTTCATACTGGAGAGTTTGAATTTATGGGCTTGTTTAAAACCACATTAGAATACCTTTTTTTATTTCTGTTTGATTTTCTTTTAATGTAGACACACTGTATCAAGCTGAATAAAGATTTTCTCTAGGGTATGAGCACAGTAGTATTTACTGCACTACACTTTAGAAAGTGAATTTTCTTAATGCCCTGCAGCTGAGTTATTGTGGGTATGAGGAACATGTGTTTATAGAATTGTTTCTTTGAATCTTTATTGGACACATGTATTTTGTATTTAGGCATTCAATTGAACACAGCATCAGCTGGTGTAGTTTGCACTGTCACCTCACCGCAAGAAGGATCTAAATTAAGTAAAAGTAATATATGTAGCAGTGTAATTACCCAAATGTAGCCCTGCTTCCCTATGTTGCTTAAGTAAAACAAAGCACATGATTGAATGGCAGTTTAAGTCACTTAAAGTCTGTTCTATTATTTTTAATTATGGCTGATTGGGGGAAACTCAGAGTTAGAGGACATCAATGTCTACACTGCACTTTTTGTACATTTAATTTAAATGGAGTAAAACCTTTAATTTCACCCCAAATACTTTTTTTGCAAATTTATGACAAAGGTTTAGCAGTTACGAGTAATGTAACTGCACAAATATATTTTTCACTTTACTGCCAAAATGAATTAAAAAAGTAATTCTAGGTTGATTCTGCAAACCTTTTATGTCATATGGTTTCTTTGTAGTTAATAACATATTTTTAATACATACAAATTTTACTTCTATTTGTAACACTTGACTGAAAGAGTACTGCATCAGACCTCAAAGACATTGTACTGATTTATCAAGTGTGAAATATGCAGAGGTGGAAAGAGTACTAAAATATCCTACTCAAGTAAAAGTACTATTACTTGAAATTTTACTTAATAGTTTTACTTATAGTTTTCTCACTACTGTAAAGTGGAGACAAATAAAAAGTACTGTATGAAGTACATACATTCACAGTTACTGAGGAAAAACTAAAGCTACAATACTGTAACTCACCTGCTGCCTTTTCCTGTGTGCCCGATTGTTGTGATTTTATTTATGCATGTGTGTGTTTCCAGACCTGGTGGATGTGATAATCCTGTTCGGTTGTGTGGTCACTGTCAAGCCAGTGCTTCTTTTTGGTGAAGTAACCTTCCAATCCTTATGTGGAAGGATAAGGATTAGGTGTGTGTAGTGGGCAACAGTAATATCTGACAAGACTGAGTCCAGCAGAGCTGCAGCTGAGGCAGGCAGGCCAGTGTTGAGTTTGAGAGGTTTCTTGATGTGTGGAAATTAGTTCAGCAGATACCTCTACATGCAGGTTTGATTTGGATATTTTTAGTTTACACTACATAATAAAGCTGTGGCCTTTCTTGCCCTTGAAGCCAAAATGGTTCCTTAAATAAGGCCAAGGGTTCATATCCTTTTGGTTTTTTTTCACTGGGTCAGTACTACCTATGCCAGACTCCACCTCCATCTTTATGGTGACATTTGTGCCAGTTTGTTTTTCTACCTATCATTCATTGCAGTATTTCCGAAGTGTAATGTATAGTAATTGATGTTTGAAAATGTAGCAAATTACAAGACTTATATGCGAATACACAAAAAACTACTCAATTACAATAATGCAATATATTTAATTTGTTACTTTCCACCTCTGGAAATATGAGCTCAACATGCAATTGAACTGACCTAATAGTGACCAGTTATTCAAAGTTTTAATGTCTATCGAGAGATTTGGAAACACTGATCAACAATAGATATTTTGTCATGCTGTGTGCACTTGATTACCAACCATAATCTTGCCCATGGCACCAAAATGGGTCGAGCTGACACTGAGTGAGTGTTAAAGACAATGCAAGAGGACATTTTATTGTATTATTAAATACTAAAATTAATTCATAATACGTTATTAAATATATGACGTTTTTTAATAAAGTATGTGTGAATTACTTTGTTTATATATATTTTAATGACATATTTAAATATTTATTTATTGCTATTTATTTAAATTCTATTGTGGCACTCTCTACACTCCTTAGAGCTATTGGTAGGATCTTAAAAGGTTTCTAGTAATGAAAAAACTACTACGCTCATGCTGCTTCCTGCTGCCGTGATTGGTTCTCATTTTCACGCCACCACAGACCATGGTATTATTTCGGTCTCCCAGTCTCCAATAGCAGACCAGGAGAGGGCGTGTCCGAGGGCGGTCGGCCTGGTAGTTGCTTGGTATGAGGGGAGGGAGAGTGGACTTCACCCTTCACCGAGACGTGTGTGCTAAACAGCGAGTATTGTGTAAAGATGGCTGATCTTCAGGTGTGTATGGATAGGTTTGCGACATTAAGCTATTGAACAGCTGCTTTATCTTCTACAGTGTGCCTTTAAACCGGTGGTAGTGGAAGCCGTTAGTTTTGTAATTTATGATAAAGTTTTGCTTACGTCCGCCGCAAAAGGAAACGAGTCTCGGCTTAAGTAAGCACATGGATGTAGAAGGAAAATGGCTTCAAACTGCCACCAAATCAGGAGAACTGTGAGCTGATGCTTTTTGGCTTTCTAGCTATAGCTGATAACGACGTAACGTTATATTTTAGTGGGCTGAAGTGACGCTGACGCCTCATCACTCATCCTGGAGACAGTGGATTCATCCTCACTGACTTTGAATGATTCATTAGTTCCTGTGTTGCCAGAACCTCCCTTCTTGCCAAATTTGCATGCATTTCTCTCATTGTAGCTTGGGTTCCGTGAAGCTCCCTACCTGCATGTTGAGCTATGCATGTAGCATTACATAAAACAGCGTTGTCAGATTCTTAAAACCATTTTTGTTTTCATGCAGTATTTCTAAAGATTCTGACAGTTTTAGGATATTCAATGTTTTTTTCCCATGCTTGAGTTGGTTTTAATCATATTTACCACAGTTTGACACAAGCGTGTCGGATCACAACAGACATAGCCCACATTTAGGCGATTTAAGCTGGCATTACAGTATAAGGAAAATTCATATAACAAAATTAAAAAACGATATTCAGTATGAACCAGTACTTAATGTACTTGGTGTTTTGTCTTTAGATTACATTGTCTAGTTTTTGAATTCAGCTACTTGTGCCCAGGCGTGATTGTCTTCTTTTTCCTCACACATGGGCTCATTGTGGAAAAATAATCTCAAAAACTCAGTGCTTATACTGTATGTGAAATTTAAAAAACTGTTTATGTATCGCCTACCTTCAAACTTTCCTCCCTGAACTTTCTTAACAATGCCAACAACCTGACCTTTGCTCCTTACACATTGTCCTAGTTTATGTTGTAATCCTGCTGTAGATTTTCTGTCTTTGAGGCCTCTTTACTGATTAGTTTTCTACATTTGGATACAAAAATTGCACCTGCACACGAATCAATGGTTTTGGAGCTTTAGGGTTAAATGGTGATTTATGTGGAGAGAGGCGCGTGTTAACATCTGCATCTGATACTCTTTGTTGTTTTTATCTGTTACTTGCTGTTCCTTCTGTTCTTTTATATATATGTTCTATTTAAAACGTACTAATAGAAAGTTATAAGACAGATTTGGAGGTTTCTTCCACTTAAAGGGAGTTGTTCCTCTTCACTGTTGCCTAGTACTTGCTCAAATTGAACTGTTGGGTTTTTTGCATTATTTTGTTTATATATACACTTATATTCTTGCAAACCTTGCTATGTAAAGTGCCCTGAAATGACTTTCGTTATAATTTGGCGCTATACAAATAAAGATGAATTGAATTGAATTGAATTTAGATTCAGATTTTATTTGTCACATGCACAGCAGGCTATGTGGGATTCCAGTGCCAGATATATATCTGGCATATACACACACATACACACACACACACACACACACAGAGGTGTGCATGTTATCCAAGTCAGACTGTCACTAATGAGCTTGTATTCCTCTCCTCTGTAGGCTAAGTTTGATACAGCGGCAGCTGAGGTGAAGCAGCTGAAAGCCAAGCCAGCAGATGAGGAGATGCTACAGATCTACGCCCTGTTCAAGCAGGCAACCGTGGGTGATGTCAACACAGGTGTGACACTCACACTTCAGCACTGTCACCATTGCCATATGAACTATTGTCTAGATACCATTTGTAGGGAAATGAAAACACCTAGTGTAATTCACCAAAAGCAACACTTTGTGTTCTGTTTCAAATCTTTATTTTGTATAGCACCAAATCATTTACCTCACCTCAGTTTAATATAAGCTCAAAAGCTCATTATGTTTTTATGACCACCAGCGAATTAAATAAATACAATTGAAACCTAAAAATGTATTAATGAAACCTGCCATTTATGACTACTTTTGTTTATTAAATATATTAGTGTTTTGTGGTGAAATGTATTGCAAAAAGTCTCTTTGCCCTCTGTACTACACCACCACTATTATTATAATCAGTTTGGTTCTTTGTTCCTATTGAAGCTCGTCCAGGGATGTTTGATTTCACTGGGAAAGCTAAATGGGATACTTGGGAGAAGCAGAAAGGTAACTTCACTCCACTTCCAAGTTTTCTATTTATTTTTACAATATATATTAAATTGTAGTGTTTCTTTTACCAACAATCACCAGTCTCCTCATGTTCTTCTGAACTGTACTGAAGAGTACAAGTACCAGCACTGCGAGGATCTGGGCTGTTAGTAGGTTCGATATGATCCTATGAAAATGAGATGTACAGTCGTGGCCAAAAGTTTTGAGAATGACACAAATATTGGAAATGTTGCTGCTTAAGTTTTCATAATAGCAATTTGCATATACTCGAGAATGTTATGAAGAGTGATCAGATGAATTGCATAGTCTTTGCCATGAAAATTAACTTAATCCCCAAAAAACCTTCCATTAAAGGACATGCTGAGATCATTTCAGTAATCGTCTTGTGAACTCATATTGACAAGCACAAGGCTAATTGGGTTAGAATGGCAGACTTGACATGTTAAAAGGAGGGTGATGCTTGAAATCATTGTTCTTCCATTGTTAACCATGACAACCAACCAAACAAACATCCAAGGAAAATATTCCAAAATGCTCTTTACGTTTCCACGTAATCTAACTTTGCCAGAGAGAGGCACACATTCTTACTCAGTGATTCAGGTTCAGGGCCCATTTTGTGTTTTTTCAGGAAAGAGCAAAGAAGATGCCATAAATGCATACATCCACCTGGTTGACCAGTTGAAGCACAAGTATGGATTCTAATCTCACATGATAAGAACAGACTGACTGTGCCAACTGCTGATGGATTGAGAGCACCGGCTGTCCCCACCACCAGTGGTCCCTAATAGTGATGCTGTGAAATGCCTTTAAACCCAAGGGTGTGTGTCCTTAAAAACATATGTGAATGGCGATTAAGTTTTTCTAGATAACCAGTTAATGTTCCAACTATGTGTATGTACACAAATCCTGCCATTTCAATATAAAGTCCTTCTTCTCCAAGTGCTGTTTGGTCTGCTATTATTTTGTGATTGTGTATGTTATACAACCACAGCTTAGCTTTTGTTGAAGTGTTCAGAAAATAGTTCTACATAAAATTAGAATATCGTGAAAAAGTTAATTTCAGTAATTCAATAAAAAAGATTTAACTTTATTTTATATTTATTCATTACATACAGACTGATATACAGGTAATAAAACATTTAAATATATGTTTGAGAAAAATATTTTGCTTACACATAATATCACTTCAAACAGGCCCATTGACAGTGCCACTGACACTGCCATTCATTTCTGCAGCTACACTGCTGTAGAGATATCTTCACCCCCCTTGTCAGCACTAGGTTTTCTAACTATATATTTGAGAACAATTCTGTCTGGCCAGTTGAGGTGAGAGGAAAAAGGTGAAATAAGGAGTAACATATGAGACATTGGAATGCATAGTAGGACCAACTATTGCAAACTAGAATTATAGATCCAAGTAAACCTACAGAAAGTAACAGACAGGACGAAGTACAAATAGGGGAGAAAGAAGACAAAATTAATAGCATACAATGATAGTATGATAGTTAGACAGGAGTAGAGGAGCTTGGTAAGATGAACTGTACTTACAAAGTAAAAGTAATAGCAATATCAGAGACTTGGATTTCTTCATCTAGAAAGGATTAACAGAAAAGGAGGTGGGGTATACAAAACACCTAGATCAAAGTTAGAGATTTCTAAGAATACTATGGAGGACTTATTTCCAAATCTAAACCAAAAAGGATATGTTTGTTTGTGGAGATTTGAATATTGAATCTAAATCACAATCGAGGTACAGAAGAATTTATAGACTCAATGTATAGTATAGGTTTATTTCCCCTGATAACAAGGCCGACCAGAATAACATCATTTAGATAACATATTTACAAATATAATGGAAGAAAATTTAAAAGGTGGGTTATTAATCAATGATATAAGTGACCATTTACCAGTTTTTGCATCTTATAATATGTAATGTCAATATAAAACCAACAAAGATTAACACAGAAATATCTACAGAAGACTTAGAACAGAGAGAGAACTATTAACACAAAATTGGAATATTGTTTATGAACAGAATGAAGTAAATAAAGCATAGATAACTTTTTTTTTTAAAACATTCAACACACTGGCACACTGCCCAATGATTGAAATCAACAGGAATCACAAATATGCAGGAAGACCATGGACTACAAAACGCCTGCAAAAAGGGTTTCAATGAATTCTTCCTAAATATAGGGCCAAAACTGGCAGTGGAAATAAAGGTAGATGAAGTAGAAAGGGACACCAGTGAAAATATTGACAGGCATGGAAGTTCAATGCTTCTAAGAGCAGTGGAAGAGAAAGAGATATATCTCTGTCATATGTGACATCAATAGAGAATTTAGGAATAAAACAAGTACAGTTTGGAACAATATTGATATGAAAACAGCAAAGAGTGTATTTTAATGGTATTTTAAAACCATTAAAATACGTTTTCAATCTGTCTTTTCTGTAGAAAAACCCACAAAAAAGGAAAGTTGCTAAAGTTATTCCCATTTACAAAACGGGTGGAATATGACTTTACAAACTATAGACTGAATACAAACGGTCACAGTTTTCCCAGATATTAGAAAAACTCTTTATAAAAAGATTTGAGAGTTTTGCGGACAAACATGAATTGCTGTCAAATAGTCAATACAGGATCAGAAACAACAGATAAACAGCCTTGGCATTGATAGACTTACTAGAAGAAATAACGTTGCCGGATATTGTATGTGGAGTACCACAAGGTACAAAGATGTTTAAACTGCATTTAGCGGTTACAGGTTATGATAGCTATATTTAAGTACTTAGGGAAATCCCCTAAACAAAGTAAATCTTCAGCCATATTATCACTGACTAGTGTATATATCAAAAGTCACACCCAACTGCCTGTTTGATATGCGTAACATGATGTATGAATGTATGTAAGAAAGTAAGTAAGATGCAAGATTTTCTTTGTTAATTTAATAATTGTAAATTATTTTGAGAAATTAGTAACATGGCATTGTAGTTAAAAATGTTTATTTGTAGAATTACCAGTCCTTTACATTATAAATCTATACCTGTGTTACGTGATAGCGCAGTGTGAGGGAGCTCATCAGATCCAGCCACACCTCAGGACACAAGGGCCTACAGAGTTAAGTAATTCAAATACGTGGCATGTGTTGTAAAGTTTATCCATTCAATTGTAGGCTGCGGTTCTCTGTAGTTGGCTACTGTTGCTCTCAGATATTAATCTATTCTAAAGTGACTCAGAGTCAGAAAAATATGAGACATGCATTGTATTTAAACAAAAGATTAGATGGGGCACTGTTCTGGGAAATCATCAGCTGACTAGTCTTTTAGTGATGGTTTAATCTGTTTTGTGGAGCCCTCGGCTATAACAGACTTCCATGACGGGGCAACCTTTTGTCTAACCTGATAGAATGACTGAATGCTGTTACACTGCCACTGGGTGTACACCTTGGATGGCTCAATGAATGTTTTTTCCTGGCTTCTATATTTCTGGTGTACCTCTTCAGGATGGTGGTGAAGGTGACTCTTTTTAAGGCTTCAGCTATGGACATCTTGTTTTACTTCTGAGGTATACAGTACATAGACATAAAAAATGACCTAATATTGTGGCTGAGAAAGAGAGGCTCCACTTGCCATTTTTTAACCTTATATTTAGATCTTGGTGTTGAATTGTACTGCATTAAATTGACTCTGGTTATTTTATCTACTTACTGTATATCAGTTTGTGTAGTTAAACAGCCGAACAAACTTAAGATAACAAGCTAGACAAGCAGAACATATTGATGCAAGTGTTGATATTTATCCTCAGTGTATATATATATGCTAATTTAAGTGTAGTAGAAATTCTCAGAGACTCTTAGCAATTAGATTAATAGAGATTTATTAGCAGAGATCTGACGTCTGGATGTCACACAGATAGTTGAAGGCAAAGAAAGCAGAGCTTCAGGTTTCTCCTGAGCTCCTTCATTTATACAGACTATAGAGGTCACTGCCAAGAAATGGCGTAAACAGTAAAATCAATGATTTCTATGAAGCCTTTGTAGAAGAAATTCTAAGAGACTCTTAACAATTAGAATAATATAGGTTTATTGTCATAACAGAAGCAGCGTTCGGTGGCACAGAGAGCGCTGGCCGTCTGAACGTCTCAAGCAAGAAGAAGCAAAAGCTGAACTTGGTTCGAGCCCCTACAATTTATCCAAACTCCAGACGTCATGACTCAGCTCTCTCTCTGCCAAAAATGTGAAATCAATCATTCCCATTAGCCCTATTATCAGACTTGTCCCAGGTCACTCTGACCTGGCCGTTTTTCCCCCCCGTTTCCTGTTTTTGACATTCCAATCCCATCATATTGCCAAAAGCAAAACACTTGAGAACAGAGAGAGATAATATAAACTTGCTAAGTACATGTGAGTACATTTGGTACATTGCAAAAGAGTGGTGCAGAATTTCCCCGACATAATTCCCCCCTCTGCCAAGCACGACAGAGCTCTGCAGCCATGGGAATTAAACTGTACCCTGCTCATGAGAAAACAGACTTATTGCAACCTTCAAACAATTCACTTCAGGTAACAACCACTGAGAACTTAGAATACAGTTCTGTAAACATAGGTGAAAACCCAGAATTCCGGGAAAAATTCCTATGTGGCCCACCTCTGTGCGACCGCTGCTAAACCAGTTTGCAGAGAACCTGTCTAAAAACAGAGAGCACAAAAAATTATTTTTTTTTCAATGAATTTTCTCATAGCCAATGAAATCCAATTAATACAATGATGACATTACCCCCCTCCTTACCCTTACCCCCCTCTGATCCTAATCATGAGCAAAATGGTAAGTGAAAACACAACACAAATGAACTCGAGTACCTCAATAATGAATACAAAGTGACATTATATGACTGAACATAATGACTTGTCCCAGGTCATTATATAACGTGATGATATAAAAATTACACACAGTATTAACCCTTAATAGTTGCAACAAGACTGATGCTGCATACTGTAAACATTTCGTACCATACACTCAGTCATGCCCCGGACATGGTGGAGACAAATTGTATCAGCTGCCCCGGGCCAACGGCAAGGTGAGGGCCCAAAACTGTCCAGAATCGAACGTTACATAATTGACGCCGATTGCATTGCTGAGCGCAACCAACCAAGTACCGGACACAATTATGTCAGTGCAGTAACGGTGGTTTGGGGTGGGAGAAGGGCAGGTCCGTATTCAGTTACAGGAACGTGTCAATCCGAACAAAAAGTATTTTTTCGACTACTGTAAAGTGAAGACCAATAAAAAGGAATATATGAAGTACTTATGTTGAGCGGAATAGGGCACACGTTTCATCCTTTCATTCGTATATTTAAAGAAACGTAACAATCCATGAATACAGTCAACACACTGGCATAGACACATCTTCTCTTACAGTGTAACTCATACAGATGTAGAACGCAAGAGTGCCATCTAGAGACAACATTTAACAACTTACATCTAGAGTTAAGGAAAAAAAGAAAGCAACAATACTATAAATCACCTGCTGTCTTTTACTAAAGTGCGCCTGTTTGCTGTGTCTTCAGTTATGAACATGTTTCCACACGTTATAGATGTAATAATCCTGTTTGTTCATATATGCGTTCACTGACGAGCCAGTGCTTCTTTTTGACGGGGTGGTGACCTAGTAGCTCAATGGGTTAAGCGTCAGGCTGGGATGCAGAAGATCGTAGGTTTGAAACTCCATCTGACTCCTATTCCATCCCCCACCAGGTGTGTCCTTGAGCCAGACACCCAACCACTTTGGATAAAAATCTTTAAAGTAAAAGAAGTAATCTTTATGTAAGGTGTATGGAGTTTTGCAAAAAGTGTGATGCAGACATTGTATGTAATGTTGTGCAGATCAGCAGAGGTGTTATGCTCCTTTGAATAGAGTTTTACCCAAGATCCTCTTAGACTCCGAGGACACATCAACCAGATAAAGAATAAAGTTATACCACAAAAAAGCCAAAAAAAAAAAAAGATATCCGACACAATCCATCTACAATTTAACTTGCTGCCCTTTCACCCATCCACCAGAAAAATTTAGAATCATTCAAATGTCTACCGGGGATGCCCTTTCTGGGCCTATGCTCAGTTGGCCTGTAAAGTAATTCATTGATTACATTGTTAGAAATTAGATAATTCTATATGCTTACCAAAAGAGGCCACAGTGGATGTTGATGTAGAACTAGACTGCAATATTTAGTTAATAAGCAATTATAACTTTGTATAAGCATTGAATTATACTGTTGGTTCTTCTCTCTCCCGTATTGGTGCTTCGCCCTCTCTCTCTCGCTGGATTTTTCTACAGGTATCCTTGACCTTAGAGCTTTGGCTGCTGGTCCCGCCAACCTGCCCGTTGCCTTGTGTGGTACTCCTCGTTATTCTTGTGATATCTGTTATCTGCTGTTCTTTTCTCTCTTCTTTTCACTAACCAGTCGAGGCAGGTGACCGCCTACCCTGAGCCTGGTCCTGCTGGAGGTTTCTTGCGTTTAAGGTAATTTCTAAACCTTACACCTTGAGAGGACTTTTTGTGAAAAGGCACTATATATAATAGGTATTAATAGGTACATACTATATATGTACCTATTAACATGGCCTGTGACTGTTCACTTTTTGTGAAAAGGCATTATATATAATAGGTATTAATAGGTACATACTATATATGTACCTATTAACAGGTATTATGTTTCCAAGAGTCAGGATGTGATGTTATTAAAGTTTTATGTATGCCTTAGTGCTCAGACACAAATGGATGTTTAAAATGAGAAGAAAAAAAAAATCATTTTCCATTCCATACATGTTTTAATAGCAGCTCAGTTAACTGTGTACTCAGCTGCCCTGCAACTTCTTCATGATAAGGCTGCTGGGTGGTGCATTGGTAAATATTGTCCCCACAAAACTATGCGTCCCCCACAGTATGTGTCGAATCACTTTGCAGCAGCCCAAGTCTTCAATCTGGAAGCCCAAGTGACAATATTTTTCATCTGTCTCAAACAGCATATTGTTGGTGTATGAGCCAAAGAACTGAAAGAAAAACACAAACATAAAATACAAATCACGGTGTTAATTTTGTTAATAGAAATTATCATTAAAAGTATTTGGTGAGGTTTATATTATGACACAAATGTCCAGTGGTGTGAAAAAGTCTTATGTGTCTTTGTGCTTTTGCATTTTTGACACATTTAGATGATTCAGATCAAAACCGAATTTAAATATTAGCCAAAGATGACCCAAGTAAACTCAAAATTCAATGATTATATTTAAAGGTATAGCATCTTCAGGCTTGGACAATTCAAGCTAAAGGGAGGTTGTAGAAAAGTCATTTGGTCCCTGCCGTTGAAAAACTATAAATACTATTACTATGAGAGTCATACTAACAGGACCAGGACAAGTGTCTCTCTCTATACATGTAATTTTGTCCTGAAATAGTAAAAAATGAGCGTTTGACAGAGATGTATAAATATAGCTCCTCTCTGGTTTTGTGGTGAAATTTCTTCCTCAAATAAACGGGATTTAAGGGAGGGAGCTCGGACACCGAGGTGTCTACTTCTGGCCACAATGTTCAAAAAACATTCGTCCTATCACTGTAAAGATTACATATGTCAACACAGGACAAGTTTTCCTAAAATTTTGATATATAATTTGTTAGTGAAAGATAAAATTGACTGAAGGACAGAAGAAAAACAAAAAAAGTTGATAAAGAGCTGAGCTGAACTTCGGCGGAGTGAGAGTGACATCACCACTCTACCTATTATTATTTTAATCAGTCACATAAAACTTAAACTGTTCTAATTTTAAAAAGTACAAAAGAATGAAGAAGCTGTTTTACAGGGAAAGATCTATAGGTGCCTGGACCCGTTTAAAGTTTGAATGACATTTCTACGACAAAGTTGTGACACACCATGAGGGTGAATGGAGGATGGTCAAGGAAAATACTCCTCCAACTGCCATTTTTGGACCCAAAAATGGAAAAATACAAATTATTTAAAAAGTACTGAATATTTTTTAAATAAAAGTAATAGCACACATGCCGGGACGGAGCCAGTCGGTTTGATGTATAGTTTGTGTGGGTTCTCTCTCCTGTTCTGTTAGGGTTAGCATGATGGAAGAATAAGATATAAATCCATTCCAGAGAGCTTTTTCAAGTCTGAGAAGGGCGAAACGTCTTGAAGAAAGTCCAGTTGCTTTGGATAAAATCTTTTTTAGATAGTATAGTATAGTAAAAATAAGCAGGAATACAAGCAATGAAAACAAAAATGTATCACAATCTTGGTGTGTTGTGATTGGCTGACCTTGTGATTGGTTGGAATTGTGGCACATTTGTAACGCTGTGCCACAAGTTGAGCGCGCGCACTGGGCGAGTTGAACCAAGACAGACGTGAGACACTGAGTGAGAGCTCTGGGCTCGTAAAGCGCAAAGAAATGAAATTTGCGAGAGGACAAGTTAATAAAATGGGTGTTTTTATGGATGATAGCCAGGTGCGGATTAGCCTAGGGGCTGTAGCCTAGGGGCCCCACGTGTGCAGGGGCCCTGGATAGGCCAGTTTATTTTTAATTAGTTTAAGAAAGCCGCCTCCCTGACGCTTATTGGACAACAGCTGATATACTGGAGACGTAACCTGGTCAGTTTTACATTGATGTAATACGACATCACCGCTCTTTTACTTTTCACAGTAACAGCAACATATAGAGAAAATATGAGATTATTATATATTAGCGTGGCGTCACACATATAACTATACTACTACTATAAAAATACACACTGCCCACGTGCATATGCTAATAAATGCTAAGTTCAGCAGTGCAGACAGAACATGTGAATTCATGTGACACCAATCATTTGATCAGATCACTGGGGGATTATGATTATGTTGCTGCCTGAAAGATGTTTGACAATTTTGAGAACTTAAGTAAAGAAATTAACATGTGAATGCCACATGCACGGACTATGAGGGATCAGATCATTGTAACAGTTTATACCGTTTATATCGTAGTCCTAAATTCATCACAAACTGGACCCAGGCTCTCAGTCCTACAAACACACCTTCATCTCTGCACAAGATGTCAGAACAGGCTGATCTCCAGAGGAAATCAGTACTTGATCATCTCATCATCAAGATCGCTGCTGCAGGAAGGAAGTTACTGTTTCTGTTACGATATTTATGACCCGGTAACGATGTCCCAGCGGGAAACGTTCAATAATTTAATTGTACAGGAAAACGTGTTTGTGTGGACATGACAATAACCTTTTGATGTTCGATTTGATTTTTATGGTTATGTTATATTTGCGTCTCTCATGCTGTAAACTTTCCTCAGTAACATATTGGGGCGTGTCCTAACATTATTGCACCTAACTGAGGCTGTATATTTTCTCTGCAGGTGGGCCCCTCAACAAAGTGGAGCCTAGGGGCCCACGACTACCTTAATGCTCCTCTGATGAGGAGGGTTTTGAACACCAAATAGATTTTTTTTTGCTCATTTTTTATTTTCTGTGCTCAAAATGTCGCATTTTGTTTGTACGAATAGTGACACAAATATATTGTGTATGTGGTGATATATATATCACCATACATTCCATGCTCCCCCAATAAAGAAAAGTGGATATCAATAGTGTGAGAGCATTCCATGCTCCCCCACAAAAGTAAAGCGAAAGAGGATATCAATAGTGTGGGAGCATTCCATGCTCCCCCACAATAGTAAAGCAAAAGAGGATATCAATAATGTGGGAATAAAGAGACCAGTTTAGAGGTGGAGAATAATAGGTGCCTTCATGACATTGAATGCAGGCAATGGCTTCACCATGCCATGCATTGCCTTGTATTCATTTTTAATGGCAGGCACCAATTAGGGAGTGTAAAATCACCATCAAACATTAGAAAGGCTAATTTGTAGGTAGTTTTTCTTGGAAGGTTGCCCAAACATGCAACTTTAATCTTTTATGCAGGCACCACAAGAATTGAAAATATTCTTATAATAGCGGTAACATCTTACCGCCAGGCCTGAGGACGGGTCAATAAAATCAGCCCAGAACCCTTCTCTTTGCAGGGCGTAACAGATCTCCTTGGCTCCATCAACAAACTGCAACATAAAAATATGTTTTATAAATGTGGGAAACTTGTCAGAAGTATATAGTGAACAAATGTCTGGCCTGGTAGCTGAATGAAATAATTCAATTGAGCTTTATTTATATAGTGCCAACACAGCATAGATATATATATATATATAGAGAGATGCTGGGATAATAAGGTTCTATCAGGTCTTTAGGATAAAATGGGGCCTGATCATTTAGTGCTTGATATTCGAGGAGAAGGATTTTAAACTCTATTCTAGCTTTGACAGGGAGCCAATGGAGAGAAGCTAATGTAGGAGAAATATGATCTTTCTTGTTAATTTCAGTCAGAACTTCAACTGCAGCATTTTGGATTAACTGCTTTTGAGTGAGTTATTGGGACATTCTATTAGTAATGAATTACAGTAGTTCAGTCTAGAGGTAACAAATGCATGGACTAGTTTCTCTGCATCACTTTGAGACAGGATGCTCCTAATTTTAGCAATATTCCTAAGAGACACTTAGAAGATCTAGCTAAGTTAATTATTGAAATGAATTCTGTATGATCTACAGGAAAGAACAGTCTAACTAAACAATTCCACATCTAGTGGAGTGTGTCTCTCCACGTCAATTGCAGGGAGGATCTGATAAATTTTTTTCTCTAATAGTTATATAACTTTATTTGAAATTGAAATTAATTCAAAACTCTAAATCAAACCCAACATGGATTGACATGGATTGTTAGCTGTCCCTACAGCTAACTATCCATGTCAACACAGGAAACAGAAGTCATATCTCAAAATAAGCATCAGACTTGGATAAGGATTGTGGATAAATCGAATCCCAGCCCAGACTCCTAGCCCATCCCTCATTAAAGGCATGCGCATTTGTGTTCTGACTGGTTAAATCACTTGACTATCCATTAAAAAAACTGTTTAAGCCGTATGTTTAATATACTTATTGACTGGCAGTTTCTAAAGCAACAAGTTTCGGGGCATTCACTTTACCTTGAGGAGACCGGATGCGTCATGTAGCGTGTTTATTAACTCTGAATTCGTTTTAATACTATCATCAGACGTTAATCTCAATTAATTAAATACATTTTTGATTTATTTATATAGTGCCAATTCACAACCGAAGTAATCTCAAAGGACTTTACAGTGTAAGGTTTATGACCTTTCTGTATATATTAATATATACAGAAAAATTAAGACGAGTGAGTAAGTTAATTTAGATTTTACCTGTCTACAAGACTGTCTTCTAGAACTCTAGTTGTTTTTTTTTAAACTTCAGGCAGGACTGAGGGTAAATCATTTTCAATCAGGTATTAAAATCAACAATTTATTGTATGTATGTATTGTCAGTTTGCCCCTAAAGTTTTTGGTATAAAAATACACATGATGGCATAACATCTGTACTGCAATTTAACATTAGAGTCGTCAGTTCATAACTCTAAAATGATAGTTATGAAAATAAACAAATCTAAAGTGTATTTAAGTATAGCTTCAGCCATATGTTGTGTAGCTCACCTTGGCAAGCATCTGCTCTCTCTCCTGCTCCACCTCAAAACACCATGATGTCATATCATTCTGTGTCTTTTGTGTCACTGTAAGCACCATCATACCAGAGGAAGGAGCATCAGGAAACATGGACTGGAAATCTGTTAATCACATTATCAGAAGACATTAGACTCTATCCCCAATTCACAGGAATTACAAAACCATGCACAACCTAAATACTGTCTTAAAATCGAATGGCTGAATAATAAATTATCTGGATCTAATATTTTATCCAAAACAATATAGTGAAGTGTTAATGGTGACTCTCCAAATATGTGGGGTGCAGCATTAGTGACCTACCTTTCTTTAGTAGTTCAGGACAGGACTGTACAACACACTCCACAAAAGAGTTCACAAAATACTCTTCAGCTCTACAAACATTTGAGGCTAGGCCATCATTCTCCTAAAGTACACAAACAAAAAAGAGTAAGACATCTTTAATTGGTGCCTGCAGTGCGAAATGCAGGGCACATGTTACTCTTAAGATCCTATATTCAAAACACTATTAATCCCAGAGTGAAATTTTTTTGCCCTGTTACAGCTGCTCTCAGTTCAGAAAAGATAGGAAGGAGCCACCACCAGAATCAGCATCAAAAGAATACTAAGACACAAAAACCAAAAATATAAAAGAACAAAACAAACAATAATAACAAATCTTGAGAATGGATGAATATTGCAAATACATTGAACTGCATATATCTGGAGTGGAGTGGTCTGCACTACTACGGGGTATCTGTGTCTTTTCCAAGGACAGTCGAGCACGCAGTATTCTTAAGGACTCCTCTCACCCTGCCCACGGACTGTCCTCTCTCCTGCCTTCGGGCAGACGCTTCAGGTTACCCCGGACAAGAACCAGCAGACTTAGGAACAGCTTTTTTCCCCAGAGCTGTCTCCTTACTAAACTCCCCTGGCACCCCCCCATACACTCCTGAAAAAACCCCTTGCACCTTCCACCATCTAATTTTGCACAATCTCTGTATTCTTGCACATATCAATCTGTAAATACCTATTTCAATCTGTAAATATGTATCTACTTCCAATCCGTGATTATTCCATCTGTAAATAACAATTTTTCTCCGTACATAATACCCTGTATACTCATAACTTATTATAATGCATACCTATATCTTGCACTTGCTGCTTATTGCACTTCTGGTTAGACCTAAACTGCATTTCATTGCCTTGTACTTGAACATGTGTAATGACAATAAAGTTGAATCTAATCTAATCTAATTGTAACCTGGTGGGACTGGGAATCAAGCTCACTCACCCTTGGGTTTGAAGACGACTGCTCTATCCCAATGAGCTATCATGCCGTCCCCCCTTCCCCCGAACTCAGATTTCCAATTATTATACCGTTTCTGTGACTGCTTTTTTGCCTTTACCTTAATGTAAATATGGATTGGCAGGAGGGGACGATGAAATAGCACAGTGTGCATAGTGTTTCTATGTAAAGGTATTCTACAGGATGCAATGTGATTAGTCTGAATAAATAAGCGAACGATTACCAGCTGCAGCACCTAGCCCATTCCCCATAACAGGCGTATGCCTGAGCGAGACACTTAGTACTATCTCCCCAAGCACCGCCTGTGGCTGCTCATCACTTTACTTGGCAGACGCTTGTATCCAAGGTGACTTACAGGAAGCTATCGTTTGGTGTCTCGCTCAGGGACACATCTGGTAGGAGATGGACTAGGAGTCAGGCGGGGTTTCGAACCTGCAACCTTCTGCATCCCAGTCTGACACTTAACCCATTGAGCTACCAGGCCACTGCTCCTCCCAAGGGGGGATGGGTCAGATTCAGATTCACATTTTATTTGTAACGTGCACAATTATACACAGTACAATATGCAGTGAAATGCTTGTACAACTGACAGCGACCTCAGAAACGTAAAATAAATAATGGAAATAAATAATGGAATGTCGAGTTGCAGAGAACGTCTAATTCACAATATTCTTGTAAGAGTCTGATTTACAATAGGATATCTAAGTAGGTGGAGTGCAACAATATATTAAGTAAAATACAATATATTAAGTAAATTGGTTTGGTAGGTGTAGTGTAGTATAGTGCAAATGATGCAAATTGATTGTCAGTGACTGTAGGGAAATGACTTCGGTGTGCAGTATATAGCTCAAGTTGTTGACAAGTCTGTTGGACAGTGCCTGTGGGGTCCGGGAGTGTCGGTCCGGAATGTTTGCAGCTGAATCCAGATGGGCGACTGAGGTACGCAAGGGTCCTTCGCGGATTCTCCTGTGCTCCGTCTGCTGGGGTCCTTTGAGGTCCTCTCAAATGCAGAAGACAGATTTCGTTGTAACATGGGATGTGGATCAGGAGGTAGAGCAGTCGCCTGCCAATTGGAAGATTGGTGCCTTGATTCCCCACCTACTTCAGGCGCCGAAGTGTCTTTGGGCAAGACACTGAACCCCAAGTTGCCCCCGCTGTGTGAGGTCAGCTCTATAACAGCTCTGCTATTGGTGTGTGTGTGCGTGCGTGCGCATGTGTGTGTGTGCGTGCGTGTGTGCGT
Source organism: Microctenopoma stevenorrisi (assembly GCA_032270685.1). Taxonomy (NCBI): domain Eukaryota; kingdom Metazoa; phylum Chordata; class Actinopteri; order Anabantiformes; family Anabantidae; genus Microctenopoma; species Microctenopoma stevenorrisi. The sequence goes on along the minus strand of JAUMTR010241184.1, from coordinate 4,926 downwards.
GCGTGCGTGAATGAGAAGCAGTGTAAAGCGCTTTGAGTACCAGCCTAGGTAGAAAACCGCTATATAAGTTTAGACCATTTTCATGTAAAAATGTTTTCAATGACAATAAACTTGATTCTTCTTCTTCTAAATGTTCACCGCACACTCAATACACAAATGTAGACACACTGAAGCATGCATTGCTAGAAATAATTTTGATTTATATACAATAAATAAACTGTTAATATGAACTGTCCATATAAAGTATTCTTTTTCCACTAATGCAACAAGAGTTAAAAGAGTGACATTTTTGGCAGACTCATTAACACACACTTACTGAGCAGTCTCCAATGAACTGGGCCATCATGAGCTTGTGTCTCTCACTGCTGGATGGGGTGGAAAGCATGTCAGGGACATCTGCCAGACTCTTCTGCTCTCCTAGTCCTTCCAGATTGCAGTCAAAACACTGATTACCAAGCATCTGGAAGTGCTGGTTTGAAAGTCCAAAAGGCCTCATGTTCTTATCAGGATTGCCTGACCATGGGAAAACACATAAGGGTAATACATAACTCATAAAAACATTTTGCTGCAATTATCTAATCTTGTAACACATAAAATTCCACAAAGATCAGGTACTTTCTTGTCCCATCACATTTCACTTTTTGATACATCTTGGTAGAAGCTGCTTTTATTGCACTTACTGAAGACCAAAAATCTTTAGATAAATAATAACCACATATGACATACCCATGTCAGAAATAGTGATTGTTACAGGTGGCCCATCAGCACTCAAGGATGTACTAGCAGAGAAGGGTCTGGTTTGGGATCCAGCCACACGACTCACTAAGACATGAAGCCCTGGAAGGTAGGTGACCAGCCTAGTTCTGCTATGCAGCACCTGATTATAAAAATATCAATTGGAGCTTTTTCACAGACATCTACAGTGACAGGGTAAGAAAATATTAGTCAGCCACCAATTGTGCATGTTCTCCGACTTAAAAAGATGAGAGGACTTTAATTTTCATTATAGGTAAACCTCAACTATGTGACAAAATGAGAAAAAAAAAATCCAGAAAAATCACATTTTCTGACTTATAAAGTATTTGTTTGCAAATTATGGTGGAAAATAAAGATTTTGTTACTAACAAAATTTCATCTCAATACTTTGTTATATACCCTTTGTTGGCAATTATAGGATCAAAAATTTTCTGTAAGTCTTTACAAGGTTTTTACAAGCTTGTTGCTGGTATTTTGGCCCATTCCCCCATGCAAATCTCCTCTAGAGAAGTGATGTTTTGGGGCTTTTACTGGGCAACAAAGACTTTCAACTCTCTCCAAAGATTTTTTTAATGGGGTTGAGATCTGGAGACTGGCTAAGCCACTCCAGGACCTTGTCGTTGCATGGGCAGTGTGTTTGGGATCATTGTGTTTCATCTTCAATGCCCTTGCCAATGGAAGGACATTCTCACTCAAAATCTCACGATACATGGCCCCATTTTATTCATTCCTTAATACGAATCAGTCCTCTTGGTCTCTTTGGAGTAAAACAGCCCGAAAGCATGATGTTCCCACCTTCATGCTTCACAGTAGGTATGGTGCTCTTTGAATGCAACTCAGCATTATTTCTCCTCTAAACTAAAGAAGTCTTCCCAGCCTGGTGCGATTCTACAATTTTGTTTTTGGTGTCTATACACAGCTCTTTGGTCTTGGCTATAGTGGAGTTTGGAGTATGAGTGTTGTGAGGTTGTGGACAGGCATCTTTTATACTGACAAACAAGGTCAAACAGGTGCCCTTAATACAGGTAACAAGCAAGAGGAAGTTACAGGTCTGTGAGAGGCTGGAATTGTGCTCGTTTATGGGTTACAAAATACTTATTTTCCACCGTAATTTGAAATTTGAAAATCAGACTGTGATTTTCTGGATTTTTTTCCCATTTTGTCCCTTATAGTTAAAGTTTACCTATGATGTGACAATGTTTCTGTAGTTTTTTTTCTCATTTTTTCTCATAGTTGAGGTGTAACTACGACAATTAGAGGCCTCTCCATTCTTTTTAAGTGGCAGAACTTGGAGCTCAAAATTGGTGGCTGACTAAATACTTTTTTTGTCCCACTGTATGTAAATACAAGTTCCAGAGTCACAAAGAGAACTGATTGATACAGGGTTTCTGAAAGTCTATTTGAAAACTTGTTTTTAGCATCACAGTTAAATATTGTTACAACTCCAGCTGTAACAAAAAATTTTGAGAACTATTGTCAATTTCTTGACCACATCATCCCAGAGGTGAAGTACGTTGAAGGGAGCATCATAATTGGGGCTCCTTCACTGAAGGCCTGATTTAAAACTAAAAGTCACCACTGACAATATGCAATAAACGCTCTGATCAGAATGTTACAATTTCTAAAAAAATGTTCCGGAAAAAGGTGTGTCCAGATTTCTAACTGGTAGTGCAACTCTACACTATTCATTTAATTGTCTTTTTCACTTTGCATACACAGGTACATCATATAATTCTTAGAATAATACCAATGTTAGCTTTATTCATTTCCAAACACATTTGACTTACACTAGCCATCCTGGTGTGTATGTGTCTAGCTGGAAGATCCGGTTATAATTCAGTAGGACTAGAAGTTGGAGAAAGGTATAAGCTGTGGACCATGAACAAAAAGAAGACATTAAATTTCCAACCCACAGGAATCTTTAAATAATTAAATTGAATCAGTATCCATAAATTCAAGCTGCCATTTGTGCAGAAAGTCACAAATAATCACATCGTTTCAGGTCAGATGCAGATTTGTTAAACATTAACCTGTCAATAGACAGCTATGGCAGGCATTTTTGACAAGTCATTTTATTATTTTTTTCTGTACAAACAACGACAACCAATACACCAATAATATCTGAATATTTTATATTAAATAAAAGAGGAAACTTTTCCATAGAAGGTCTTGTTCTGAATACAACACCTGAACCAAAGCTCAAGATATTGCAGTTGATGAAGAGCAACTGCAGCACTTTTATAATAATAATAATAATAATAATACCTTTGATATGATCCATCTTGCTCATTTCTTCTACTCTGCATCTACGTCAATTGTTACCTTGTGTTGTTACCTACACACCTGGTAGGGGATGGACTAGGAGTCATACGGGGTTTTGAATCTGCAACCTTCTGCATCCCAGTCTGACGCTTAAGCCATTGAGCTACCAGGCCGCTTACACGTGTCTTGCTGCTAAACACTAACTTTAAAAAACTTCCTCGAACGAGCCTACTAGTATTTCGAGGCAAATGTGTTTGACGAACAAATCATTCCTCAATCACTTGAAAAATATATTCCATTAACACAGAAAATACAAAAACATCAAATGAGATACCATTTACACATACCTTGGTAAAGACCGAGGTCATTCAAGACTGTTTTAACAACAAGCGAACTACTCCATGATAAAATCACCTTCAAATCGCGCACGCGGAGCTGTGCTTCTTTTTATTCTTCTTCTTCCGTTGCTTCTTCTTCTATAGGGTTTTATTGGCAGTTAGGAAACAACAATATGGTGCATTACCGCCGCCAACTGGTAAGTAGTGTGGATCGGATATCTATCTGGTAAGTAGTGTGGATCTACCATCTTCCGGTTATCCGCAGTCGGAGGGGGCTGGAGCCTATCCCAGCGGTCTTAGTCAAACATAGAAAAATTAAAACAAAAAGCACATAAAATTAAATCCTACGAATGAAGCTCTTTCTAGGTTCCGGACAGAGTGCTTCTCCCTGTGTCATACTTTCTACAATACACCATGACATGCTCCACTGTCCTGCCCACAAAATTCGCAAATACCTGTGTGATTAAATTAAATTAACATGACTGTTATCTCTAACAGTCATGCTTTCCTATTCTAAATAGACAAAGTAGATTTTACTTCTATTTATCTCTGCATTAAAAGCTATATAAAAAAGTATTAATACCAAATAGTAAACTTTCTAACACCAATCTTTTTCCACTACTACTACTGACATAACCAGAAGTCAGAGGTTGTTGGAACAGTCTGGTGAAGACTCTACTTAGCTGAGTGGAGCATTCTTTGAGCACATTGTCGCTGAGATTCTCAGGGCTAGAGGCTTTGTGTGGGTTAACTCTGCGTATGTCACAAAAAGTGAGTACACCCCTCACATTTAGGCAAATACTTTATTATATCTTTACATAAAATAAAAGCTCATATTTGTAAATTAGTCCAACCGGCACATTCACTGCAAAGTCCAAATCAACATGGTGCTTGCCACTCGAAGCCAGGTTCCCAGCCACTACACACACATAAATATTAACATTACTACAATGCGCTAATGTCTTACTATTACTTTTTCATGTGACGAGGGCTAGTATCTTTCAAATGCTGTAAAACTGATGTTATCAATGCAACTAATGTTGATTCTTGCTTTCTGTCTCTTCCTCTCTATACAGCTCTTGAATATATTAAAAAAATAATAACTACTCCTCTTACAGAGCATAATAAAATCAGAAAATCTAAATGTGGATTATTAAATATCAGTTCTATCTCACCTAAATCCTAGTAAATCCGTAGTTTTCTCTGGTCTCCTCCCTAATCTGATCAGTGACGCAGATGCTTAATCGCTGGCTGTCTAGGTGGTGTCTCGATAACAACTTGGGCTACATAGACTGGAAAATGTTTTGGAGAAAACCTGGGCTGATTAGGAGAGACAGCATCCATCCCACTTTGGACAGTGCAGCTCCATTTCTATGAATATGGCAGAGTTTAACTGACCTCCTAAACCCTGAAATCCCGGAGTGGAGCCCAGGACATTAATTGAGTGTTTCCTTATAATGTTGCCTAAGGGAGTCATGTATAAGGAGAATAGAATAGGTCCAAGCACAGAACCCTGTGGAACTCCGTATTTAACCTGCATGTGTATGGAAGATTCACCATTGACATGAAC
>JAUMTR010241163.1:0-28666 GCA_032270685.1 Microctenopoma stevenorrisi | reverse complement strand
AGGACGAAGCACAACTAGGGGAGAGAAAAGAAACAAAGTTATTAACATGCAATGATGTCAGTGAAGTGGACAAAGAAGTAAAAAAATGCAGGGACTAGTTTCTTAGCATCACTTTGAGTGAGGTTGCTCCTAATTTTAGAAATATACTAAGAATATGATATATTAAAGCTTGTACAGCCTTATGAAGCAGCACTTTTCACTCTTCTAACCACTTTTTTGTGATCGATCCTTTTCAGCGTTACTTCCTCTTAGAGAAAGGAATTCTCAGGTACTCAAAGACGCAACAAGATGTAAGTCATGAACATACATACAGCTCCTAACTGAACTTTGTCTTCAGTTTATTGTACTGATTGCAGTCTGGTTTAGTAGATTTGTGTATGTATGTCAAGTGGGTAATAAGAGAAGTGTTTGTCATTGTGTTTTTAGATTCAGAGAGGAAAGCTCCATGGCTCTTTGGACGTCAGCCTGGCTGTTATGTCTATCAACAAAAAATCTAAACGCATAGACCTGGACGCTGGGGACAACCTTTACCATCTCAAGGTAGGTAGTTCACGGGGAAGTTTGGTCGTTGCTGGATGACTGACATTTAGATGTGAACAAAAAAGTCCATAAAACCCACAGTTCGATCAGTCTTTTCTTCTCTGCTTCCTTGTTTTCCCATTAGGCAAAGAGCTGTGATATCTTCTATATCTGGTTGACCAAGCTGTGTGCCCATCGTGTATATAGAAAAAATGAGGCAATGAGTGTCCATCGCGGCGTCCTTCATGCTCTCTCTGTTGGGCAGAGTAACCTACCAGCCATGGCAAGTCTTGCCCAGCAAAACAGGGCAGTCAGTGAATTTATTGTCGTATAAAACTGGTTGGAGCATGTTCTCAGATATCTCAAACACATGACTTCGTGTTTGTGATGGTTAATGCAGTGTCTCCCACGAGATATAAAGTCCATCAGCAGAAAATAGAAATGAAATGTCTGACGGCTCCATTCGTGACAGAACTATCTGTTAAATTTTCACTTAATTTAGTCTTCATCTAAACGATAAGCAAAATCCTTTCCTAAAATAAATAGTTTTTAACCATTAACTCAAAATACTAGTCCCACTAAGAGCTGTGACCTGTTTGATCCTGCAGCCTTCTGACTATGCCAGCTCAGCCTCAGTGTACCAACCAGAGATGGGAAGCCCCGCTCATGCTATTGCCTCAAACCCTGGTGTGACCAGCAAGGTTTCAGCATGGCTGCAGCAAACCCACGACATTGATGCAACCACCAATGGTGAGAACCAACTGGAATCTTGATTTGCTAAGTGAAGTCTGCTTTCTAGTTGTGTTTCTAAATATTCAGCAATCCCTACAAATATGTAAAATGCAAAAATAAAGACCTGCCTCAAAAGCAGGGGATGAAAAGTAGTGTGTTCTGTTGTCTAACTTTGACTCTTTAACATGTCTGTCAAGACCTGGTTCGCTGTCAGACAGATCTAACGGAAATGGCTCAGCTGATTCAGCGACTCCATTGGCTGGAAGGAGGCCTACCAATCACAAACACAGACCTGGAGATGCGAATCAGCATGCAGGTGAATCTTCATGAAACATCTGTTAATTTGAACTTCAGTAGGAAGTAGAATTTTTTTAATGACAAGCTTATAACTCTGTTCTTTTTCAAACATTTTAAGAATCTCTCCCTTGAGAAACCCAAGAAGAAGGCAGGGAGAGTGCCGGGTCATGCCAGAACTTTATCCAGAGTTGAAGCCATGGGAGGAATGGTAGGACTGGCTTGATTGTTTAAACCTTGTAAACTGTGTTTGGATTGATCATCATTTTGTTCTTAAAACAGATGAACCTCCATTCAGATATGATACTCATTCATGTTCTCCATCGTGTTCTCTCCAGTTCACTTCCAGCCACTTAAGTAGCAGTGGCTGCTCCACGTTGGGGACGTCTGTCCAGTCTATCCCTGACTACGTCTACTCTCAGCTGTCAAACCCCCAGGTCACCTCACCCGAAGCCAAAAAGCTCCAGCAAGACATCTGCATGGTTTCTCAACGAGGTGAGAAACACACACACACACACACACACACACATGCGTGAGAACCGTTGTCTGGAATAGCCACTTTTAATTGGCAGGTTAATTTCTTATGCGTGAATGGAACTTCGAACACTTTGATTCAGGTAGTGGAGCTCCTGATTCACAACTGTGTACTTTATCTGCACAAAAACATCACAACCATTGATTTATTGAGAAGTGAAGTCATTTGCAATTTATTAGCTACAAGGTTTTTTGCTAATCCAGAACCTAGTATTTTTTTGTATAGTAAAACTATTAAGATGATCTGAATCTGGTCAGTGTGAGAAATATCTCGAAAGAATTTGAGTTGGGTTTTTTTGCAGCACTATACGTTTATCTGTTGGACTTTATAAATCATAAAGCTTCCATCTGTTGTGTTGCAGTTCATTCTTCACTAAAGGCCGTTCATGAGGTTTTGACCATGGAGAGAGAGAGACTGAGACATGCCTGGACTGGCCCTGACCTGAGGCAGAACACCTCACAGCAGCTTGCTACACTGTGTAGCACTCTGTCTGAGGTAACGCACACAAAGCGGTCTTCCTATGATTGTGGGAGAACTCATAAGGCATTCTCTAACCATTCCAACTAAAACTCTAACCTAAATCTAACCCTAAAACCTTTTCTTAATCCCAAAAATACTCTGAAGTTGGAAGGACTGATTAAATGTCATTGTAGCACCAAAATATATTTGCTCTGTGAGGAAATACACACAGAGGTAAATCACTCTAGTCTAGTAATTGGCAAAAAATCTTGGCATCAACATGCAGAGAAACAATGGAGGCCAAGCCCTCAATGTCTGTTGGTGATCTGCTGTGTGAAACTGCAGATCAGGTTCAGGCTGTTTCAAGGCAGGACGGGCACAAGTCATTACAGGTGTGACCTGAAGAAACACACCTCAGTCTTTCTTTCGCTACACTCAGACACAAATGACTGTTGTCACATGCTGAAACTGAGCAGTGGCCTTAATCGATGGGATTGATTCCTGTCAAACTGACGGTGCTATTAATCTACTTGTTTTGTGTGGCATGAAGGTTCTCCTTAGCTGCCTGCCCTGCTTGTCAGTTGCTCTTCCAAAGCGACGCCCGCTGATGTAACTTTGTTTTGTTGTTGGTATCCTGGCACCTGGCTGTCGACCTGTATTCTCACTGTGAGAAACGATTAGCATAACAGTTCTATTGGCACAGAGCGATATGGTAACACACGAACCAATGTGATGTGCTGTGTGAATGCTCTGGAGTCTGCGTGATGATCTCATAACTTGTTTTGTGTGTTTCTTCTGCTTGTGCCCTGCATGGCTGCTCTGTGTGGTTTGTGTATGCGTGTAGCTTGACATACAGTCACGTCTGACCAAAGTCCACTCACTTTCCTTGTCCTCTGACTCTACTGAGGAATCCTACTGCACTGTCCGTCCAGACCAGGTGTGTACTGCGGGTTTGTGTGCAGAAGTGAGTTTGTTGTTTTGTGGAAGGCAATTTCATGAGCTCACTGCATGCATTTTCACCCCCTCTTTTACCATCTAATTCTGATGAATGAGGTTAGAAATTGGGGCAGGTCGGGCAAGAACCTGATGGAGAAATGTGTATGCAATTTGTGGGTAGCACCTTAGATAACTGAACCTCACATTTAAGTGGACTCTAAATGTGCACAATGCATAGTGTGAATAATGTTCTCCATCTCCTCCACTGCAAACCCTCACAGAGGACACCGTCTTTAAGTCGTCACAGTCATCGTGCGCCCTCAGTAGCTGAATCGATGGCGGAGTATTTCGATGCCAGTGAGGTTATTATGTGCGAGACTTCGTCGGAGGCAGAGGCTTCCGATGAGTCAGGTCTGAGTGACATTACTACCACCAGCAACTCGGAGCCGGAGGAAGGACATGGTGAGTGCTTGCCTACCAGCAGGTGTCGGTTTATTCCGTCCAAACAGATCTCGCCAACATCCTTCCTCAACCTTAACCCTTATCTTCCTTTTTTCCTCCTTCAGCTGCTGCCACCGTCAGCTACAGAGCCAGCCTGAACAATGCCTCTCACAAACCCAGACCAGTGCTCACTGACACAGGTGATGCCACCGCTTATGTAGACACATGCTGTGAATGAGTGCAGTGGCGTCAGCTGTGCAATGCTGGATCAACATTCCTTACTCTTCAGTGACCAATAACTAAACGATAGTTTCAGGAAAAGCATTATTTCGTGTAATCTTATATTGCCTCTCTGGGATACACAACAGTCTTTGTCTAAATGCAGATTTACTGGAAACTATTGGATTGAAAAGAATTTTCCATTAATGACATCAAATCAACTTTATTTGTATAGCAAGTTTAAAAACAAACGAGGTCAACCAAAGTGCTGAACATATTCCAAAGGCTATATCACTTTAATACCATTATATTCATGTAATATTTGAATGTTATGTTTAATGTAGAGTATTAGATCATATTTTCATGTCAAATGTTTTGGCTTGTATGTCTGTGATGCAGGTCGCCGCACCACCCTCCCTGCAACGTGTAAAGACAACAGTCACATTGGCATTATGAGCATCCTGTACAACAACATTGGCAAGGACCTGTCCAGAGTCTCTATGCCTGTGGCACTAAACGAGCCACTGAGTCTGCTGCAGAGGCTCAGTGAGGAGCTGGAGTATACTGACCTGCTGGACATTGCAAACCACATTGATGATCCCTATGAGAGAATGGTAACTTTGCTCAAACCAGCTCATGTCAGAGACAGTTAAGTGCTAACTTCACTAATGCTTTGAATAAACAAATGTGTTGTCAGGTTTATGTGGCAGCATTCTCCATATCTGGCTATGCCTGGGCATCCTGGAGGTATCGCTACAAACCCTTCAACCCTGTTCTGGGAGAAACCTACGAGAATTACAGAGAAGACCGAGGCTTCAGTTTCATCAGCGAGCAGGTAGCCAGCAGAAAAGCACAGCCAAACATGGTCATCACTAATCCTTGGCCTCTGTGTGATGTTGTTTTCCTTGTTGTGTTTTCAGGTCAGTCATCACCCGCCCATCTCTGCCTGCCACGCGGAGTCAGAAAACTTCACTTTCTGGCAAGGTAGGAACAGTGTGTTCGCTGATTAGTGCCGGAACCCGCTGTACCGCAGAAGTGCAGTTGAATCTGACAGTGTGTGTGTTTATGTCGCTCTGTCTGCCCTCAGATCAGAGATGGAAGAACAAGTTTTGGGGAAAATCAGTGGAGATCATCTCTTCTGGACCGGTCAATGTTACTCTGCCCAAGTGAGTCACACAGCAGATAACAGGAATGTTGGTCCCCTCAGGACCAAGCGGTGCTCGGAGGGAGGTCTTTTATTATCATCACAATAATCAAAGTAGTTGATATTTTATTGATCCCCTTGGGGATATTCTTTGTGGACAGGCTGCCCCCGTGAGGTGTCAAAGGTCAGGGTAACGGTGACTTGTCCAGGGACACCTTCATCCAAAAGATGAATAGATAGAATTTTAATGCTCGTGTGTTCAAACTGCCGTGCTCATCACCTACACATAAAATGCTCTTTAGGCTAACTCGGGTTTACATTTCTCCTGAATTTCATAAAACACCCTGTAAGAATGTGGACACATGTATTTTAGTCTTGATTTAACAATACTTGAATCACTGTGTTTTGTGTGTGTAGCTATGGTGATCACTACGAGTGGAACAAGGCAGTGACATGCATCCACAACGTGCTGAGTCAGCAGCGCTCTTTGGAGCACTACGGCGAGGTGGTCATCAGAAACACAAAGAGTGATGTCTGCACATGCAAGATCACCTTTGTCAAGGTGAGGACACCTCATGTGTTACTGTATAGTCAGGCGGAACTAAAATCTGGACTATCTCATTCCTTCTTCAACCATCGTTGTCCTTCTCATTCCAGTCCCGCTACTGGAGCTCTGACAGCAGTAAGAACGAGGTTCAGGGTGTTGTTTTGGACCAAGCTGGAGAGGTGGTACATCGCTTCGGAGGACTCTGGCATGAAGGCATTGTTTGTGACACCTTGCCTACGCCCAAGTGTATCTGGAAGCCCAGTGAGTGGCATGTCGTCCTTCTCACATTGAAAACATACATACATGATACAGGAAGGATTTAAGAATTCATGATACACATGTTATTTCTCATGCAGACGTGCAGCCCGATGACCACTTCCAGTTCTACGGCTTCTCACGTTACGCCAGAGAACTCAATGAACTGACACCTGAACTAAAGACCATCCTTCCACCTACAGACACGCGTTTCAGACCCGACCAGAGGTCCAAAACCAGATCCTGTTCTTTTAAAATGGAAAAACGACTTTGTTTGATGTAGCCCGTTGTTTTAATTTCTGACTTTTTGCACTTGTAGACTCCTGGAGGAGGGGAAGGTAGCAGAGGCAGATAAGAGGAAGGATGAGGTGGAGGAGAAGCAGAGAGAGAGGAGGAAGGAGATGGCCAAGAGAGGGGAGGAGCATGTTCCCAGGTTTTTCAGGTGAGGATGACGGGGCAACAATGCACAAATTAAATATGTAAGAGAGTCAGTTAATTGTAAAACCATAAATGTTGTCTTACTTGACAGCAAGATTCTGTTTCGTTTGCGTCCTCAGGAAAGCTGTGGATGAGACCGGCAGGGAGGTGTGGCTGTACAATGGAACCTACTGGAAAATCCGCAAGGACCCAGGTTTTCCTCAGACTGAAAACTTGCACCTGTGGTAGACCCTGCACTTATCCTGATGCCGAGCCCTAAAAATCAATGTCTTGTGCCCGTGTTAGTCCACTAACTTATTCCAGAATATAGTGCAGTGACATGTCGGTGCACACACGGAGGCCTGCTGCTATGATAACTGCAAGTGTGTAGAGGAGAAGGGCGTTTGAAAGCACACATGAACCTCTCATTGGATTCTCATGCCACAAAGAGGTGAGGTGCCACTATGGAACAGATGAAGACTGATCTAGATGAAGCCAGATGTCTTTCCAGCCTTTCGCCTACCTCGAATCATGAGGGACACCTTCAGTATAATCATGATTCAAAAGCAAACGCCGACTTGAAATTGAATTTTTAATCACTGCCCTTGAGAAAATTGTGGGTAAAAATGCTCGAGCTTCTGTCTGGAAAGAAGCCTGTCTTTGTATGTAAAGTGATCTATATCTGTGGTAAAATGTGTTGTACCTTTTGTTAGTTTCAATGTGTCTATATAAATGGTTTGTCAGGAGAATTGCTGTCATAGGCATGCAGAACACGTGGTGGCTTAATTTGTGTGGGGGTGTTGGAGGTGGGCCTTTCATGGGTTTTAGTGTATGCACTTGTGGTGATCTGTAAATACGGTGTGTATTGTGTTTTCTGACAGCACACTGATAAGTTACTTTCCTGAAGTGTCTATGCGGTGGATAGCGTAGCTCTCCTCTCGTCAGTCAGGCTTTTTTCTTCATTCGTCTGAATGAAAATAAGCCGACAGATGAGGATGGAGTCTCTTGGACCAGTTGATGCAATGAGATATTTTTATTGATGTTTCAACGGTGGATTTTAATTGGGGAAAAGAGGCTGCTGTTAAATCCCATCAAATGATTTTTTCCTCCTAGATTTGTTCCAAATAAAAAGCTCCGTAAACGACACTGTTTCACAGTTTACCTTTTTTTTCAGCCCTGATACTTGAGGAGCTGCATTTAGATGACTTTACAGTAGTTGGTTGGGCTTGACCATGTGTGACCCTGTGCTGCTTCAGAGTTCAGAGGTGACTGAACATCAGCTGCTTCTCACTGATATGTGTTTTTGCATCAGCCTGTTGGAACCAGTTGAGCTAGATGGCAACGTGTGTCTCACTCTGAGATAACAACCGAGCGTGATCGTCTGTTTCTTTATCTTTTGACCTGATCGTCCACCTGTGCCGTTTCTCACGTTCACAACACTGCAGTCACACAATAACACAAGTTCACACATTCAGTTATAATTTAACTTTTTTTATATTCTTATCCATATGAAGTAACATTGAGGTATTCATGACACTGAGGGAATCTGATAGAGTGCCCCCTGCTGGCTCTGGTCAAATCTTCATTTTAACAAAGCTAAAATAGAAGCTAAGAAAGGAATCAAGTGAATACATGTAAGTAAAGCTTCGAAAAACAAAACAAGTCAAAATGCTGATAAAAGAAAATAAGATCATCTTTTGTCACATTACATAGTTGATAAAGGTGAAGGGTTACATAGACATAACGGTGATTTGGTGATTTCGGTTAAGCAATTCACTGAAATTTCCTCTGGGACCCGGAGTGCAACTAACCCCACATGACGGCCTCTTCCCCTGGATCTTCAAATGAAATCTACAAATCTGGATGCGAGTAACTATTTTTCATAATATCCAAATTACACAGTTAAACATTTTGTTTATGAATTAAGCTATTAAGCTAATTAAGAATTTGATACGAGTTATGGATCCAGCTTGTCCTTATGTGGTAATTTTTATAACTAGTGGTGAAATGTTTAGTCATCCAGAGCCATGTCGTTAGCGTGAGGGCCAAACCTCCCCTACAGTCAAAGAACAACTGAATTATTAGTTATTGCCAACACTAATGCAAACAAACCCAGCTGATCTGAAGCACAAACTGCTTTACGCAAAGTACAGAAGTCAGAACAGACCGAGATTCTCAAAGTGCAATCTTCATCTGAAAAAAAGATTTCAGTCGAGGGAAGACAATGAACCGAAAGCCGCCGCAGACTTCATGCAGGTTTGTGACTTTGAAAGAGAACTCCAGGATCTTATCTTGATGCGCTTTCCTGTTGGAACTACCAATCTGGACCAACCAGAGTAATTACTGCGACCCCAGAACTCTTTTTGCTGAAAATAAGAACAGACGTCAGATTATCAAGCAGGTTGTAGCTTGATAATCCCAGCATCATGGATGCCACCACAAAATACTGTAATTTTTATAGGGTGGAATATGGTTAACTGCAAGTTATAGTCTAAAAGAGATTTACACAGCTGGATTCTGATAATAATTTTGACTATTTCAAATAAAATATATTTGGATTAGATATTCATGGCCCCTCAGGATCAATAAACTTCTCTGATTTCTAATCTATCACCATCATCAGATCAAAATCTCAGTCAGTTTATGACCACAAAGCAAAAACATCAGTTTAGTTTGTGATGTAACATGAAATGTGAAATGAAAGTGACAAAGATGGAAACAATTTGGAGAAACACGCCCTCAGAGACAAACGCGATTACGGTGAAATGACTCATGTTACAATCCTAACCTAGTATTAACAATTCATTAATACTGTACATGCTGTACATGCTTATGTACACCAGCGCACCTGCACTTCAAATCAACCGCAACTAAAAGAACCTTTCTTACAGTCCTACTTCTTTTCATAAATATGGTCAGTAAGAAAATCCACACACAGACAAAGAAAGCTAGCATTTGAAATAAATAAATAAATTGGAATTATTGCTTCCACATGTAAGGGCCGCAAATACATGAAGCAACAAACTATTTTCAGATTAGGAATAAGACTCTACAGTGACACAGGCAGCTGTGGGCGGGGCTAGACATATTTTAAAGGGAATGGCACTACTGGAAAATGAGTGAAAAGCATTAACTCCTCAGTTTAAAACCTCTTTGTATATTTTAATACGTAACTATGTCTGATCAGTGTAAGACATGGCAGCTATGCAACGAAGTGCAGGGCTGATCTGCCTGGTATGGGTGCCAGCAGAAAACTCAGAGTGGGTCTGTGGGATCCGTGATTTTATGATGGTACATTGTATGGGGGAACATTAAGGAGTGACGCAAACAACCTGACAATCTGTTCAATACTTCCTAAAATACATAAACATAGTAATAATCAAAGAGAAGGTTCATCCTCTGGGGAGCACAAATGTTTTTACTCATGTATATGTACTGCTACAGCCACTGTTAGCATGGCCAAAGCTAATGAAATTACTGTAGAACAGAAAATGAAAATAAGTATACCCAAGGCAGGTTTCAGTTGTAAATCAGATCATCTTACCTGACTTTCAATTGTTTTCCAGTTTGACTTGCACAGTGTCCCATCTCTCATGTGCAGCACACAGCGTAGGCCTGAATGCTTTCATTTAGCGGAGGTAAATAACACGTCAAACTCCTCACACCTGAAAATCTAAATCTGAAATCCAAGGTCCGTATCGTAAAGATATTGTTGTTTCTTTTCCTCCCAGTGTCACAGAGATAGGTTTAGATTATGAATACAAACTCCACTGAAGGTTTTAGACACAGATCCCTGTAAACAAATTACACCAACATCACGGTTTATTCCTTATTCAAAGAACTGAAGTTTCACTTCTCATCTGTCTCTGGAGTTTTCAAGTGCTTCACATGGTCTTAGCAATCTGCATCGTAGGATTAAGTGATCTGGAAATTTTGTGAAAGATAAACTCTTCCACATTCCAGCTGAATGTCCTGGTGAACATCCGATCAGCCAAACTGCTGATGTGTGAAATGATTTGATGAAAAAATGTGTAGTTACAATGGACATTATAACTTGTTTTTTGCTTCATTCAAGTTTGGCTTTCATCCCTAAAACAGCTCACAGTCAAAAGAAAATGTGTATGTGGCAGCTCATCTTCACCTCTTATTACTGTTTTGTTTTAGACAAACTATGTTAACTTTGACTGTGGAATGTTTCTAGTGTAAAAATGTGATCAGTGTGTAAAACAGGAACATGTATTATGTCTGATATTGCCATTGTTGACCTGTACAAGTGAGATTATATGTATTTTTTAATATATATTTTTTTACTTCTACACAATATCATAATTAAGAGAAACTGTAAAAACGTTTTAAAGAGCTAATCTCTCAATGCTTAATTATGTATCTGATAATAAGAAGTGTATCATGGTTATACGACTTAGTTTGTCCAATTATCTAAACTCTGTGGCCCATAATTAGAAGAATATAATTATGAGATAACCACAGATACAGTGACTGTAATTATCAATATAATTATGCTACATAGTAGTGTGAACTTCATTGAT
Organism: Microctenopoma stevenorrisi; assembly: GCA_032270685.1. Taxonomy (NCBI): domain Eukaryota; kingdom Metazoa; phylum Chordata; class Actinopteri; order Anabantiformes; family Anabantidae; genus Microctenopoma; species Microctenopoma stevenorrisi. The sequence continues at coordinate 17,621 of JAUMTR010241163.1, read as the reverse complement.
GTTTTCAATGAATATTATAATCAGTTTCATCATGAATAATAATTGTAAAGAATAATGCAAGAAAAGTAATGATGTTCATCATTATGGAATGTTTTATGAATCTTCAATTATGGCAAATGTAAAGTTAATTGTTATAATTATATAATACAGTCTCTTAATTATGACAAATTTTCATTACTAAATGCAAATTATAATTAGCAATTTCACAAATTTAGAGATATCTGTGAAACAACATGCATGTGTCTTTATGTTTCACAAAATAAGAAAAGTTATTTGCTATGTTTTACAACAGTTGTACCAATAATGATTATTTTGGTGGCTTTCATAAATGTATGCCTTTTCAAAATAAATGCTAATGGGAGATTATCTCAACATAATTCAAGACTATGATATACTTGATCATATATTAAAGTCCAGTAAAATCTGAACTATCAGTGTAATAATGACAAAATAAGTAAAGAATTTTTTGATACATATAGGCTCCCCTAGTTTCTGCGTTTTCAAAATGAGTTGTGTTTTAACTACATTTGGGAGTCACTCACTTTTCTGTGGGTCTTCTTTGATCACATTTTTACATTTGCATCATTTCACATTTGAGCTAACACAGATTTTGCTTTGGAGCTCCTGACTTATTGTCTGTATCCTTTAAACTAGCAGCCCCCTTTAATTGACTCTTTCTATATTTGGGAGTCAGCTATTAGATTTCTAGAATACAATTATTTTCATCACACCCACACAGGTACATTAAATACTAACATTACTTAAGTAAAGCTTTCATCAGTAAAGTTTGAAGTTCATCACAGGTCCTTAAGTCTTCATTTTCATCCTCAACATTGCCACAACATTAGAGCCGGGACATGCAGGTTTCTTAATGCACACTGGTAAATGAGAACTACTGGAGCTCCTGACACTTCATGTGTTGCTGTGGTGTTCCGGATCTGGGGCTGCTCTCAGATCCACAGGTGTGATGCTGCAAACTCACGTATCCAGGATATACAGCATCAGTGCGGAGTGAGTATCTGCTGTTTCATCAGCCCTCAGACCTATGTACAATTTAGGAGTTTGTTTGTGAGAGCTGGAAATCCTCCATCAGATCTCCAATTGTTGATATGGAGCTTTGTGCGACATATTTGGAAATATAGTGCAAACAAAATGAGATTAACCACCTGAAAATTAAGAGCAGAAAAAGAGACTTGCTCTGTAAAGTCTCTGGTTTATTCCACAGGAGACTCATTTTTACGGGGTGAGTTTTAGAGGGAGGAGGTGGTGGTGGGGTTATTGATAAAGCATGCAGGCTCATTATACCGTTCTTGGATTAAATCTAAATAGAAAACAACCATGATGGCTCCACCAACCCTGTGGAAATGGGTGGAAAATGCTTGATTTAAAAAAAGTTAGATTTTGCTGTTCTCCAAATGGGAGTCGATGTGTTTAATGAGAGCGTCGTCTGGGTAACCAGTTGGGAAGGTCAGCTGACACAGCGGACAGCTACGAGCGGCGCTCTCCTCTGACTCCATCCATAACTACAGACAGGGGAAGACAAAGGTGGATGCTGTTAATTCAAATGCAACAACAAGGTGGAATCCCAAATCAAATATTTGTACTGACATATTGCAATTACATAAGCAGAGGGAATATTTGTTAGAATAAAGGGGACACCACCATATGCATAAATTCTGAGTTAAGAAAACCCTACACGATATACAACACTGCCATCTCGTGGTGGGGGGTTTAGACACAACACAAATTAAACCACTGTTTGCTACAAATCTTCGGATGTAAATTATTAAAACAAAGTCAATAGTGTTTTTGAGAAGCAATACACTATCACACAATGTAATGATTAAATATTCAAGTATCAATGATACACTGCTAGTTTACAGTGGCTGTTATTAAAAAGTAAAAGTATGAAAATTATCTTAATCCAGTTTTTCATTTTCTGATGTTACATATATAGTTTTATAAAGTTGGGGGTGACAAAGTGAGTGGCCAAAGTTTAAGGGAAACATGTGTTTGCATGCCAGCTGGAAGCGTTTGTGCAATTCTGCTCATTTTCTACTAACATTTATTGAGGGCCATGACTGGGCATGCTCAGTGTTCATGTAGAGAGGCAGATGGCAGGACAGGGTGGCAGGGCCCTCTGGGGCTGAGAAGGAAGGATGGTGTGGCTGTTTCCTAGGAGACGGGAACGACGGATGGATGGGCTGTTCCCTTGGCGATGACGAGCCAATCCCGATTGCACCGAGGGTGTGAGGCGGGCTGGCAGGCGGCGACAGATATGTACAAACATCCTGTACACGCACACAACACACAATAGTAAATAACCCAGGTTAACAGATGTGGAGAGTAAATACCACCATCATCATCACCTCTTCGTCGTCAGAGGACTGTGGTGGAGTCACCAGTGGGGTGGGCTCAGGGGGGTCGTCAAGGTGACAGAAGTGATGCACCTGGACGAAAGGAGGAGCCATATTACTTAAAAAATTGAAGGTTCTAGGATCCTTTAAGACTTATTTTTCTTAAAAAGGTTTCTCTGCAGGTTAAAAACGAGGAAACCAGCAAGTAAAGCTTTACTTTACTTTACTTTACTTGGCAGACGCTTTTATCCAAAGCGACTTACAAGGAGCTAGCGCTGGGTGTCGGGCTCAGGGACACATCTGGTAGGGGATGGATTAGGAGTCAGACGGGGTTCAAACCTGCGACCTTCTGCATCCCAGTCAGACGCTTAACCTATTGAGCTACCAGGCCACTAAAGCTCACCTCAGCAGTTATCGGGAACCCCAGGTCCAGAGCACAGTGACGAGGGCTGCTGCTCAGACTGCTGCCTCCACCTCTCTCTCCCCCGCCTCCTCCTCCCCTCTCACCTCCAGCCCCTTGAGCGGAGGCAGGCCTGATTGGGCCCAACAAGGAGGTACGAAGCTGAGATTTGTTTTGGCTGTAACCCTGTGTCTCACCGAGCAGTGACCTGGGTTTGGGGAGGGTGGACACTGGGTCCCTCATCAGGCGAGCTGGTAGCCTCTGAATGGCTGATGGGTCAGATACCTGGCGGAGGAGGAGGTCAAAAAGTCAAAAGATGCGTCTAGTCACTGCAACATGTCTATTGTTTGTTAGGAAGTTTGAACAAAAGCCTCACCTCCGAATAACTACGCCGACCCTGGAACTTTGCTCGAAGGCGGCTGCTGATTGGCTGATGAGAGTAGGAGGCGGGGCCATTGACTGGAGACAGAGGAGGAGAGGGGGTTGGGAGGAGTCTGTCAGGAGAGAGTGAGGGGCGCTGGGGGGAGGTAGGGGAGAGATGCTGAGGAGCAGGGGTGGAGCGAGAGACTGGAGGAAAAAAGAGAGAAAGACCACATTTATTTGACTTGGGACTTTATTCTGCACCCTGGACACCCTACCTCCCAAGCTCTAACAGAATCAGAAAAAGGAACATGCAAACACACTAAACGGACAGAAAGACACTGCTGATGTAACACCACTGTGTTACATCAGCAGGATCTCAAACCCAAAAGTCTTGGAATTCAGTTTCACAATTACCCACTGATTTTTTACCAGTGAACCCCTCAGGTGACCTACCAGCATCCCGCGACACGTGTCGCAGAATGTCACTCTGTTTGGCAGTCAAGCTGCGCACACGACCCAACTCTTCTGTTAGCTCGGTGTAGGCTAACGCTAGGTTCACCCTGCAACGCACACGAAGAGGGGGAGTAAATGAATGGACATAAATACCAAACTGCTTTTACTGTTTGAAAGAAGACTCACTGTTCGTCCCCAGCTTTCTTTATCCACTCTACGTCGCAGTGCTCGCAGTGTGGGACCAGTTCCTGTGACTGACAGACACAAGATAGAGCTGTGGTTAGGCCTTGTCTTTATACAGTGAACAACACTAATACTATACTTGTTTACTGATTGATACACTGTCTATCTTTTGCAAGTTTTAGTCCACTGACCATCAATCAGTTAAGTCAATAACACATTTCACTGGCTTCTGGACAACAATGGAGCACGAATGAAGAAGCTATACCACATAGATACGTTCATTGTACTCTTGTACTTGTAATAGTTTGTTTTCTTCGCATGTCATGTCGTATGTTCAGGGAAATCAATTTTAGTTACCCTCTGAGTACAAACAACCACCTGAAATTAGAGGGTGTCTGCGTGGGAGTCTCGTGAACGCCAGGCCTACCTGTCTCTGTGCTTCCTGCAGCTGGGCCAGCTCCTGCTGCAGCCTCTGAAACTCAGCCATCAGCTCCTTCTCTCTCTGACAGGCTCCGTCAGCCTGGTGCCGTGCCCCCTCCAACTCGGCCTCCAGCCGCTGTAGCTTTAGATCTGACAGGGCGTCCAGACTGCGGGAGCTCTGCAGCGTTGGTCCACGACCCTCTAACAAACCCAAATGTTCACTGGTCTACAGCTTTATCAGTGAAGGAGCAGACGTCAACCCCTAAGTCATTAGCATGGTGTCGTGATCTGGGAGGCTTTAATCACTCAGTGCTCATCATCAGAGGCTGTAACATCCTTTGTTTACATTACCCAATCATTCCATATCAGCAACTGAGATCCGATGTGTTTTCAAAGTGTTGCTTAGATTCTTTTTATCAGTATATACATACATAGCTTGTAGCAACAGTAACTACAGTAGTAGAGATTAGTGAATGATCAATTAGTATATTTTGTGCTTTCCTAGGGTAATATTACTGCACTGATGGTGGCTAGTACTTTTACTAACACTACCATGACTGTTCTGCTGCTGCTCCTTCTCTGGGTACGTCAACCCACCTCTGGGTACGTCCAGGCTGGCGTGGGGTTGAGGTTGATGTGCGTCTTTGCTGCGCAGTTGAGCGCTGAGTTTCTGGAGGGAGGTTTCCCTCTGTCTGAGAGCCGCCTCCAGGCTGTGGATTCTCTCTACATGCTGCTCTGCTAGAGTCGTCTGACATGCACACACATACACACAGGTGCTACTAAAATCCATACTGCTGCCAGGAACAGTTTTAAAAATGATTATAAATTATGGTTATTTTCTGTGTAGCTGTGTGTTTACCATCTTGTCTAGGTCTCTCTGGACATTGCTCTTCTCCAAATGAATCTTCTCATAAGCCTGGATGACTTCCTCTAACCTCTCCTCTCTGTCCTTACTCTTCTGAAGCTGAAACAGGGAAAAAATTTCACGGAGTTGACCTTTAAATGACAATACCATTTAGGTCACAGCTGTGGCCGCGACTTTATGACGAGCCTCATAAGAACATAGGATTTGTGCTTGTGTTATTCAGTGGCTGATGTTTGATGGTGGATTGACTAGGTAGTCTAACCTTGGCTCTCACACCCAGTTGAGTTGTCGTGTTAGTAGTTGGTGTATTGTTGGTTTCACTTTTGCTTCGGAATTCTTCATAGTTATTTTCTTGGCAACACTATGTCGCATTCTGATCCTGGTGACTACTATTATTAGTATTGAGATGACAACAGTTGCTATGACTCAGCTTCCAGATGGGTGATGCTCATGTGATGACTCTCAACAACCAGCTGGAGCGCACATCAGCACAATCTGCAGCCTCTCATTTCTTCCACAATGTCAAATGCTTAACCTCTCCCCGAGATAGGAAACACCCCCAAAGCCACGACATGAACCCTTGTTTGTTTGGTCCTGAATGGACCGATCTGATGCTATCAATATAACAGCTTCCACTAGCTACAACTATCACTGCTAACAGCTCCAGTGATAGTTGATGTGTACCTCCTGAGTGAGAGAGTTGATCCTCTGTTGTAGGTTGGTTGTCTCTGATTGGATCACACTGGCATCCTTCATGATGGGCTCACAGGAACAACACAGTATCCGCTCCTCTCCAAACTCACTGATCATGGGAAACTGCAGAAAGGTGGAGAGTGGTGCAGAAAATAAAGCATCCACACCTTACGCAAGTGCCCATTCTATTCTGCTGTTTCATCTAGTGTTTGTAGAGATGTGTCTGCTGTGTGTGTATGTTTGTGTGCTGCTCTCCACCTTGACCTCGTAGTGTTTGAGTTTCCTCTTGATGCTGCTGTTCTCTCTCTCCAGACTGGCCAGCCTGGTCTTGATGTCATGATAGGCGGCAGCCAGTGCCAATCCCGATGCCGGGTACATGTCATCTGGCAGCCGACTGGGCGACCAACTGATCCCGGGTACGCCAACGTCATCTCTCAGCCCCTCTCCTCCACCCAGCAGACCCAGCTCGCCTCTGCCGAACAGATCCATCATCAGATAACTGTAGCAGAGGGAGACAAAAAAGTCCATGCTGATCTATGGGAAATGTAGACAAAAAGAGAGCTATGAGGGTTTCTCAAGCCACTTTGCACTCTCCAGCTCACATAGGAGGGGGCACTAATAGCAATAAATCTGCCGAACCCCATGTCCTGGCAGAGGTTTCTGCCAAAGAGAGCAGCCAGGAGCTCAGTAAGCCTGCCAGGAGAAGGTGCGGTGTTTCCCATCTGCTGCCCCAAAGTAAACCCCGTATTTCCTGGGAACACTGGAGGTTTCTATGGTTACATAAGAACACTTATTTCCCCTCTCAGAAAAAAAGCTAGTAAATAAATAAATAAATAAACCAAAGACATATAGGCTCCGCCGGCTAGAATTAGTGCTTCTATGATTTGTCTGTAATCACGTGCCAAAATGACCAGACAGTATGTGTGTGGTCACAAACGAAAAAAAGCTTTCCCAGCCACATCTTCTCTAGAATATGGCTGGCAGCTGCGATGACAGATTGAAACATTGACAACATATACAATATAGAGTAATGCCAGACATGTCCTTTCCAAATCACCAGATCCACAAAATAACAACTTCCATGCACAAGTGAAAAGAGCCACATATGCATGCAACGAAGCAACCAGTCAAGCTGAGACTTACCAGCTTATGACCTACAGTATAGCCGAGCTACAAACCACTCTCTACACTGTAGGTCACATAAGTCATGTCTCTTGCACTGTTTTGGCTTGTGGTCGAGCTATCCCTGACCTGATCCCTTTTTTGGACTTGTGAATGAGAACAGCCACCATCGCAGTGGAAGTTATCTGATGCTGTAAAGCTGCAAAACCTTCTACACTAAACAGCAGCGTGATTTCATGTGATGCGAGGACGTGACTGGATTTTGGGAGAATATCACATCTACAAAGGCCAGATTCTTACCTCCCTTATGCTGAAAGCAATGTCGTATCATTCTGATGCTTCCAGTGGGCTGGGACACTTTTGTGCATACAACACGTCCAACATGACAGTTAAGACTGATGTGTTGTGTGCAGATAAAATGAGTAGGTGTCAGGACTTCACGACTAATTTGCCAGGAGATGCTTTATACAGGAGATTACATACAAAATGTATTTCTGTGTAGTTTTAGTCAGTGTTATCATTGTTTCGTTTTACCATTTACAGAAAAACTAAAAGAACCATTAACGGCTCAGTAAAGTAAAGCAGAGTGTTGAGTAAAGTAAGTAAGTCGTGTACTTATTTTCCTCGTGCAACTTGTAAAACACTGCTTTAAATAGTATTTGACTTGTTTTCACCAACTTCTTATGACATCAAATATAATATACACAATTACTACAAATATGCATAATTAAATTAAAAAAATCCTAAAAACAAACATAAGAAAATAGAAAACATTTACAAAACTCATATGAATAGGTATCATGTTAGAAAGTTAGTGACATGCATCTTGCATGAACTTTTGAAGGTTTAAGGTCACTTTCACTCAGTGTCCAGAAGTTTCTGAACCATTCAAATCATAAAATCATATTCATAATCTGCTTAAAGAAGAAAAAAGTGCCAAGTCACTGAAGATCTCAGCGATAACAACATTGTGTTTGCTATAACAAATCAATGCTTGGATCATTTCACTTTAGGCATGGTGAAGGCCATGAGATACTCGGGTGCTGCTTACTTCATTTCAGCTAAACACTAGGCCAGATTACGCTCTTGGTATTTTGTCTACAACATTGTGTTTAGCACAGTCAGTGGATGTGAACATTTTCTGCTGCTGTGGGAGCAGCAAAATAAATCATCATCACCTTAATGATCATCATCCTCATTAAGGTTTACTATATTTGTTATCCAAATTCATTTGATGCAACTGACAAAAAGGGTGTTTCTAAGTGACCACAAACCTTTAAACACTCATGTTTTTTATAGGTCAGTGGACATGATGATGAAAAGCATCTTATTGGGATCGTCTGTCTTTTGCATTAGAATTTGTTTTAATGTACATTAAACACAGTAAAGGTGGTACAATAATCATCTTTTCAACTGAAGCGACTCCCAAGCCCTCCCTCTCATGTGTCCCTTCACCAACGTGCTATTGCTCTCATGTTCAGCATGTGAGTGTGAGTGTGTGTCGAGCCTAAAGAGAGCTGCAGTAACGGAAAGGGAGAGAGGTCACAGCATCTCTGCTGTGCAGAAAACTCCCACTCCTCCAGCCCACATACTCTGTGTCTCTCTCTCCCTTACACACACACATATTCAGCCCACACGATGCTATTGTCTATCCATCCAGCTTTTCCTCTACACCTCCCTCTGAGGTTTCAACTCAATTCACACAGCTCAATTTTTCTGCAAGAGAACACACACTCAGTACCAGCCAAGGGCAGATCAGTGCGGGGCCATATGTCTTCATCACATGGTTGCTTCATTTATTAATGGACTAATGGCCCACATTACCCACAACCCCCTGCAGTTAAACTCAAAGCCCAATGGACTGGCTCTGCATCAGTGTGTGCTGAGGTGTGTTGACTACATAGCAAAAGTCATCGTGCAACCATCAGCATTTTATTTCACTAACCGTAACTCTTCTCTGAGATTTCTCTGAGCTAACAACAAAATCAACACAAAGGACTCATTTCTGGTTGGCAAAGGAAGTCGTTTAACGCTCACGTTGGGTTCCCTTTTAAAGGTTTTGTCTCTGAAAAGTGTAGTTAATTTGATCTGACCGGCCTGAGATTTGAACACACAAAACAAATGGTATGAATTTGCATACAGCTGTTTATTTCTGATGTTCCTGGTCAAATATGAACGAGAGAGACGATAATAAGTTTTTACACACAAAGATACACACACACCTTGGGTTTGCTGGAACCCCTACAGGAGCCTATGAGGAAGCCTCTCCCTCTCATAGAGCAAGACCTGTCCCACCCTCCATCTCACCAAGTCAGAAAGTGGAGACGACACAGAATATTATCCAGACCAAAACGTAAGTGATGAGGAGGAATCTGCTGATGAAGAGGACGACAATGCTGAGGCTACTGTGGGTAGAGGGCCTTGGACTCCTCTATAAGCCAAACATCACAGTGGATTAGCATCTGATCACATTTAGGACATGCTAAAATTGCTTTATTGACCAGGCATCCCTTTGCTTTAATGGTAGATAAATCCACATAGAACCGTCCTAGAGAAGACTGTAGCATTTTTACAACTTTGTTGCTGCTTGTGGTTGATCTTTAGAAATGCTAAATTACTAGAGTATATCATTTGCAAAGGTATAGCAGTAAGTTTGCTTGTAACACTGAACTTGTTTGGTCACTCCGGTTCCCTTCACATCCTAATAAGCTAGATTGGTTTCAGCTCTGGCTGCCCCTCTTTAAGCAGCACGTACAACACACTCACTGTCCCACATTGTCTGCGTCAGTAGCAACGCTCCAGCCTGAACCTTGCCTTGTATGATTTTGTCAAATTTGGATCGTTAACTGTATCTCGACCTTGGTCCAGCTCATCCTAAGACTAAGCGCCTAATGTAGGCTAGTTTAGTTTTTACTTAAAATGGGAACATATGTATATGACTTATGGAATATACAGTCAAATGTTTCTCAGTTGTTGACAATCAAACAAGTGGTTTGTGGTCATCTTTACTAGTTTTTAGTGTTGTCCACTTGTGTTTCACTTGGCCATTCCACAGACAAGTTTAAGATTGAATGTAGTGTGCATAAAAAACTATCGCTGCATGGAAAAATGTTAAAGCAGAAAAACTGCAACTGGCCACATGGAACGGTAACAGATGGCAGGCTGAGAAGAACTGAATGAAACTGACACACAAGGACAGAAAGAGACAAAGGAAAGAAACAAAGACACAAAGCAGCAAGCTGATTGGTAATGATTATACGTGAGGCGATAAGAAAAACAATGTGAAAGAGTCCTTGAGAACACTGCACCATATCTGCGAACCCCACTCACGCACACACACACACACACACACACACACACACACACACACACACACACACACACACACACAAACAGCGGGCCAAGACGGGAGAGAGAGAAAGACAGAGAGGTGACAGGCACAGAGCCGTGAGAGACTGAATTAGAATTACTAACACAGAATATGACAGAAAGAGAGCACGAGGGAACAGAGTGAGATGCACACGAACAAGGCGGGATTACTTCCTGTCCTACCACTGGATCCATTTGCCAAGCGTCTCTGAACTCTGACTTTAAAATGTTTTATGGGGTTTCCATTAAGTCTGGCCTTGGTTGGCTGCTGTGGATTAACTATCCTGCTGAAAGAGGAAGTAAAGTAGGCATGGTCTGATCCCATGTGTGTCTGTAATCCTAGTTAACTGAAGGAGAGAGGTGAGATACAGCATCAGAAACCATGGTGAATACGATCAGCTGAAAGGGAACACCCACTCACTCTCTCTGGACAATTAGCTGCTGTATTCCCACATGAGCTCACATGCACATCACACAGTGAGTTTGTACTGGGGGGAGGGGGGTCACAGGGTAAGATATGAGCCAACTGACTCGGACATTTGCTCACCTAGACAGAACACGGCTTATGTCCCTGCCGAGTCTACAGACACAGAACATTTTGTGTGAAGTCTGTGATCTTCAGGAAACTAATCTACGCCCTTTCTTTCCAGTAGATTTACTGCAATATTGCCCACATGAAAGCCACTTGGTGGTTTTAATAATGGGTCAGGGGTCAGGGAGACACTAAACTCAGGCCTTGTTTGAGGTGTCAGAGCACACAGTGGTGTCTATGAGGCTGCATATATAGTGTCAACGAGGGTCCCTGTCCACCATAAGATTAGAACAACCGCATGATGTTTATGTGACTGATCTGATCAGGTATCGTAAAACCAATTTCTGGTGTTTCCATTAAACTTTTGTTTCATACACAAGCATTACAAATGTTTTTTGGTTTAGGTTTTTATTTTTTTTATTCCTCTTGCTAAAACAGGGACAAAACGACATAACTCTGAGAACTGTATTAAGTTTTTACCATATATATTCGTAGTCAGGTCTTTGGTGCTGAAGTGTTGCAGGCCATCCTCTGGCCTCTCCTCCCACACGTGTTCACACAGATACCAACTTGAAATGTGCTCTCCAAACCCCTTTATCTCCCTCTACCTTCTGAACAAACAGTACTACTGCTACAGCCAACCACAAAGCAAAGCTCTTTGCCACTCTTGGCCCTATTGGACTTCATCCAGCTGCTGTACAGGAGAATGACTGAGCAGACCACCCACTTCCTGCTAGTTTTAGCTTACCAGGTGGGGAGGAAAGGGTAGTAAGAGAAATGACAGGTAAAGCCATCTATTGAAACTAGAAAGGATACTGCAGGTTGCTGTAGGTGATCACAGACATCCCAGTCTTTATTCAGCTGTGCTAATGTCATCGTTTGACACTGATACACAGCTTTACAGATAAACTGAGAGCTGGAATATTTAATAGAAATTTCAGCTATTAAGTGCAAAGTAACAGGGTGTGACCCGCCTCTCACCCGGAGACACCTGGCATAGGCTCCAGCACCCTCCGCGACCCGACCTCAGAAAAGCGGTTCATAATGGATGGATAGATGAAGTACTGGAAAATGTATTTTACGCAAACGCTTTGTTCTTCCATCACAAATGTTCTATTATTCAGCATAAAATCAGTGTAGACAAAGGCTACTTGAATTGAGGTCCATTCAACTGGAACATGACAACGTTTATCAGGCAATGCAAAGGTTTGGTGGCTAATTTGGGTGAAATATTGCTATTGGAAACCCAAAGCATCATTTAGGTCTGTCTGCTTAACCATTATGGAGGATCTAAAGGAAGGAGATGTACACCAGGTCATCAGGCAACAATCAATCCATGTAGGGAACATAGAAGCTCAGTCACCTGGCAGATTTGAAATCTGACCCTTCCAGGTTTAATACCAGGAACTCACCAGCTGGCTTGATCACATCTAAACACTCAGTCAGTCCTAAAGAGGTCATTGAGTATGAGCTGTGGTATCCAGCATGGCTCACGTCAATATGGTAAAAGCCAGTAACTAACAGAAAGCCCATTAATCGAGCTGTGTTTCTGTTACTGTGTGTGTGTCAATTCATCCAGGCCACAAATACATGAACACAATAGCAAGGAGGTCACAGCAGAGAGTCAGCTATGTGACTCCCAAATAATCACACTATGCACTGATGTGCACAGACCTAGTCACTCATGGAGCAGCAGCAGGCACAGGGCAGATGGAGATAAAGTCGGCATATTTAGGCTTTGCCAAACACGCGTCTAAGCTAATACTTGTTTTAATTAAAATGATATATCACTGGCCTGGTACTGTGTCATTTGTTTAATTGCATATTTAATTTACACATTGGCAGGAGGACTGGTAGCCTAGTTGGTAACCCTGCTGTATTGCTGACATGTTCTCTATGACAACAATTTCCCAAAGGGCTCAAATGTTCACCATCCCACAGAAATGCTGTATTAAAATCTTATTGTTTTCATGTTGTGACACAGCAATGGTTATACTAGCCACATTTATGTGAATGATTCCGGCTCAGCAGCAACATTCAAATGACATCAAACTTCATCAAACTAACACACTGAACTCTACATGGTCTGGTATGAGCCCATTATAGGAAGTCATGCCATTGGACTGTGAAGTCAGCCCTCCAGGCAGAGCCTCACTTCACTGCACTATACCCAGTCAAATGCATCACACATGATTAGATATAATTAGCTTGGATGTCCTGTTCCAGAGGCACCGTACTCGACCCCCTATAAATTATCCTGCAGGTGGTCGGTCTTCCAGCCAGCCATCCTAGTGCTAAGATCAGAGTAAACTCATGCAGGGCAGAATGTTCATGGCACATAATAAACAAAGGCTGTAGCATGAAGAGTATAGGGGTGATAAACAACGCTACTGCAAAAAGTAAAGGAAATGTTTGGCGTTACGCTGTCTTTCAGACTCTGACAAGTAGATGAACTCAATTTTAAAATTGCTGTTACAGTGCTCTGCTGTAATTAAGTCACTGTGTTTGAGTCCAGTGGGAGTAATGCTAGTAACTCCAGTCACAAAGCCATTATTAATGAACCATTTAAGCATTTTCTATTCATTCTAGTCCTATTTCTCTAGTTTTACACTAACCACTGCCTCATTTGATTCACAGAGCTACTCATGAGATTCCTTTCCATCCTTTGCTGTTGTTCTTCAGACATTTACGGCACAACTCTCCTACAAAACTTATGGAATGAAAATAACATCTCATTAACTCCATATTTTGTATGAAAGGTTAGGTAATGGGCCATACTGTAAGAACACGAGGATTTCCACTCTGCTTTCCCTACAAGTGTGTTTTTTCATTCGGAGCCCCAACCCACCCTCAGTGGAGTTTACGCCCCTGTGTTGCTGGATGTGCATCAGTAAAGCAGCATTGTTAAATCAGTGTGAGTCAAACAACCCGAACTCAACACAACTGCACATTCTCCCGTAACACACGCTGCAGTCCGCAGCTTCTTCTTCCTAAAACGCTGCTGTAGACTTCCCCATAACAGGCTTTTACATGTCAGTGTAAATCCGTGGAGACGATGTGTGTCTCGTGTCCTTCTCACCGCTGCGCAACCAAAACACCCCAGCCTGTCCCGGCGCGCGACACTCAGCCTGCTCCTGGTACCGATCATTATAACACAGCGTCACACACATGATGACAAGCTGGAGACATGGCCACAGAAGCTGCTACTCACGTCTCTGCAGAGAAGCCACGAAGACGATGGTGTTGATGGTGCTGAGGAGGGTCGACATGGCTGGAGTCTGACATCAGCAGTGGATGCTACCGTGTGTGTGTATGTGTGTGTGTGTACCTCCCCCTCCTCTCCATTTGACCATAACCGAGCGGGGGGAGGGTGAAAGAGGAAATCATTTTGATCAGTGGAAAAGCAGCTCAGTGATTGGACCACTCACAGATGAACGTTTTCAATAAACCGCCACTGATTCTGTTTTTAATAAAGAAAATAAAAAAGCACATCTGCACATTTCCACTAGAGCAAAATGGAACATCTGTAACATCCCATTTTCATCCAATCAGAAACTGAGCCCACTTTGATGTCACCCAGCCCCTGTCATGTTTGCACACTGTAGACACCAAAGTCATGCTCTTGTTTAGAACAATGTTATTTGACCATCCATCCATCCATCATCTGAACCGCTCCTCGTCCTAGCTGTTGTAGGGTGAGGGGCTGGGTGCACCCTGAACAGCCTATCACAGAGCAGTTTGGCAGCTTGGCTAGATGTTTGAACAATGACGATGTGAACTATGGGATGAATAACTGTGAAACCTTCCTGCTCTTCAAAAGATGAATCCTGCTGATGGTTTTATTTCCTTCCTTTATCTCCAGTACCCAGTATGTACCCAAATGATTTAAATCACACAGAAATACAAGCTTTGAATTCCAGGGCTCATCACATGTAGGATCCTCCTGGAGACCATCCTTAGTCTCACAATTCTCTGCATCAAAGCTCAAAGTCAGTAACTTTCTGTATATTCAAGATTCTAAAAACTTTATTAATCAGAGGAACATTATTTCTGCACATGACAGCACCTCTCTGTTTAAACAGATTAACACCAACATAATACTAATTAAAATAGTCAGAAATGAATTGTCAGTCATAATCAGTCCAGTGTATTATGTATATTCTGCTGAATAAAAAGTCTGAACATGTCTGTGTACGAGCAGTAAAATGTCACATGTGTCATACCACTGAGACACACACACACACACACACACACACACTGACTCAACATGCTGACACATTGTGATGTCAGCGTTATAATGACTCTTTACACACACACACACATTCAGAATTTAATTATTAAAAAATTAGGTTGGAAAATGTTCATTTCCATCAGGGAGTTGATGAACTTCTATGTAACATTTCAAACAAGTATTAAAATACAAAAAACATTTATTTCATTAGGAGAAAGAAGGAATAGAATTGCAAAGATGTTTACCCTCCAAACAATCTCTTTCCTGTCTTTAATTCCTACACATTTCCTGAGTGATACAGTAATTCCTTTCCTGAAAAACAAGCGCGGCACATGTGATGTCGTTCAACATCCTGACAAAAAGACGAGTCCAAACATTTTGCCCTTCTTTGGTAATGATGCCTCTGGCTATTAGAGCGCCCTCCAGTCCCACGTACACAGTGCACCAACAGTTACAGAAGGCAGTGGTGTAATGTCACAGGTGTGGGTTTAGATGAATAGAACAGTCTAGTTGGGACTAGAATACAACATGCTGGGCACTAGACAGCTGCCAGCTGCTCATTGGTTGGTGCTGAATGTCCGTCCTCAGTTAAAAACATAAACAATCTGTTGTAGTTTGAGTGTTTTGCAGTTGCAGTCTGGGCCACTGGGGGCATCAGGGGGTTCAGTGTTTTTGTCAAGCATGTCACATTTCTACACGTGGGTAGGACATGAAGCGGTTTTACCTGTGTAGGTTCAGCGTTGTGCTTCTGAAACCTACAACCTGCTGTGCTGGACACTTTGTGGTTGACTTAGGAAGTGATATCATTTTCATCTAGTCCAGCAGAATGTGAGAACAAGCTGAAACAGCTCCTGAACACAACTGTGTCAGTTGTGGAACCAGTTAAACTGCTGCTCATCTGATCATTTGAATTTCTAGTTGTGTTCTGTCTCAGGTCTGTGAAAAAAGGCTGATCTACAAAGCAGTCAGTAGACAAGCAAGGTGTTCATAAAGAACAATTTATTCATACTTTTACTTGTTGTGTTATGTGGCTTAAATGAGGCCTTTGTTAGAACCAGTCAGTAAGAAATTCTTTGATAAGCTCTAGTTAACAGCGTCTCCAAACATGTTGGTGTTCAGTAAACACTGGTCACCTGTCCTTACCTAAGCATATCTGCCAGTCAGTCTTTTCTCTTCTGCTTTATCTTTTTTAAGTGTTGGATAGGAACCACTTCACAGCTGAGTGCAAAAGTTCAGAGTTCCTTGGGTCATGTTTGGACAAAGTCAACAAAGTTAATAGCTTAAAGAGATTCAAGAGGTTTTATTTGTCACGTTATACTCGTACAACTTGCAGTGAAATGTGTCCCTGTTCTCCAACTATATGGCCGTGCAGCATAGGAAGGTCATAACAACAGTGCAAACAAGAAGAAAGAAGCAGATACGTAAATGTTGTACCAAAAGCAGAGGTTCCATCCTGAAGTTACCAAACCTGTGGCAGGCCGTCCTAATGATGGCTGATAAACCAGACCTTCCTCATCTTGACAATCATAATAAACACCCAGTTCTGAAGGTGGAACCAAAAGGCGCTGGTTATGTTGAGGGACAGTAAACTGTATTCAGGAGGATTGTGGTTTGGTTAAAGAGAAGTGCTTCCTTAATGTTCAGAACATTGTTATTATCACGGTTGATGTCATGATTGGTAAAACAGCCTTTTACACTGAACTGGTCTTGGTTTTTATGACGCACAGCCCAACCTTCCATCCTGACCTACTGACTTTCTTACTAGCTTACTATCTCAACTTTCTTCTTTGCACAGGTCATAGAGTAATTACCGTTCACTGATACAGGTAGACCTATTTATCATTATTATGCTGTCATAATATCCTGTTGTCACAACTGACATTTGAACTAGATATGAGACAATAGAAACATAAAAGTCTGTCAGGTGTGGAATGCTTTTGTATATCCCACTTCAACCAGCACATGTGATGTTGTTCAACATCCTGACAAAAAGACGAGTCCAAACATTTTGCCTTCCTTTGGTAAATGATGCCTCTGGCTATTAGAGCGCCCTTCAGTCCCACGTACACAGTGCACCAACAGTTCAAAGTGCAGAAGTATAGACAGACTGTATGTACAGTTGTTACAACACTGCCGATTCTCTACCGTGTCTCTTATCTCTGAATGAGGTGCAGCATTAGATAAAAGAAGGTGGAACTGATGGAGCCCAGCGTGGTCTGTGACATCCAGTATGTAACTTACCATTCTTTTCTCCTATGAATATTCTTTAATAAGGTGCTGCTTTTCCTAAATGATTAGCTCTAACAGCTCACTGCTATCTGTGGAATTATTTACACGAGTGCACATTTGAACATTAAAGCGCGCGTTCAAGGAATCGATTGTAGACGGGCAGAGTCCGATTTTGCCAGAGAAGAAACCAAAGAATTAGAAAATGTCTCAAATTCCCGAAAGTGTTCTGGTTGAGGAAGATCACTGTGCGGAGAAAGACAGTGTCAAGGTGATTGTGAGTAGTGAAGCATTTCACTTCATTTCTTTACTTTACTTTACTTTACTTTTCTTGGCAGATGCTTTTATCCAAAGTGACTTACAAGGAGCTAGCGCTGGGTGTCTGGCTCAGGGACACACCTGGTAGG
>JAUMTR010240953.1:0-28808 GCA_032270685.1 Microctenopoma stevenorrisi | reverse complement strand
GTGTGTAATGAATCTAAAATATATGACAGTCTAATGTTTATCAGTACATTACAGAAAATAATGAACTTTATCACAATTTATTTTTTTAACCCTATTTTTTGAGAAGGACCTGTATAAACAATCTAAACAATTAAGCTACATTTTGTGTTAATCATAGGTTATGTTGTAAGTCAGTTATACCACCCTATGTCTAGCACTAACAGTTACTGTCATGTTTTTATCTTGACAAGTTGAGTCTTATCAGGGCTCCTTGTTTTAGGAACTCAAAATTTACAGAGCCCAAATGGTAATTGGTTGTGTCTTGACCTTCTAAGTCACTTTGGATAAACACATCTGCCATGTAACGTAAAGAAATATAGAGATATTTACTGAAAACATCAACTTTAGCCTGAAACCATACGCAGCATAAAGAAATCACAAATTGGATTGAGCAGCTGTAGAGGGAATTCATTAATCAATGACCCTCAAACTGAAGTGATCAATGAGCAAATAGACAATAAATAATCAGCAGCAGAAAAAAGGTGCGGTTTAAAGCCTTTATTGTATTTTATTTTATTTTTATTACATGTAGAGGATATAAGAGTGTGTGCACATGTACTTGCTGTGTATTTTGTCCTTGCCCCTCTCACTTTGGTAGCTTTTAATAGGTCCTGACTGATTTCTAACACCTGATCACATAGCCTCCATTAATATTCATCAATAAGCTCTGTTGCTTGATTTGTGTGCACATCTCTTCATATGTTCCTAAAATTACCTTCTGCAAATTACCTTCTATTTGAGCTTGTGAATGTGTCTTCATTCTGTATGTATGCATCCTCTCCTCCTTAGTGGGACATGTATTTGAGTTGGGACTGTGGCTGCTCGTAGGGTGCAAGGCTGAATGCATTAGCAGGATCAGTGGCAGGGTATTTCTGGGCGACACTTCTCATGCCTAGCAAGCCTTTCTGCATTGATTTCCCATTTTAGCTGCAGTTGGGCTGGTGCAAACATTAGTGCAGTAAAGACAATTCTAAAAATAAAAGACAAAGAATTTGCTTCGATGATGATGTGTGTTTAATTCATGAGTGTAGACACTGGCATTGAATTTGAGTACCAGACACAGATCTAGGAGTGGAGCATGATACGTTGTCTGTGTGCTTGCGCGTGTGTTTTCATGTGTGTGGGTTAGTGAGAGGTAGCATCAGGTTCCTGAGGGTTTACCTGCACATGGTAGGACAAGGAGATCGGCTGGTCATGAGATGATATGATGACTTCGCAACTAGACAAGGACCCAGAAGAATGAGAGCAAAGAGATTATCAGAAAGGAAATGGAGGGGGACAACTGGGCTTTCATTTTAGGTGAGCATCGGTCATGTGAGATAAGTTGGTTCTGAATAATTCTATAGGATTTCTACACTATTTAATATGTAAGATAACAAATTAGCTACACTTTCTAGAATAAATTAAGTATAGATTGTATTTTGAACAAATCTTAATTAGATCAGAGAGGACAGGAAAAGATCAGTGATGACTAGATATTATGAGTATGAGAGTACTATGGTGTAATGAATGAACTCCAAACAATCATGTTTCACTTGATTTCTGGAATCTATTTACAGAAAATGCATCCTGGTTGTGTGTAGAAAGTTGAGCACATCTAAACCATACAGTATCTGCAAAACCTAATTATAAGATTTGAAGTTTGTTATGTAATATTAGTCAATCTACTAAATGTGAACAGTAAGATCTGATGACCTCTACAGTGACTTGTACATTTTATTCTGTTAAATTATTCTGCTTGATTTGTCTAAGTGAGACAAGGGAATCAAACTAGCAGGTTTATCAGTGCTAGATAATAATTCACTCTTTGTAGCGTCATGGATTGTACAGTGTGTTCTTAGCTGTGAGACATATGGCTGTCTAAGATAAATATATATCTATATATACACACACAAGGTCAGATTACAAAGCTGTGTATGGAGACCGTGATGACTACATTCTACTTGTAAAAGAGTGTTTGCGTCACACTGAGACACACAGTCTCTCAATAATACATAAAACGTCACCTTTGATCTCCTGCATGATAGAAGCTGGACAGCTCACCCAATCTACCCTTTAACCTAACCACTAACCATTTTTAACCCTTTTTCCCTTCTGTCTTTCAGGATTGAAAAAACGTACCAGGAAGGCTTTTGGAATACGGAAGAAAGAGAAGGACAATGACTCTACGTAAGCCCTGACACAGAGCGTAACAGTCCATACACGGTAGAGAGCATTTACCATTTAGCTGTGCCGTGAGGCAAAGAGCTGGCCAGAAACCCCAAGCTGTAATTTTAAGAAGAATTTTTTATGAATGGCAGGAAGTCATATAAATATATTACAACAGAATAAAAGGATTAGAATAAGTGAGAACAATTACTGGATTAATAAGAAGTATAGTGCCTGGCATAAAGTGGTTACACAGCTGCTTCCATTACTTTGCACTGTCTAAGAGGTTATAGCAGTCAATTATGAGCCTCTGTGGTATATTACCGGTTGTTTTAAACTGTCAGTGCAAATCCTATGCGACATGTTTTTATGGATCTCCCAGTGCTTTGAACTTATGATACTGACCCCTTCGTATCTTTGTTGATATGGCCAAAAAAATGCAAATGCTGCAATAGATAGACTTAAATGACCAATTAGATAAGTTATGAAGCTATCGGACAGGCTGCTGAATGTTTATAAGTGTGATTGTCTAGTTTAGTCAATTTGCTACTGTGCATGAGACATTTAGATGTACTGTACTGAAAAAGGTTTGTGTGCTGTGATCTCTGTGGGAGTGTGATTTGTGTGTGAATAAGTGTGTGAGTGTGGATTGTGAAAAGATTTCTCTTTGAATACAGCTTTTAAATATTTCAGCTCAACTAATTAGCAGAGCACTTGATTTCAAAATGGAGAACGCACATGTTGAGTAACTTTTATTTTCTTCTCTATTTTTTCCCACAGGGGGTCCCCAGACAGAGAGGGGGGTGTAAGTACCTCAAAATATGACATATAAATACATATATGTAATTTCATTCATCTGTGAGTTAGTCTTGTGTGCATTCAGTATATTACTGAAGGAAACATTATTTTGTGTGTGTGTGTGTGTGTTTCCTTTTCACTTGCCAGGAACACCAAGACGTTGAATCGGTACTTAAGTCGGTTCTAGTCCTTCAGAGTAGATGTTCCTGTAAAGTAGTGTTAGATGTGTTATACTGTAGACAACATAGTTACTATGTCTCCTATGTGTTCATCAGCCAAATTCCATGAAAGAAAGTAAATAAAAGAAAAGACTTAAAGGAAACAGGATATTTTTCAGTGACAATTGGAGTAGCATGACATCTTGCAATATTTTCAAGCACTGTTGAACTTTATGTTGCATGATTATTTGCATAGAATAATAATTATAAATTAATTATAGTTACTTAGCAGTTCCATTATTTTTGTAAAAGAAACTTACTTTGACCACCTGGAAAAAAGGGACTAATAAGAAATGCACAAAAGAGGAAAACAATAAGGGTCTGCTCAAAGGAAGACACTGTCTCACATGAATTTGCAAGAAAATAGTTCCACTGCATCGTAGCCAACATTGAAACACATGCAGTGTCACCGGATGCTGTGCTTTCAGTGTTTGGTCGGGTTTACATTTTTCTGTCTTTTTTTTGCTACTATCTCAGAAGAAAACCAACGGGGCCCCCAATGGCTTCTACGGCGATATTGATTGGGACAGATATGTAAGTAAAAAGTTAAATTATGGTATTATTATATTATACTGATTTATCAATACCACGGATGAACAGCTTTTAAGGCTAGATGGCACCAACTAAACTCACCAAGACGGCTGCTCTGTACTGATTCATGTTATTGTAAAATCAATGTACTATTGACAGATTTATATATTAAAAGCATATACAAGGCAAGGGATTTTACTGTTATCACTAAGATAACAAGATTAGCATTATGACTCTGTCAATACACGTTTGGTCATGTTTCCATAACCAGCAAATTTATCATTTGTTTTCACCGGGCATCTCTCTATAATATATAGTCATTGTGTGTCGATTAGACTTTTAACTTCACTTTGAACCTCTGATAATCTGTGAACCAGCCTTTATTTCCGTATTTCATTGCCCTATACAGTAACTAGTGCACTACTGATGATGTCACGTTAACATTTAAACTTACTGACTGTGCGTTTCAGAACTCCCCTGAGGTGGATGATGAGGGCTACAGCATCAGACCTGATGAGGAGTCACCAGAGGGAGATATCCTTAGCACTGCTTTATTGAAGATATGGTTAACATGGTCCTATGGAGATCAGTTTGTGTAATGAAACTCATTCACAGACGATGTACAGTGCTTCATCCCCTAGATGGCAAATTAGTGGCCACAACCTAAAATAATCAGTTGTCCTCGTGTTATACAGAGAAATCCTAAAATAAGACTTCTTGACGTACAGTGATGATAAAGTGCGTCAACTGCTTAACAATGGATATAAACATCCAATTAACGACAATCTAAATATAGCTATCGAGGCTCAGCAGTGTCACAGAAGAACAAGTCATTGATGAATAAGACAAACGGGAAGTTGCCAAACGCTGGCTGAGAAACGTTCGGTAACCTCTTTGTGAGACGTGAAAATCTAACTCTCCTAGCCACCGCTCTCTGCATCAGAAACAAGCTGACACAGCGCCAACTTTCACCAGGAGCTTGTAGCCCTCCGCTTGGTCGTCCAAGGCTGCTTCTCCCATCCACTGCTTTAGGGTAAATCCTAATCTGATCAAAGTCTCCTCATATTACAGTTTTAAATGTATGGTAACATTTTATTTAGATGTAGTAGTTACCTGTGATTCTCGGGTAAACCCCAACTCCCACTGTCAGCTGGGATCAGCTCCAACTTTACCATGACCTATAATGGGATACGTTAGTATAGTTGATGGATAGATAATTACAAATTCATATTATATAATGGTTTATTATTCTTATTAAATAAAAAGCTAAAGCTAAAAAAAACTATACTAACTTCAGGTCTTCTTTGCAGATGTTTGTAGTTTCTAGTTTGGAATCCCAAACTTATAGTTGGATGTATAGATGGAAATCCTGGACTGTTTGAATATGGAAAGCTTTGCTTGGTTTCCTTGACACTGCTGTCTCACCAACCACAACAAAGGGCCATTTCTTCTCCTCTGATGAGTCAGAAGGAGAGGAAGACCACAGGAAAAAATTTAAAATCAAGATCAAGCCACTGCCGCCCGATTGTGTCGTGGTAGAGCCCTCATTTGACTTGCTCAAGGCCTCCATAGGAAACCTAGCTCTGTCCCCGTCTCCCTTGGTGAGTACCCCTGCCCTCTTATTAATTAGTGTTATTAATGGTTGGATTGTTAAAACATACATGTGAAATCAATTCATTCTTCTTATCTTCACCTTCTTTATCTTCATCGTATTATTATCATTATACATTATCATATATAAAAGTGGATCTTTATGTGCATGCATATGGCCTGACGTCTATGATAAGTGATTGTTTCAACCTATTTTTTCCCACTCAGATACTGCATGATGCTGTGTGTTCTACTATCAAATTAGCTGCCGTGTTTCTTTTTATTCTTTATCCTGTTTGTTTTATTGAGGACTGATAATGAGAACTCTAGATGGCTCACTGATTTACTTTTCAGGGCTCTGTAGATGTCAACAGAACAAGTTTGTTCTAATAAGTCGTTGTCTAAAGAGTATGAGTATGTTTCTGAAATCACAATCCATGTTCCTGCAGTGAGTGGGTTCATGAGACTGCTTCAGTGACCTCAATGTTCCCCTGTTTAGTTCGGTGTTTTGTACAAATTAGATGGCCCATCACAACACAAACCATCTGACAAGCGCAAAATAACAGGGTGTGAGGCGCTTGTTAAAACTGATGCAACTCAGCTGATGAGTCCAGATTCATGTACAACAGGCCTTTATAGCTTGTTGTTAGCAGTGGGACTTGTTAGCATGCCTCGGCCATCCTGAGCTTTCTAACACCTATAATCCAAGCGTTCTCTAGGGAGCATGGGTAGCTTAGGTGACTACTTGAATAATTCAGGTAGGAAAGTGGGCACAATGAAGCTGTGTGTAGGTCTGATGTACAGCGAGATTGCCTGTGGTCATTTGAGCTTCAGGTCTCAATAATTCAGTCCAGACTCCCTCTGACTCTGAACCTGATCAAGTGTGTACATGTGTTCATGCTCCTAGTGGCAGTGTGCACGTGTTTGAGTGTTGAATTGTGGGGCGTCATGTTTAGTTTAGATTTTTTTGTCATACTAATTGCGTGATGACCCTCTTTGAGCAGTTCTTTCTCTCTGTTAGAGCCTAATGACGTGGTGTCTTTTGTGAGATTACACTCACCTCATAGATGGTCGAAGTGTTCAACCAGTCTCTTTCTTCCCCTGTATTCCACCCTGTTTGGTTCTGATGTTTGATTTGTCCTTGGACTAGTGTTTGGTTCTTTCTGTTGCAGTCCCAGTGTTGTGACAGATCTGGTTAGAGGTTGGTATGAATTATGGTGTTAGGCGTTAGATGTGTGGACATTTTTTTCATAGACAAGTCATCTGAAAGTCTAACACCTTCTTGAAATTCATACTGTATAGGCCTGTCAACCTATGTGAACATTTAGAAGGATTGTGACACTGGAAATACTGGCCTGTAACTATAAAACCTCCACCTTAACCTCTATGCATTTAATAACCTTACGCACTTTGATTGCCCCTCTGGGTTCTTTGAATTGAAATGAATGCACTGAAATTAGAAATTGTGTCTACCCAGACCGAGCTGAGACACAAATGTGTAGTCCACAGCATTTCAATAACCCTGACATTCCTAGACTGATCCCTGAACCTCCGTGATACTCCTGCACATGACATTTTGGGTGTTTTTTTCTTATAAATACAATATTGTATTTGTTTGGCAAACTCAGACACACAAACCAAATATTATGCTTAAACAGGATACTCAGTGTTTTATTCAACAGACTACTTGAGCTTAATTTCTGTTGTAGTATTTTCCATGAATTATTCATGTGTGCGCTCGTTTGTTAGAGGGACATGATAATGAAGGTTTACACCTTATTTACCATCAAAGTTTTTGCCAGAATAATGTCTTCACATCACATTAAGGTAGGAAATAGTTGACGAGTGGGTGGAAGGTTAAAGGATTGAGTGAATTCAGAGAAGAGCCACAAGGCTACGCCGGCTACACATTATGTTTCTATGTTTCTAATAATTATTGTAGTTGATTTAGATGAGCGGCTGCATTTATATTGATGCTTTGCGCTGCAATGTTAATATACTTTCCCCACTAGTTCTCTAACCGTCCCATCCCTCTTTTTTTTTATTTCTCTCTTATCTCTCATAATTTGCTGCCGCTAATGATGGTGTTAACGTTTGTAGAGGAGTCCGGTAAGCCTCTTGATTTTCATGCTGTTTTGTTCATACCATGTTTCTTGACTGTTAATTCTGTCACTCCTCTTAATACTAATGCCTTTTTTATAAATGCACATGCTCATAGAATGGCTCATGTTCTATATCACTGGCAACAGGCTAGTTAAATATGAAACAATGATAGCCCAGGGTTTTAATAACGCTGGTTTCTATTATTGGACAACTGGCCAGTATTCTGTGATTTGTGTTTTGGTGTGAGTATGTTTCACTGTGGTACATGTAGGCAGAGTATGTGCCTGTGTGACGCCGCTCAGAATCCTAATGGAACATGCAGGTTGTTTTATCTGCCTTGGTACAAGAGGCCTGTCCTTTCACTTCTTTCCGCTGAATAAGACTTATCTTAAATCTGATTTTAATTGGTTCTGGAGTCTTGAGCCTCCAGTTCTCGGCACAAATAACAAGACCGCAAGAGGTAAAGAGGTGAGGAAAATTCAGTATGAGTTAGAGTGTTAGATTTGAAAGAAAGACAAATATCTGAGTTTTAAGATTAATTCTTCAAGTGTCAAAATTTCTCTCGCATGTGTGGCCAGAACACTACAGTCCGATCTGCACAGAGAGCCCCTCAGGCAAAGTCAAAGCCCAGCTGACTCTCTTTTCCGATATGAATTACCACGAGTGTCAGAAGCACCAAAAGCAAAGATGCAGTGTTACATGTGAACACAGGAAGACGTGCTTCATTTTTCTGTTCCCATACAGATGAAATAGTTCTCTGAGTGGTCTGTATTATAGACAGTGGTCTATTTTCTCATGGTAAAGTAGGTAAGCAAGTAATTAATTTACACGACACTGTCCAAAACCTGGGTTACAAAGATCAACATTAGTAGTAGATATGGACTAACGGGTCACAGTGACAGCACACTTCCTGTTCTTCCTGTTTACACGCAGCAGAGAGACGCTGGCTGGTTATGACACTCTCTTCCAACAGCAATGCATCCAATGAAATGAATCTTTTCCACTAGCTTGCCCCACCCTCTTATTGCATCACTTTAATCACTCATGGCTCACTGCACAACTGGAACAAGCGCAAAAGTGAGGGATGTACAGGGACAGGACTGATGAAATGGTGACGTGACGCAGGCAGATGAGGAGATTTGTGTGGAAATTAAAGGGCCCGGTACAGCACATGGGAGACGAGAAGGGAGATTAAGCCAAAAGGATTAAATTGTGGTAATGACAGTTCAGTTGGTCAAATAAAGGGAGGAGGATAGTACAGCTGAAAAATAAAAATGGAATGAAGCGTCTTTTGAATGATGACAAACAGAAGTTTCACACCTATGAGAAATTTGTGCAAACATTCTCATTTATCTGAGGACCTTAAAAATGCCATCAACAGAAGACAGACGAACATAAACACAAACACAGATCTAAGTCATTCAAAGCTGTTGCCTTGCTATACCGCATTTACACTCCTCAGATCCTTACACTAGAGACCTTTTGTTAAAGAAAATCTAAGACAAATGACCACGCAATGCCCTCTTTCTGTCATGTCACCGGGCCCCAGATCTGACCAGCCAGGTTAGATTTCCTCTTCTTCTCCAGGTGCACATGATGTCTGCCTTACTGATGTGTTACTCTCTGACCAGGTGTCTCTTCTCTCTTCCTTTTTGCTGGTCACAGAGACGTAGTCCGGTAAGTGTCCTTTTCTTCTGTCTTACTCAAGTCATGCTTAATATATCACATGCCTTCCTGTGCCATTTTGCTTGCCACTGTGTCTTTGGGGGTCAGTTGAATAAGACGTAGATATAAATACATAGATGACTTATGCCGTGAAATTAATGAGTAAAACCTGTTACAAAATGTGTTTATGTAAATATTTAAACATATACGCTAAATAAATAAAATAAATATGCGAGTGTAGAAATATATCTTTCCAGATTATCGTGATCTCTAGTGTGCATGTGTACTTGTTTTTCTTCTTGAATGGCTTCATACTTGGTCTCTGTAGTGGGGGAAAATTTGCACTTTTGACAGCTGGGCCCTTTGATGTCTTAGTTTAGTCAGTCTGCTTCGCCATGTCTTCTTCGCTCTTCCTGTCTCTTCTCCTCTCTTCTCTTCTCCCTGCTCTCTTTCTTCTCATCTGCCCTGTGCCTTTCTTTGCCCCTTGTGTTCCTCTCTTGGTGTAGTCATATGTATGCTGTGATCACAGCCAAAGAGACAGTGTTGTTTGCAGCACAACAAAATATATTTTTCATTTCATTTCCAGCTTTCAACTTTATCATTCTCACACCTGTTTAGTACCAACGGTGGTTTCACAACGCAAACCACTGCTCACAGCACACTGCAGGTCATGGAAGGTTTTCATTTACTGGACAGTATTATTTGCTTGTATATTATTAGTATTTCTTGTAAAAGCTTTGTGTCACATCTATTTTAGCCATGTTCCTAATTACATATATTTTTAATTTATCATATTCAATTTGATAGAGGTTTACAATTCTTATATGAACCAAATAAACCTGATTAGTGGACATGTGCGAACGAATGCAGCAGCTGAGTAATCAGCTTTATTCTGGAAGCAGAGTTCAGATAAATGGGAGAGGCGGCTTGCTGACTTTTTTTGAGCTACATGTGTTGGTTGAGATGGCTGACAGTGCTGTTAGAGAGACACACAGACTCTTTATTTTGTAATTTGTTTATGTGCTGATGTTGAGTTTATGACTTAAAGAAGCTTTACAGGGATCCATAGTATTCATAAATACGCTTTTTCTATGGCTTGGAATGAACTACACAGGGAGCAGGTCCCCTTTCACAGAGGCCACCATGTTGCTCTGTCATGTTTCTACAATACCCCAAAATGGAAAAACCAGACAGTAGCTTAGGAAAATACATCACATGTACACATATAATTTGGGGCAGTGTGGGTGATCTTGGTGCTCGGGAACCATTTTGTCCTGCTTTTCCAAGTAGTCCTGCACTTACAGCTTCAGATTGACTGAAGATACCTGATCCAGATGATAGGGATAGTTGAAAAGCAGTGGACTTTAAGAACCAGGATTGTCCACCCCTCATTTCACTGGCCCCCAAAGCACGAGTGAATCTACAGTGGCTGTGACGAGTCATGTTTTTCTCTATGGTTGCAACAACATGTCAAGTCATTGAGATAATTTTCATATATACTGGATTTAATTAACCTATATAGTATGTAAGACTACAGACCACGGGTTCAATGTAAGATAGTATTATTGTAACTTCAGCGTCGCAGTGTGTGTACGTGTGTGTTAGTCCCTCCTCGTGCTTTGTAGCTTATAGTTAAGCAGCAAGTTTTCCTAGTGTCATAAAGTCCCAGTTTGAGCATCTCCTACATATATTCAAGTCACAGTGTTAACTTTGCAGATACCCTGAAAAAGCAGTACTTAGCACAAGCTGGGGCCAAGTTTCAATAAACTAAAGTGGGACAAGCTGTTGAATTACTTTTTGCACTTTCGTTCGTTTATAGTTGGAAGTGTCATGTGTTTTGGTTTTTACTTGTTTTGTTTTTTTTAATATTACAGGGTTTGAAAAGGAACACCTCCAGTAAGTACCAGCCTGGTTGCACCCTGGGCCAGGCTCACTTTTTAATAATAGTGAGCTACAAGAATATAATGGAACAGTCACAAGTAGTAAACCGAGTTAATTTGTGTTTTCAGGTGAGGAGATTGCCAGACCGCGACGAGTCGTCCCTCCTGCACCGGCTGTTGCTCCCACACCAGCTCCACCACCACAACCCCCCAGGTATGTGCTTCACTGGTTTCTCACAGGGGCACAGACAAGCCAAGTAGGGTTTCTGTATGTGCCACCCTTTTTTCTGTCGTGACATTTGCTATAGCTTTTCAGATATGGGAAATGCTATGAAATGCAGTGGCTTTGTGATACTTACTTTTTAGTGTGACATATGTTGGTGTTTGGTGTATGTTGCATGTCTTTTTTTTGTAACTAGCATAGCAGAGATTCGGGTGTCGATGCTTTCTGTAGTCATTAAAATGCTCTATACCCTCTTGCATTCAACACTGAATTCCACATTTTTGCTTGGAATTTAGTTCTTGTTTCCAAGTATCTTTGGACAAAAATATCTGCCAAATTATTGGTATGTTTCCATTACCCCAAAACACAAGCAATGGTTATAAGCTGAAAAATGTGATAAATGTCTTAATTTCAGATCAGTGCTTATTGTCCTTATAGTTTTCATAATTGAATGTCATTTAGATAAGTGGTCGAATAAACTCTCTTATGTCCTCCTTCCTTTGCCACAGCAGTCAACAAACACCAGTCGCTGAAGACACCACAGCCTTATTTGGGCCTCCTTTGGAAACTGCCTTTGGAGAACAGAAAACGGAAGGTAACCTTACTCATACACGTTGTCGTGGTCTCTATTTGAGTCTTTGTCTGCATTGGTTCTCAACTAATGTAAACCAACACAATGAAAAATGCCTTTTGAACACACTGTCGTTCTAAAACTGTCAGCTTGGTCCTCCTTGGCTGTCATAGAAGAATCTTTCTCGCCCCCCCACTTAACCATTGCTGAAAAGTTATTGGCTCAGTGCATAGTTGTGGATTCAGTTATCTGCCTTTGCTAAGGTCAAAGTTGAAATTCATTAAGTGTAATAAAACTAAAGCTTTCTAGTTAACACTGGCGAGGAAACGACCAGCATTTGTAAAATACTAAATCATGAAATGCATGATGTGTGACATCATGATGCATATAATTTTACAATAAATTGCCTGAAAAAAAACATAACGTATTATATTGGCTGTTCCGTAAGTTTCCGTGAGTGTTAATAATAAGATTAGAAACTGTAGAATATACTGTAGAATGCAATTCAACAGCGCCACAAGTCGCAGCCTCCACATGACCATGAAGTTGAATCAAGCCCTAAAAATTACTAAAGCATGATTTATTGGCGCTAATGCCCCTCACATGGCCTGTTCTGTCCCCCTAAACTTAGTGGCTTTGTCCGAGTCCGATGCGTGGGGGACTTCTCTGTCACAGCCTGAATCCTCTTTGACAAGATCCTTCCCCACAGGAAGTAAGTTTTAATATTCCTGCATACCGTGCTGCAGTTACTCTTCTCCCTGGAATGATCGCACAGACCCATTTGCTCACCTCATGAACATCTTCCATCGGTTGTGTGGCGTTTCATTTCATCTGCTATTTCACAACCAAATGTTCTGCTCCTGGTCAAAGTTTATGTGGGAAACTCGCATACTGCACCAACCCCTGCTCCCTCTCTGGCTACTTGTTGCATTTGGTATGGTGGTATGTGAATGTACGCCGTTGCATGGTATACGATTTGTGGAATTATCCCTGATCCTCCAGTCATGGATGTATTTGTATGAATATGTATAATTCTATGTATAAATATGTCATGTATCCAAACGTTTGATTTAGTTGAAATTGTACATAAATTAGAGGCTTATCTGTAAAGCTTACCCACCTAGCCTTACCTAAGCTGTGGACACGTGAAAGTATGAATCATAACCATGCATTTTAAATAATCACGGATGCTGATTAGGCAGAACTCTCAGAGTTACTTATTCTGTCTAATTGGTCCAAATGTTTTGTTGTGATATTTTTTCAGTTCCACCTCCACTTCCACCCAAGAATGTCCCAACCCCTCCCCCGACAGGTGGCCCTCCCTCTGCAGGTGCTGGTAAGAAATCCTTTTATGTATTTATGCTTCTATGTGATATCAAACAATCAAATGTAGTACCTTACATTTGATTGTATCTTATGTCCGTCTCTATCGTTCTGAGTCAGTTTGCTTCTCTGTGATATTCTGACTTCCTGTGTAAAATACTGAACACCTCTGCGAACAGAGCCTCTGATTGGACACTGCTTGGCTATGTTTCAGAAGTGGCGACAGAAGCAGACAGCTCCACCAGGAAACCATCAATAGCAGACTTGGATAACATTTTTGGGCCAGAGGAGGCTCCCTCTGCTGGGGAGAGTGCAGGTGACACGTGGGTGTGCTTCAGTGAACAATCTCCTGAACGACCGCCTCGTCCCTCCTCCCCACCTCCTCCAGAAGAACTGGCACCTCCCTTACCAGCCTCCCCGCCTTCACCTGAATCCCCTGCCCCTCCCTTACCTACATCACCACTTCCACCAGAAGACCCTGCACCACCTCTCCCTACCTCTCCTCCCCCAAAAGAAGACAATGTTCCACCTCTGCCAACCTCCCCACCTCTCTCAGAGGAGCCTGCGGCACAATCTGTCCGCTCAGGTCCACCTACTCCTGAAGACCAAAATCCTTCCTTGCTGGCCACCTCTCCACCTCCTGCACTAGCAAAGGAGCTTGCTTCTCCTCCTTCTCTTAACTCACCTGCCAGTCTCCCCCCAACTTCTGTTCCTAAAGCAAGCACCCCCCCAGCTGTGACGTCTCCTTCTGAGGAACCGGCATCACGCCCCATCCCCCAACTACTTGTCCTGTCTAAAGTGGAGCAGCCCAAGATTACAGACACTACCCAACTCAGAGACAACGAAGGTGAAACTGTCACCTCGCCTAAGGATGGTAGTCAGGGGATCCGGGGCACGCCTCCGCCACCTCCTCCCCCCACATACCGGGCAGTGGTTTTATCACCGGGTCCCACATCTGGAGCCGGTGGCACGAATAGCGGTGAGCATGATTCTAACTGGACTTCTAATTATGGAGGACTAGTTTCTTAGAGCTCGGATTAGTGGAAGTAACTACATTTTCTGTGAATGAAGCACCGTGAAACCACAGATACAGTTTTCAGGTCAGGTGACAATTAATAGCATTTCCATGAATATGTTAGGAAGGAAAGATTGTTTGGACTGGTACAGAGAAAATATTTCATCAGCAACAGTGTTCCCTGTCCAGCTTTTCTTTGGGCTGATTGTATCACTGCTGTTCACAAAGTCAGTATTGATTTTGCAGTTGAATCCCTTGAAGGCAGCTTATGGTTTGTCTCCTTTGGATGTGCAGGAACACACTGCTTAAGAATTCTGTTATGTTAGCAGAGGTTTTTGTTCCAGACTCATAGGTAAATGGGACTTCAGAAACCCAAACACACACAACACACACTCATCATTAATCACATTTAGGCCAGTAGTTCACAAAAGAAAGTGTGACTAATAGCTGAGCACAGACTGATACAAGCCAGTGCTTTTTAGAACTAAGTTGTCTGCTAGCAGCATTAGGAAAATCCCTAACAGTGAGTGATGGCAGACTCATGGGGAGGCAGCTAAAATATGATGCGGTGTATTTTTCTTACGTACTCAGGGTCACTCTATGAAAACAAATTAATGAGTCTGTATAAGGGAAAGTACCAGTTGTGGCAGTGCACTTGGGAAGGTGTGTGCCCTGAAACAGAAACCACTAAAACTAAAAAGTGAACATATTTGTCTGGGGTTTTGGCGAGTCTCATAATGTTGAACCTGTGTATTTATACTCAGCATTGTTTTTTAATTTAATGGAGTTTGTATTCTGTTCTTTTCTGCAGGTTCCTCCTCACCTATTCGACCTGCCACTCCTTCATCAGTCAACTCCACCCCACCACCACCTCCACCTCGCCCACCTTCACGGCCTAAACTTCCTCCAGGGAAACCAAGTGTAGATGCGGTAAGATCTGCAGTTGCAGTTTCAGTGACATTAACTTCTCTGAAAGGGATTTTGTAACAATCAGAAAATAAAATATTTTTGTTTAATGCACCAGCACCAAATTATATCCAGCAATAGAAAATGTACCAACTGACCCAACAGTCTTCTTTTTCGTCACACTCTTCTTCTTTTCTCTTGTCTTTTCAGAATCGCCCGTTCAGCCCACCAGTCCACTCAGCCAGCCCCCCTCCAGTCGCCCCCTTGGCACGGGCTGAGAGTACCTCCTCCATCTCCTCCACAAACTCCCTGAGTGCCACCACCACCCCCACTATCAATAAGGAGCTCTCCGTGTCTGTGTCAGGTGTGTGCATCACTAAGCTGTCTGTGCTCACAGAGGCTAGGAGCCATAGCTGAATTTCTTTGCTCATCTTTAATATTAAAAGTTTATTACTGATTTTATGCGCCGGCCTTGTCCTTCTTGTGCTTTAGGTTTCCGTGGATTCAGTCATGCATTCATTTGTTTCTTCTGGAAACAGCAGTAACCCCAGCAGGGTTGAATACCAGAAAAGCTGTGCATCGTCAAACAATACTTAATTACTGTACACCACAAAAACTTAATGTCTGCATGTGAGTTGTTATATGCAGCACATACATAAAACATTTGGATTTAACATACTTTATTAATGGCATAAAGAGTTTTTAACATAAATATAGCGTCTGGTTTAGGTTAAGTGATGCAGACAAATTCTTATTCTTATTCAAATAATGGAAGGCGGGTATTGGGGCAGCTGGAACATTTTCTCCATATAGTAGCTAGTCTACGTCCGGTTTTGCTCACAGACAAATGGACAAACCCACACATTAATTTTATTCTTTTTGAATGTGCTTGCATTATTTAGTGATATTGTCATTTTCTTCATTGTTTTTTAGTTGCCAACTCATCATTGCCCACATATTTCCATTTATATCGCTTTATATATCTTTCTCCTATGTGCATTTATTACTCATTTCCCATCCACTTGTTGCTGTTTTGCCATAAAGGGCATATAACCACCACAGATGCTATACTTTGTCCATCTGCCCCCTTGTGCAACTTTTCTCTCCGTTTTATGACACCAGCAGTGGTCTTGCCATGTCACCATGGCAACCTCTCTTCTCTTGGTGACATGTGTGTGTGTGTGTGTGTGGGTCGCAGTGCAGTCACTGTCAGAGTCTGCACCACAAGAGTGGATTTGAGTGTTTGTGTGTTCAGTGACCATGTCTGAAGAGCTCCTTATCTCTCGGACCGTGAGGTCCATATTGTCTGTCTTTCTTTCTTTCAAACACACACACACTCTCCTGCACACAGTCAGATCAGAGCTGCAGCTTTACAGACTCGTTTGAAGTCTGGCATGAGAATTAGACCGAATTAGGCAAACAGCAGCTGTTTGGTATTCATCTCATTCCCTCTCTGCCGCTGGAGTAGCGCGACACAGCCTCAAGCTCAACCAGTCTCCACTGGCCATAAAGCCTTTATCGACTCCCACACTCAACCCCTGACGCCCACCTGTCACTCAAGCATCCTCAAGCCATAGAAAAATGCAACCTCACGTCCTATCGTGTGTGTGAACAGCTGCCTTTCTTGTTCTCTTCATGAAACTGCTTTCATCATTCCATCACAGCAACACCCCCACACAGATATATATACTGTTAATCTTTCATAGACTACTGTTGGCTAATATTGTATTCTGAGTTAATGGTCTAGCACAATTATAAGGCCATTTGTATTTGTTGATAAATACAAAACCAAAGTTAACCAGGATCTAGCACACATCCGACCCCCACTTCGCCTTCACCTGTTTTTTGTCATGCACGCAAAGATCCACAGGAAACAACATCCTGTCTCACCCATGCTATCATATGTTCTGTCCTGGCAAAGTCTTGGTCCCTGTGTCTCCAGCCTCCACCTCCACGTTTCCCTCACTGTGACGTGTGAGAGACCTGCCATGTGAGACTCACGCTACTGTCCTTCTCTCCTTGCCCCTCTCAACCTTTTTCACCCACTTCCCTACCTTTCATCCCTCTTCCTCCTCCCTCCTCCTCATCCTTTTCTCCTGACCCCTCCTTCCTCCACCCCTCAACCCCACACAGAGAATGACCAGCCATCCCTTGTATGGTTTGACAGAGGGAAGTTTTATTTAACCTTTGAAGGTAAGTTTTCTCTGCACCAGGGTAGTGTACACACACACACACACTCTTTAAGGTTAATGTTATGCTAGCTTTGCCCCTCCCCTGCCCTGCCCTGTCATTCCTCCCTCCCTTCTCCTCTATCACCATAACCCACATCATGTTGACTCCTGGCTGACCCCCATCATTTGCCGTTAACTATATTCTACCTTCTTTTCCTGACATTAATCATTCTCAATTTGTCTTTGCTGCCTTTCATTTGATGAAACTCATCGTTCCTTGTGTACTTATCTCTTTCTCTGTCGCCATATTTCTTTCCCTTTGGCCGTATGGTTTTTGGTTTGATCTTTGGGCTCTCTGGTATTTGATCTTGTCAGAATAAAGCAGATCTAAAAGCATGTCTGGAAAAAGCATGCAAATCTATATGTCTGCCTATGTCTATCCTTTCCCATCTCTCTGGCCTGACTGGGAAAACGATGTTCTACAGTTACACAGTCAGAGAGTTTAGAGAAATGGGTGTCCTGAACACACAACCTGCTGTTTTCATAGCGCCTTACTAACACAAATATTTGTTCTCAGATCGCATAGTTTAATTTCATTTCATGTTTGTTTCCCATTTATTCAACACACCATTGGTTTAGAAGTGGATAGAGTTCTGTTCATGGTGATTTTCACAGAGCCCTGAATTTGGAAAATCTAAAATGACCACCTTTGAACAATGTTTGAGGTTCTGTCTTGGGTCATTTAGTCTTCTGAAATGTTTGTGCATGTTTGTGTTACCTCCAGGCTGCTCCAGAGGACCCAGTCCCCTCACTATGGGGGCTCAGGACACACTACCTGTGGCCGCTGCATTCACAGAGACTGTCAACGCCTTCTTCAAAGGGGCCGATCCCACCAAGTAGGTCAACTAATGGTTTGACGCATCCACACAAGTGTCAATTGAATGTTGTGTAGATATACTGCTTTTATATCCCCGTGCAAATGTGGCACAGTTTGAGCGGTCAGTTCTGCGCTTCCCTGTTCCTCCCCGCTTCCTGACCGTGTGTTGAAGTGACACTGAACCACCAAACACGGTCCACATGGGGATTCATAGAAGTTCCACCTTCTGTAGCTCTAAGTGATGGGGAATCTATTATTAGTTTAGTGTAGCGTGATCCGTGCACAGTGGTTTACAGTTTATAAATTATATTATTGGGTTTGTATATGGTTCATGTTGTATAACAAACAGCCTCTCCCCAGTCTTTCGCCTAATCCTTCACCTCCTCTTTTTCTCAGATGTGTTGTGAAGATCGTAGGTGAGATGGTTTTGTCGTTTCCAGCAGGAATCACACGGCACTTTGCCAATAGCCCATCCCCCGCTGCGCTAACCTTCAGCATAACCAACTACAGTCGACTGGAGCATGTGCTGCCTAACCCCCAGCTCCTCTGCTGGTAATGACACCGCTGTGAGCCCATCACCTCATTCTCAGAACAAAAATAGTAAACACACAAGCAGTGGGAAGAAGTCAAAGGAGATTGCACCATAACTACATCCTCCTCACATGCTGTTCAAGCTTGAATGCTTTATTGTCTAACTTCAGATTGTCAACTGTCACAATTCTACTTAACTTCATTATACCTGTGTTTATATTGTATATTTAATATTAAACTTACAGAGCATGTAAGAAACGGGTCAAAGAGCATGCTACCGTTTGCGTCATTTAATTTAACTGACCCTTAATATTAGATTATGCATAAAATGTGCAAAATAACTTTCAAAATAATGTTTGTTTTCAGATAACAAATTTTACTTACCACATTTGCAACATGTAATATTGGCTGACCAAGATTAATATAGCACATTTTATACACAGGAACATCTCTGTTTTGTTTTGTATGTATATGTTTCATTCTGGTGGAATAGAAATATAGAGAACGAGATTTCGATATGCAGTAAATAGCTTACAAACAAAAAAAGGAAATGTGCAAGCAAAGACGCATTAGGTCATGCAATAATATTTCTTTGATTGTAAAAGGGCTG
Source organism: Microctenopoma stevenorrisi (assembly GCA_032270685.1). NCBI lineage: Eukaryota > Metazoa > Chordata > Actinopteri > Anabantiformes > Anabantidae > Microctenopoma > Microctenopoma stevenorrisi. The sequence continues at coordinate 9,609 of JAUMTR010240953.1, read as the reverse complement.
TAAAGTAATTAAAAATTAAAAATAATTTTTTAATGGTTTATCACATCCATGATCCTAGTGCAGGGGTAGGCAGGTTCGGTGCTATAGAGCCGCAGCCCTGCTTGTTTTCCAACCCTGCAGCTGTTGACCAGGAGCAGGAACTCTTGATTACCTGGATCAGGTGTGTTCAGCCAATCAGAAGCTGTAAGTGCAGGGATGGTTGGAAAACAAGCAGGGCTGCGGCTCTCGAGGCCCGAACTTGGCCACCCCTGGCCTAGTGCATATAAAAGAATGTGGTTGTTGAGACCATGACTAATATAAGATGAGTAATGATCAGTGAGTTCATGCCAGCTGACTGATGAGTCATCAGGAGGTGATTGATGAGAGATTGCCCCTTTCTGAGTCATGTTTGCGCCATTTGTAAAAATCACGACTGATAAAGATACAGTATATAATTTTTCAAACATTTTATAAGGTGCTCCAAAATGTATCTTAATGTGTAAAAAATTTATTTTTTCTTCTTTTCCTTGTTTTATAGCATGGCTAGCTATTGTAACTAATAGTAATTTAAAGTTATATAAAGTTTTCTATTATCATTAGTGAGAATTTGTTGTTGCTGTAAAGTCAGTGAAAGGAACAAAATCTACCTGTGAATCTCAGTGTTGCAGTATTAAATCAAGCTTGTTTCTGAGATCTGCCTTGCGTCTATATACTTTTAAACTATAGATGAGGGCACATTCAGCAGGTTAGAAATCTGTAAAATCATGTGAAATGTCATTTTCCACCAGCGACAACACCACACAGGCCAAGGCTGATTCTAAGGACTTCTGGGTGAACATGCCAAACCTGATATCCCATCTAAAGAAGGTGGCAGAGCAGAAGCCACAGGCAACATACTACAACGTGGACATGCTCAAATATCAGGTCAGCTCGGAAACCATATCTTACAAGTTAAGCTAAACTACTGTGTATAGTAGCTTCAACAAGATAAATATTAAAAGACCTACTGTATGGTGTTGGTGCAGCAGCGTTACATTCCGGTAACATCTTCTGTCTGTGCAGGTATCAGCCCAGGGCCTCCAGTCCACTCCTCTTAACCTGGCTGTGAGTTGGAGGTGTGAGCCCACCAGCACTGACCTTAGGATAGACTATAAATACAATGGGGAGGCCATGTCGACGCCAGCGGCCCTCAACAACGTCCAGTTCCTCGTCCCTGTGGATGGAGGAGTTTCAAAACTACAGGCTGTCTTACCTCCTGCTGCGTGGTACGGTCTCTAGACTTATTATTTGACATGTAGGTAAAGATGGCGTGTAAAGATATATCGACTGAATTTAGCACTGAATTTAGCTTGTTTACAAGCAGGGTACAACCATGATCAAAGTAGCCTCCGAATTTGACCCATAATATATATCTAAATTGAAAATATGTACATTTTCACTTATGACACATAGGTTTGGCCTCCTTCAGTGACTTTATGTCCTCTTTTAATCCTGCCAGGAATGCAGAGCAGCAAAAAATTCTTTGGAAGATTCCTGACATCTCACAGAAATCTGAAAATGGAGGTGCGTTACTACACTGAGTGTGATGAGTGTGATTATTGGGAACCCACTTTGCTTGAGTGATGAGTCACTTCTACATTTCGTTTCACATTTAAAAAATCAGACGTACTCCATTAGACCTGTGTGATTACCCTTTTATATATCAACAAACCTTAACCTCACTTAAAGAATTTTACTTGTATTTACTGCCACTGTTTCAGGAATTTTTTATGTAAATATTCTCACCGGATACAAAGTGTACAAATGCAGAAAAGGGACAGAAATATAATGAATATCAGTTTGTACAGTGTTTATATCTTACTTGAGTTTCTCTTGTGTCAAACACTTTAAATGCTGAAAGATAATGTTGGGATGTTAGCTCTCTCTGAATAAACTAGTGCCACCTCGTGTCTGGAAAGGATGCTGTACTTTACAGAAACCCTCGTTTATTTTCTGAACACATTAGTACCATATATACTTCTGTAATATGTACAGTAGAATATTAAATGAAATTAGAGAGTTAATTTGTGTTTTTTAGATTTGACACTTTCATATAAGACTTTATCTTTAAACATAATCGGGCTCAAACGTGATAGGTTTAACTCTGGCTGTATTATAATCTCTGTATTGTGTATCACTATATTATACCATTTAGATATTTTCAGAAAGGTCTCATTCAGAGTTTCCCTGAAATCTGTATTTAGCAACCATATTGACATTGAACTGTTTGTGATACTAAAGCCTGCTCATGAAGAGAAAACGCCTGCAGTCGTCTAGAGCTCCTCTCTGTAGTTATTATTTTAGCATCAAACGTAGTTACCAGAGCTGTCTACATTTTTTTAAAGAACACGAGATCTTTTGATACAGCCATGAGACATTTTTCTAAATACAAATTCTTCCCCCAGGTGTGGGATCATTGTTGGCACGCTTCCAGCTAACAGAAGGTCCAAGTAAACCAGCTCCACTGACGGTGCAGTTCACCAGTGAGGGCAGCGCCCTGTCCGGCTGTGACATTGAACTGGCTGGGCCAGGATATCGCTTCTCTCTCGTCAAGAAGAGGTTTGCCGCAGGTCAGTTTAGCAGTTTAAATTATGACAGTGTTTCCAAACCCAAAAGAGCAATATGCCTACTGCTTACTGCTGTGAACTCTCAACGCTTCCTTTAGTTCCAGTTGTTCTAAATCAGAGTTGGTGTTTTGACAATCTTTGATTTTCTTCCTGAAACACTTTACAAACTTTAAAAACAGTATAAGTCTGTTTGTCAATGTTTGAAAACCCTATTCAATAGGTCTAAAAAACTGTAATGAACTGAAGTATAAGCTAAAACTCTCATTGGTGTCTTTCAGGAAAATATTTGTCTGACAACTAACCCCTGCTACTGAGAACAGCTCTGTTAAACAAACTATTGCAGTAAACTGAGGTTGACACTGAGGACAGAGGACAGACAGATACCACACACACTCTCCATTGACCTTTTCTGAACCCACACGACAGGTCCGCAGCCTACCCAGCAGTATTGTAAAACTTGCATATAGCATTGTGGAACTGTTTTAAGTCATGTAATTATTGTATTTGTACTCATTTCATAACATCTGTATTGCTGCAGTTAGACACCTGGGTTCTCCCCTCCACTGAAGTCTGTGTTTCTGTCTCCACCTTCCTCTGGTCAATGTGTGGTGGTGTTTTTTTAAACGTTTCACTGCAGCTGCCTGACCGAACACATACACTGCAAAACTTTGGACTGAATTGCGCGGTTGGTGACGTTTGTTGTCAGCAGTTCATAGAGATTTAGTTGTAAAAAACCCCCAAATCATCCTTGAATAAGATGTTTGTGTTTAGACTCAGACCACAATCTCTGATGCATTCAAAGTCTCGTTAGAGTTGAAGAGGCTAAAACTTAGCAAGTTAAACACCTTCATTAGCATGTTAAAAAAACAGCCTGAAACAGCTGTTCTGTCTCGCTCGCACTGGCAGCAGCCATTTTTGTGTCTTTTTTTTCACCACCTGAATGCATTTGATTTTACAGTCACACAGTTACATTAATAAAAAGGTGTTTCTTGCCAGTGCTCCTGTGAGGTTAGATCAAGAAAAATAGGAGCAAACTTAAATGAAATTTTCATTCTTAACCTATTGGTACTACAGGGTCATATGACTATGAATTACATAATTTTTAATATAAATGCACTGATCAGACAGTCAAACTGTTTTTTTTATTTATATAGAATATACACACACGGTAAGGTTTATAGCCAGTTAGGCAGCTGCAATGATAAATCAGTTTAGTGGTTGCAAGATAAGAAAAATATGTTTTCCTGTCAGAACAAAAGAAGTGTACAAAGTGTCATTTTAAATCAATAATATATATCTTAAAGGGCGTTTGTTGTTATCCTTGTATTGTCAGATAGCCTTTCTGTTGTTCCCAGGACAGCAGTGTTAGATTTCAGAGTACATGACAGCATTCTATTTTTATTTATTATTGATAATTTGTTGTATAAAACGTGAATCTGTATATGAATAGTTTGAATGGTATTACACCATGGAACTCTGAATCCTTGAAGGTATAAATATTTGAAATTTCCCTCCCTCTTTTTGTTATCTGTGTAGTTGGGTAACCTGTGTACAGTATAATGTATAATTTTTCGAATTTATTTCAGATATAATTTTTTAACTCAAGTGCAACAGAAGATTTGAGCTATATATGGGTGGGTGGGGTAATTTAAAGAAAAAGAAAAATATCTTCCTGAATGCTGTGTTATGCTTTGTGAAAGCAGTGTTTATGTAGAGTCAGTTATACCATGGTCAATGTCCAAACTTTAAAGAAGAAGTGAAACATTTTGGGAAACACACTTTGCTTTCTTGTCAAGGCTTAAATGAAAAGATCAATATCGCTCCCATATGTGCAGTTTAAACACAGATGTAGAAACCTGTCGTTAGCTTAGCTTAGCATAACAGGTGGCAATGGGGGAAACAGTAAACTTGGCTTTCTTTAAAGTTAACAAAATCCACCCACTAGCATCACGAAATCTAAAAAACTAAATCTTGATTTTCATGTTTTACCTCTTTGTGTCCAAAACACTGAATCAGAATCAGGTTTGTAGTGGAGAAAAATGATCCCTACAGCGTTAATTGGTTTAACAATTAACCAAATACCTATAAGACTAACAACCTTCACATGGTCCCAGCTGTATTTTATGTTTGGTGCTTTAGTAGTACAACATGCTTAAACTAACATGTCAAACATTATAAACATACCTGTTAGCATTGTCCATGTTAGCATGCTAATGTTAGTATTTAGCTCAAAGCACTGCTCCACGTTTTATCTAATCCTTGACAAAAAAGCAAACAAACATTCCCCATACTGTTGAACTTTTTCTTTTGAATAAGGTGAAGACAGTGATGACGAAATTGAAGTTTGCTCATCATGGTACCACTACAGGATTTGTTTACTGGGACAAGTTTGTTTCAGTTCTTATTCAAACCGCACTGTAGTAAAACAGAAAGAAAACATCATATTTAGCCAAGACTCACTTTACTAGCTTACTTACTACAATTATCACTTTGGCTTTGACCATATGTCATGAGTTAAGCTTTTTGCCGGTTTCCTACATAGTCCTATTGACCTAAGTGGTACCTAAACCCTGATTGTATCGTGAGCACATCCCTTATTATCCTACAAGCGCTTGGAACCATGGCTTTATTTTGCATAATCGTAATAGTCTCTGTGAGATGACATGAGTTCAATGAGTTTGTGGAGCAAGGTTAAGTTGACCAAAATCCTTTTTTTTCTAGGTTTTCTATTATTTTGAGTATTTTATGAGTGTGACCCTATGACAGTCAGTCCTACGGTGCACACAGTTGAGCAGAATAAGCTGAATATTTTTAAAATGGATAATATTGAAAAAAATCAGATGTTTAATGTGGGTAAGAAACACTGTGCTGATGTTGTGATGTTGAATGCTCTGACACTCATGACGAACAAAAAGTGTGTGAGGTGTAGCGGAAGATCTCTGTACTGTACTTTGTCTTCATTCTGCTAAATGCAACCAATCAGTTCTTTCAGAGTTGTAAACGCGTCTTAGACTGGATTTAGAATAAATCTACTAATCTTACTTCATTGCTCCTAGTTAACAATAAAGTACTTCAGAACAGACACAGGTTCTCAGACAGGTTTGACCAGTGGAAATAATCTGATCCAGGCCATGCAGGTAAAATTTTATCTTTTTCTGAACAGTGTGCAGACTTCATATAAGAATACATAGAGGTATTATTTTGTTTATGTAATATGATGATGATTGGTGCCATTTAGCTTCTGGTGATGAATTAGTTTCGGTAACATTTTCTGTCTCTCATCTAGTTGATTGGATGGATCAGCATGCCTGGCAGTTGTTGCCTTCTGAGTGAATCCTACATCAGTGCAACAGTCACTACAGCATTATCTACAGAGGCTCACCATACACCCCTCCACCCCCACCCATCTGTCCCCACAAGTCTTTCAGGTTAAACAGCAAAACAAAAGTACCTTAGGTGTGATTATTTGCATCTTCTAATTTAAAAAATGAAACCAAACACGTATTTAATTCACTTCAGTGGTGAGTTTGTCCTGCAGTAATTCATTATTGCATGCAGAGCATGCAGTCAAAGGCGGTGCATCTGTGATGATAGATAGTACTGAAGTGACGCGTTGTTCTGAGTGTCAGTTTCCCGTGATGATGTTGAGAAGAGAGCAGGGAGTGTGTTTATGTGTGCTATAAGCCAGAATGCTTTTTGGTTCTGTACCGTTAACCTCAAACTCATGTGCAAGCTGTTTGTACAGTACATAACAATGCTAAGATGAACTGAGAAACTTAGTTTGCTTCTTTCCAAAACCAATAAAAGTTATAACTGGATCATCTGTTTGCAGTGTTCTTTATCCTACATTTAAAGGTACTGTGACTAAATAGTTAAGACTAATAGTGAGCAAATATTGAGGAACAATTTAATGGAATAATGGGAAGGGAATTGTAATGTACCCAGTGAATATTATTTAATATCAATACTATAATTTTAAGAGGATTTCACACCTCACAGCCTGTGCAAGAACATTTATTTGACAAAAATAGCAAAATGATAAGACTATAGGTCAGATTTATACATACATATAAAGGCAGAAATAGAAATTGTACAGACTTTCAACCCTGTGGTTACTTGCCATAAGCAGGACACATACTCAGCTTGAGATTTTTCTAAAGTAATGCAGTCCTGCACCGCTGTGCTAATTTTATTTGAACATTCACCTCATCTTTTCTTTCATTTCAACTTAATTAACTTTCTATATTTCAGTGGTCATACATACCAGCTTGGGTACATAAATATGTTCACAAATGCTCAAGTGATCCACATTCACATAAGTAAACCTTACAGGTTGTATTAAAATTAAAATCCAACCTATCAAACACAATTACAAAAAAACCACCAATGGTATCGTGTTTTAAAACTTGATTCTCATCTGGAATCTCTTAAGCCATTTGTCACTTTGGTTGCACTAATGAATGATAAAGAAGAAGGTAGGAGGTCACTCTCAGCAGAGGTAGGTGAGGTCACTCTTCCTGCAGCCCACCTGGCAGCACACGGTGGTCAGCATGTTACTGTCTCGTCTGGTCATCTGGGAGCCTAAACCGCTGCTGCTGCTGCTGCTGCTGCTGCTGAGGCTCTCTAAGCTGCTCTGCTCCCCCGTGGACAAACCTGGAACAACGAAATGTGATTCACAATAAGGAAAATGTTCAACATCATTATCATCATATATCAGTTTGAACAGTTGTTTCCAGTTGTGTAAACAAAGAACAAATGTTTTCAGATCAGTCTTTTTGTAATTCATGTCCATGTTTCCATTTAATAAGGAAACTCTAAATGACTGTACAGATTAGCTCTGTGATATTTGTCTTCTACAGTGTCACTTTAGTCCTTCTAATCAGCACAACTGATAGGCTAACTGGGTTTGTTTGTATGTGACAGACGGTAAGAGAGGCTGCCAGCATGTAATCATGATATGTATCCCTCTGACATAGTAAGTGGAGAAGGGGGCACCTGTCTGCCTGCACACCCACTGCTGCTCTGCTGATGCACACATGTACCAAGGAAATTCATGGGAGTCTGGTGAAATGGAGAGGGAGCAGCAGCAAAAAACTAAAAACTAACTTTGAAACACACAAATGCAATTTCATTTCATATTACTGGCAAAAGTACTCAACAGTTTAGTGAGTTAATTTATCTTATAATAATGAAGACTTTGGGGAAACACAGCTGCTAGACCTGTGTCTGCACTACTACAGGACATCAGTGTCTTGCCCAAGGACACCACGACATGTAGCTTTGTGGTGATGGAGAATTGAACCACCGACCCTTATTATTTATAATTTTATGTTGAGATATCAAAGTCTGCAAAGATTCTAAATGCCAGGCTACATTTATGAGTGTCATCAACATAGAACAAAATCTCGAGCAAACAAAGGTTTTTCTATTTAATTGTACGTTACTAGCTACATTTATAGACTAAGTCTTGTTTGGAGAAAAACAAGGTCAATCTTGAAACAATGGAGTAAAAATCTTCATTTAAATATTTGTACTCACCTTCCATGTCTGACTCAACGAGGAATCTCCTCCAGCGGGAGCCTCCGCAGGTGTAGACGACGGCCCTCAGGAACTCACGACCACACAGCTTCACTGCCTTCATCTCTGCTCCCACCTGTGCCACACACACCACTGCACAGAGCAGAGTCAGAACCAGCAGAGCCCGCATGTTGGATGACTGTTTGTGTATATGTTGCTCCCACTTGTTTCTCTTCAACCCCCAAGCTGTTTTCTCCTCTGTCGTTTTCCTCCTTTGAGTCCTCCTTTCGTTATATACCATCCACCTTTCAGTCCATCAATGCAGATCATCTCTCCACCCTCTAAGTGGTCCTTAGCCTATCCCAATGTCACACACACACACACACACACACACACACGCACAGTCCTTACTTTGTCATGACAGTCCAGTCACTTTATGTTTCCCATCATGACCACTTTTAGCCGTTTAAGGGAGAGCAACAGTCATCAGTCTTTTACAATCCTCAACTGTCAATCACATTAGATGAGGAGCAGCATCGTTAGCCTGTGAGTATTTAAGGCTGTGATTGCACCAATCTTCACGTCGAACAGATGTCCCGTGTGTTTACAGCTCCTGATGGGCTCACTGCATTTCACTTTACAGCAGTTTGGGTCATAGGAGAGGAAAAATGTAAATGTTGACAGCTCATCATGAAAGTCATTACGTTGCTGCTGATGGTAATGGAGTGGTCAGCATGACATTATAGTTCACATGTAGGTCCCATGATGTCTGCGATGTCTATGAGGTATTCTGTTTAGTTGGACATGCATGAATGCAGAACATAGAACCTAAAGTATTATTTAGTGGAAGTACACAGCACCTCTTTGTTGTTTGTCAGATTTGCAGTTTGTAGACCTTTCTGCATTGTTTGGAAATATTACACAGTTGAGCTGTGTATTTTTCTGCCAGGCCATAAAGAGCGTTTGGCAACAGATTCCTTGAAAAGACCAAAATCAATTATACATTACACATTTCATATTAGTAATAATTAATAAATAACTTTGGTTACTTACTTGTGTTACTTTCTGACAAAACAAACATGTTCATGACCGTTTTCTTCTAATATAATGACGTCCCAAAAAGGGTCTTTAATAGAAACCGTTTATTGAGAACAGAAAAGCTAAAACACAACTCTGTGGTGTGATGATGAAATACGGGTGACCTCATGTATATGTTTGCATCAATAGTTGTAATCAGAACTAGGTTCATTCAAACTGGCTCACAGACCTGAGGATGTGAATATAATGACTGAGGGTATCAGATTCAGATTCAGATTTATTTGTCACGTGCACAATCATACACAGTACAATATGCAGTACAATGCTTGTACGACTAACAGCGACCTATGAAGTGTAAGAAATATTAAGAAAGAAGAACACAATAAATAAAAAACACAATAAAGAAATTACAATAACACCCTAAATTAAGAAACAAGTCAAAAACAGAAGAACAATAGAATGTCTAGGT
>JAUMTR010240064.1:15765-29472 GCA_032270685.1 Microctenopoma stevenorrisi | reverse complement strand
AATCATCAATATTAAAACAATAAAAGGCCCTGAACTACTTCAGTTGTGTGTAATGAATCTAAAATATATGACAGTCTAATGTTTATCAGTACATTACAGAAAATAATGAACTTTATCACAATATGCTAATCTTTTGAGAAGGACCTGTAAACATTTAGAAATCCGGTCAGTGTTACGTTGGGAAATGGATTACACGAGCCAAGGTTTTTTTTTTTACTATAAAACGGATTATGAACCTAAACCAGCAAAGGTAAGACTGAATTTATGCTTTGGTTTTTATGAAATTAGTTTCTCCTTTGGTCTTTGTTTGCTGCTGGCTCCGTGAGTTTTGCACGTAGAATAATAGTTCTTATATTGTTACAAAGGCGAGAGTCTTGGCTTTAATTTAATTTAATTTGCTTTTTCTGTGTTCATGATCATAAAGCATTGTCACTGTTTGTTTTGCGACCGGTTGGGGTTAGTGGACAGAGAAGAGAGAAAAGAACAGCAGATCACAACAACAACAAGGAGCAGCAGACGAAGCAACGGCAGGTTGGTCGGACCAGCAACTGACATCATTGCATGTTAATAATTTAGTTTCTTCTCTCTCCTCTAGTTGTGCTTCATCCTCTCTCTATCTCTATCTCTCTATCTCTCTCTGCCGGTGCTTTGTCTGCTGCTCCTTGTTGTTATGATCTATGTTACCTGCTGTTCTTTTCTCTCTTCTCTGTCCACTACCCCCAACCGGTCGAGGCAGATGGTCGCCCCCCCTGAGTCTGGTTCTGCTGGAGGTTTCTTCCTCTTAAAGGGAGTTTTTCCTCTCCACTGTTGCTTCAATGCTCGCTCAAGTGGGACTTTTGGGTTTTCTCTGTATATATTAATATAATGTGTAAGGTCTTAAGCCTTACACTGTAAAGTGCCTTGAGATAACTTTTGTTGTGAACTGGCGCTATAGAAATAAAATTGAATTGAATTGAATATCAAAGTCTTCAGTCTCCTCATCTGTGTTGTTCCCAAGTGCATTAAACAACATGGTTTTATTCATAGTGGTGTCGATCCGACGTTGAGGAAGTTCTCTCATGCACGGAATGCAACAGCAACCACCTAGACGAGTAGTCCAACCCCACAACCTATAGAGACTAAAGAGATTAATCCTGCCCACCTCCCAAACCATGCCTCCAGCATGTTTGTGAATGGGTCAGACACTCCTGCGTTCTCCTCAAGTTTATAGGATAAACTTGTGAGGCCTGCTAAGGCTCTAGTGATGGTGCCATCTGGTGCTGTGTTGTTGGAAATGAAAGTACAGCAGACTGTTCCAAACATTTTACACACTCCTCCTCTCTCAGCTAGTACCATTTCTAAAGCCATTCTGTTTTGCCATGACATCAAGCTTGTGGGTCCTAATTGTTCAGCTGTACCCCTTACTGCATCTCTAGTGAAGTTCACAAATCTCTGCTGATTGTAATACAGGTAATTGATCCATTCTGTGTTCTTACCTGTTTCAATTATAGGAATTGCAAGGGTGATTCCCCCTAAAATTTGGTTTCTCTTTTGGGTCTTATATTACCTTGAGAGTTATGTTTTGCACACGTCTGGCAAGCTAGACAAAAGTTAGTTTGTGAATCCATATGTTGTAAAGGCCTTGTGTATCATTGCTGTCATGCCCCTTGATGACACATGACAAAGTCCAAGTCATCACAGCAGCATATTTAAACAAACTTTTCAGTAATACGAGTTTCCCTTCTGGTCATGCTTATAGTTTCGTGTTCTTGTCATATTGTGCACCTTTATTTCATAAGAATGTCACAAGTAGCAAGCTGCATGTCACACAGTACTTGGTGATCTATCTCTGTGGACTGACTCTGTGGACTGTCTGTGAGTAATGAAGCAGCTTTCTTGGCTTCCTTATCTGCTTTATGGTTGCCCCTGGAAACGGGGTCTGTACCTTTAGTGTGTGCAGCGCATTTACAGATGGCTACTTTTGTGGGAAATTGTACAGCATCCAGTAATGCAAGTATCAGGTCTTTATGATTTATAGATTTGCCAGTTGATGTTACCATGCCCCTATTTTTCCACTGTTGTGCAAAGACATGAACAGTAGAGAAGGCTTATTGGCTGTCTGTGTAGATGTTTGCTATTTTTCCTATTGCTAATTTGCAGGCTTCTGTTAAGGCCACTAATTTGGCTGCTTAAATAGTGCTTTGGATGAGGTTTTGCCATTAAGACTTGTTTTTCAGTTACCACTGCGAATCCTGTTGCATTTGTACTGTCAGGATTTTTCCTGCTTGAACCATCTACAAACATAGTTATGTCTGCATCACTAAAGGGTTTATCAGCAAGGTCTGCTCTTGGTAACACACTTGCAGTTATCTCAGATAAACAGTCATGTTTTTCTCCGTCCTCTTCTGTGGGCACTAGTGTGGAAGGGTTAAGAGTTGTGCATCTCTTTATAGTTAAATGTGGTTGAGAAAGAAGCACTGTCATACGTGACAAATGTCTCGAAGGTGACAAGTAAGAGATCTTATTTTGTAACAATATAACGGCTACTGCGTGAGGGACTTTCAGTGTGAGTGGATGGAAAAACACTAATGTGGCTGAGGCCTGCACTGCCATAGACGCATCTACTACTGCCTGTACGCACGGTGGTAGTGCTCTAGCCACTGCATCCAGTCTTGTCGAGTAATAAGCCAGGGGTCTCTGCTCTCTGATTTAGAATAGTCTGGTAACCCTAGCACTGCTGAACTCACTAAAAGTTGTTTTATTTTTACAAATGCCTCTTCAGCCTCTCCTGTCCGTATAATGGGGTCAGAGGCCGCAAGTGGTGTGTCATATATCAGTTAATTATTCCTAAAAATGACATCATCTGTCTCTTAACTTTTAGTTTTGGGACCTGTAGGATAGCAGCTTTCCTCCTTTCATCTAAGTGTTTACCTTCTTGTGACAGGTTGTAAGTATTTCACCGTGGTTTTTCAAAGCTGTAGCTTGTTCTTATTAACCCTGTGCCCCTGATCTGCCAGGAAACGCAAAAAGGCTAATGTGTCAGTTTTACAGTCAGCCTTGGTAGCAGAGGCTATAAAAATGTCGTCCAGATATAACAAGATTTGACTGTTTTTAGGAGGGTGGACCTTCGCCAAAGTGGCGGACATGGCTTGTGAAAATATAGTAGGGGACTCAGCGAAGCCTTTGCTCAGCCGCGTGAATGTGTATCTTTTCATCCTATCGGTAAATGCAAACCAAAACTGTCTATCTTGATGCACTGGTATAGAGAAGAAAGCATTACTTGTTACATGTCACATACAGAGAAAAACTTGTTCTCAGGCCATAGCTCGTTCAGCAGTGTGTGTGTGGGTCTGGTAACGTTGGGGCTCTAGGTATTATTGCTCTGTTTACTGCTTGTAAATCTTGGACCATTCTCCATCCCACAGAGGGGAGGGCTTTCCTTACAGGAAATAATGGAGTATTGCATGGTGAGTCAGGACACTCTACAATTACTACTGCTTTCAATAAATCTTAAATAATAGGCTCTATCCCTGCCTCTGCTTCAGGCTTCAGTGGATATTGTCTCTAATGTGGTCTGAATGAAGTGCTCTGGTATATCTGTTAATTCTTTTTCCTCATGTTCAGTGAGAGAGAGGATTGGTCAGAATTCTCTGTTTTACTTTCTCTGTAGGTGCACACTGGGTTTTGCGTGTGTCACCCAATTTAATGGTTGCATAAATGCTTGCAGTCTTTTAGAGTACTTAACTCCGGGTTCTACTGTTGTCCAATCTATATTTCCTTCACACTGGGCAACGAAGGCCCTTAAGTCACTCCATTGTTTCTCTTTAGGTTTTGACAATGAGATATGCGGAGCATTGTTTGGTCTCAGGAATTTCATCATATGAGGGATAAGCGCTGTGTCCCTCTTTGTCCCAATACAGATTTTTTTAGTTGTAGTTGAACCTGTTTGTCTCTCAGAAAGTAATTTTCATATTGCAAGTCTGGGCCCTGTGTGTACTTGTAATACATATTACAATGTAAATTTCTCAGATTTCATAAATGTGGCCTGCGGAGTCACACTGTCTCTCACTATCTCTAGCAGAGGGAGGGCGACTGGGTCCTGTTGTTATAAGGTCTAGACTTTACCAATATGATGGAGGTTCATGATCACAATGAACCATGGTTTCTGTGTTTTTTTTATTCTTATCACACTCAGACGTTTCTCTTGTGGGATAACTCCTAGGTTTAACAAATTAGGAGATTTCTTCCTAACAAGTTGCAAGGACACAAATTTGATAACACTACTTGACAGCAGACACTCTGTCCGCTTTTAGGGTCTGTTATTCTTACTTTTTGTGACAATGGCTCAGGCTGTACTTTTCCATTTGCTGATTGCACAAAAATCTTTTCATGAGAGCGGTAACATCATCTGGATGTAGCATGGTTTGAGAGGCTCCCATGTCACACAGGAATGTTATTTCTATCCCTAGCACATTTAGAGTGATTTCTGGTCTGATTTCATATTGTAGCATTAATTCAACTACTTGTAGGTTTAGTATTTCATCTATTTCTCCCTCAGCATTGTCATCATTTATATGTGTGTTATCTACGGTTAGTCACGCGTCTTCTCTTCCTACAGCTGGACCTAATTTTCTGTCTCTACAGTCTTTGGCCCAGTGACCTGACCTCCCACACACAAAACATACCCCTCCCGAATTTGGTCTTCTGACTCTGCCTCTGTCTCTAAATCTTTTTCTTCTCTGTTAATTTTTAAAATAAATGGTATCCTCATCTGAGGCTGTGAGTGCAAAGACTTGTCCATTTTTGTTTCTTTTCTTAGATTAAAAGTGTTGCTCAGCATGGCGGGCATATTGTAGCTGATCTGCCAATCTGCACGTGCTGTGGGTTACCATATGCTTTTTTACAAAACTGCTTATTTGAGGTAGGCAGCCTCTTAGGAACGCGTGTTTAAGTTGTCGTTCATATAGACTATCATCTGTCAAATCCTCTGGGATTTGCATTCCACTGTTGTTGTCAAATATTTCTCTGGAGTCTGGAGTGGTAGTGATCAACATCTTCATAATTTTTCTGTGTGCAGCTATGTATTTCTGTACAATTAGCTCGCTTTTGATATTTGGTTCTTATTCTTTCTATGAGTAGAGCTCGGTCTAGTCCACTATGTAAAGTGGTTCTCCTCTATTGCTGTTCGGGTTCCAATTTCCACTAATTACACACCAATCTACTCCCACAATTTGTCGCACAGCTCTCTCTAATTCTGCCCCATTTAACCTGTAACTGTTATACAGGCTTTTAACTCCCTGTTCAAACGTTCTTGTATTGACTTTTGGATGTGGGATGCCCTCAGTGGCCTTTTTGACATCTTCGTTTGTCCATGGACAATAATACATTGGGCTTTCTGAATCATGGGGATTAGGCACCTGGATCATTGAGAACGTTTCCTGTAATTCATCGATTGTGGATAACCCACCACTAACTGACCACCTTATCTGTGGCTCTCTATGACCCTCTCTATTTCTGAGATGTATTGGAGTGGTTTCGCTTGTTGTAGTTTTCCTTAACACAACAGGCGAAACTGTGGGTGGAGGGTTTATTTGGGCTTCTGTCAGACTAGGATATAATTTATTTTCTTGCTCTGGGTAAGGTGGGGTGCGAGTGCAGAGCTTGAGGGTCTCTCTCACACTCCTCCCGCCTGTGGGGGTGTACATTGTTTCATCACACAGATTTCATCTTCTTTGTCAGTCAGGGCCATGATCTCAGATCTCTTTTCCTCTCCTTTCTTCCTCTTATTTGCTTCTATCAGCCATTCTCTGGCTTGTAAAAAACCTTCTTTTTTAAACTTTTTTATATCTTTGTTTGTTTCCCATTCGATGTCTGTTATTAGTCTTTTGCATTGTTCTACATTTAAGTTTGCTTTAAATTCATACTTCTTTCTCGATCTTTTTAGATAATTCACATTTCTTTGATTTTTTTGTTGTATAAATTGCAACATTGCGATTTGCATCGCCTACCAATTCTTCTCTGCTTTTTGTCCAAATATTACCCATCCTGTAACTGTAACCCAACTGTTTCTGCACAGGCACACAGAAACGCAGTCACAGACAGAGAGCTTTCTGTTATCATCGTTAGGTTTCCCACTCTGCTACTCACTCTCTCCTCCTTGGTCTTACTTCAACTGATCAGGAAAGGCTCAGTTATCACCGTTAGGTTTTCCGCCTTGTCCCCGCTGTTTCGGACCAAAGAATTACTAATAACTCTGAGCCTCAAGTCTGGAGTTCACCAAAGCCGCTGCCTCCTTTTAACACTTATTGTGTTTAGACAGGGTCAGAGTTCATGCACACACTTGTATTCAGAAACACATTCACTCTTTTTGGTATTTTATTTTTATGCCTATTTTTTGTATTTTGTAGTTTTATTATTTCAACAATCGTCTCAGTTTTTTCTAAAACTCTAAAACTGCCTCTTATTATCGAACCGGCACGGGTTATTTTTTATTAGCTGTGGCCTCACCATAAGGCTATGCACTGGTATTACTTAAGGTTTTCCCAACATTCCTTTCGTTGTGTTTCTCTGAATCTAATTTCTTTAGGGCAGTCCTTCAATTATCTTTCAATAGACAACATCAGGTTACCTCAGTTGAGCCCTCTCTATTAATTCATTTCATCACCACCAGAAGTAGAAATGTTCTCTGCAATCTCAATTATCGAGGTTCACTCAATGGAATCTCTTAAGAGATTAAGATTACTTAAGTCTTAATGTATTTCTCCTATGCGAGATTTAACATTAGGTTACAGCTTTTCTTTTTTCTCTCAGAAAATTTCTCATCTTTTCTCAGAAAAGTTTGCAGTTATAATTACCTTCCTTCTTGAATCAGATGTCTCAGATGTGCTTCTCTGGTGTTCCGTCACCTTCCTTTCGCCCAGCAGGTCCCGGCCTCGCTATTTTGTCAAAACACTCCTCTAAAAGATGTGCGACTGAGGTCTTTAGTAAAGGTGATTTCTTTTTCTCACCCCCGTGCACGGTTTCAGGTTCAACCCTGGACGAGGGAAGGATGTTGGAATCTGGCTCCGAAGGACCAAATTGTTAGGATAATTCTCAATAGTTAAATAAATGCAATGGAGATCAGCATCTAAGTCCAAAGGTGTTCAGTTTATTTTTGCTGGCAAGGGAGTACACAAGCTTACAGTCTCAAGGTCTGTTAGTGTCTGCTCGCAGGCAGTTTGGGCACAAACATATTTATAGTCAAAAGGGAGATAAGCAAGTTGAATACAGAGTACTTCATCTACTACTTCTATGCACTAGCATGATAGGCTGGTTACTACAACTCACAGAAAGATAGTCAAAGAATAACGAGTAAAAGAAAGAATGAGTCGTAACTCTATGATGGGGAGGATACAAGGCACGAATAGGTATATTTATGGATATGGTTAAAAGGTGTACATATGTCCTTTAAAGGAGGTGAACATAAGTTTCACCACATTCCTCTAGACGTAAACATATGTTCTCTACAACTCTAGCTAAATTAATTCTAATTGATATCATTCTATAGTTCTCTAACAGGTTTCCAAAGACGTCTGAACTATTGAAATCGGCCAATGGGATCCTGAGATGCACTTGCGCGTAACGTTCCATTATTCACCACATTGATACAGGCCTTTACGCACAGAGCGCAGGACGCACAGAGAGTAGGGCATATGCAGAGCGAGTCTACCTGGAACTGCGACATTTTTTCACTCGCGTTTAATTTTCTTCACCTCGCTTTACTCTTCAGATAGTCCGACTGCATTTTTGTGATTTTTGGTGATAATTGCTGGCAAAAATTGCTGCTGTTAGCGTTGCGGATCTGTGTGTAGAAGATTCTTCGTCTGACGAGGAGGATTTATTGTCTCCCAATCAGGACAACAGTGATCTGGATTATGAAATCCCATCATCAGAAAGGTATGTGTAAACCATGTTCCTCAATTTATTTCATTGTTTCTGTGTAATTATATATTACTGGTGTATTTGCCAAATAATAAACAACGCGAATTACGCAGTGAAAGCAGGACACATGAAAAGTGATTTTGCCTGGAGTTGAGATACTCTTTCACTCGCATTTTCTTTTCTTTACTTCACTTTACTTTTCAGATAGTCTGACTGTATTTTACAAAATAAGATTATACTTTATTAGTCCCACAAGTGGGAAATTTTAATTGTCACGGCAGAAAGTGGACAGTACTAGATGAAAAGCAGTAAAAGTTTACAAAACCAATTGTACCAGCAGTGCAGTACAGTACAGTACACTGTAGTACAACACACATGTTGCTTTGAAAAATTGCGCATAAGAAAGCCACTGTTGTGACCTGGATGTGTGTGTGTTGGATTAGTCTGTGTGTGCGTGGTCAGCTGCAAGGTCTTTGTTGTACAGTCTGAGAGCAGCTGGAAGGAAAAAGACCCTCTGAGTCTCTCCTTCCTTTACTTTACTTTACTTGGCAGACACTTTTATCCAAAGCGACTTACAGGGAGCTAGCGCTGGGTGTCTGGCTCAGGGACACACCTGGTAGGGGATAGATTAGGAGTCAGACGGGGTTTGACTCTTAACCCATTGAGCCACCAGGCCGCACACATCCTGCTACTACACCCACAACGTGGTTGTCATATATGTATTATTTATATACATAATCCTGTCTACATAGGCATTATATCTTATTTCTAATAAAGTATTTCTGATTCTGATTATATTTACTGTTCAAAAACTTTGTGTTACTGTGAATGAATATATCTTTACAACATTTTTTTCATGTAACTTTAAAGTGAGAGTGATAATTATGATGAGGAGGAATATCAACCATCATCCTCTGGACAGGCCTCCTGTAGTCAGCCACTGGCAAGGCCATCTTCTTCTGCTCCACAACCAACCGCAAGGAAAAGGAAAGCCTCAAGATCATTTTTCACTTCAAAGCAGGAGCGGGGTGACTCTGTGGCGCAAAAAGAACAATGGCACAACAAAGAGGAGGAAGACCCCAACCCCCCCGATGCCAGCTACGAAACCTGGGCCCACTTTCAACACCACTGCTCCATGCTCTTTGTTCCAGCTCTTCTTTAGTCCATCTGTGCTTTGTACACTCAATACTGTCAGACTGTCAATACTGTCAGACGACTACAGGCCGTTTGATTTCTTGTTATTATTATAATTATTCTTTATAATTATTTGTAATATTTATTATTATAAATATTACAAATACATAATATTATTATAAATATTACAAATATTTTTTCACAAAATTAAACCACACAGCCTTGATAAATGCCATGATTTATCCCACAAAATTGTTAAATGTTTACATTTCACTGTAATACATTTGCTCCATTAGGAGTCAAATTAGTTTCTCTGTATGATTTTTCTCTGGAGTCTTGCCTTTGTTTTGGTACCAAGATAGCTTGAATAAACCCTACAGTTCCAGAGATATATTCAATTAATTTTGGGTTGCGTTTTTTTTCAAGCAAATTTCTATAAACTGGTCTAGGGTTCAAGAGGTTAAAACCTAGTTAATTATTTAATTAATTTTTTTCTTTAATTTTTCCTTTTCCGACACAAGGAACTTTAAAATTTCAACTTGCAGAGCCAGGCCAAAATATAGTTCTTACCCCTCCGTATTGCACAAGAGCTGCAAGTGACTAGCACCTCATTGTTTTACATATCCAAACAAGCAGAAAGCTGCTTACCTCTTGTCAGCAGACGGTCAAACTCCCCCGCAAAGGAGTGTGCCAGGGCCTATTTCCGCATCTATGGTTGAACTGTACTGTTTGTGACGCCACTTATGTAATAGAAATTCTCAGAGACTCTATCAAATTGGGTTAATGTAACTTTATTATCTAACGGGGAAATTGTAGAAAGGTGGAGCAATACAGATATCTGACGTCCAGACGTCACACACACAGATAGTTGAAGGCAAAGCAAAAATCCCCAGTCCCTCCTAAGCTTCCACATTTATGCAGGCTGTGGACCTCACTGCTAAAGAATGGTGTAAACAGGATATCAATCTTTTATATAAAGCCTTATTATTTATTGGTCTTATCTGGCCTCCCTTCTGGTTCCCTGGTAACTCTAACCTTTTTCCTGCACAAACGCGTAGCTGAATATTCCAATACAAAAATAGGACATGGATACAGAACAGGATATAATAATACTGTACAGTAATAATACTGTATGTTAATGTAATGAGTACATTGATTTGAAGGAGTGCTAAAAAGAAACCCCGACAATCTTACAAAAGTTTTCTGGTTTTGTCTGCACAGTGGCATCCATTGCTGTTATCCCTTTGTGAGGCAGTGGAGCAGGCGAGCAGATGTAGCTTTAACTCCCTGCTGTGTAACTTGTATGGACTGGCGATTCGTCCAGGGTGTACCCCGCCTCTCGCCCGAAGGCAGCTGGGATAGGCTCCAGCCCCCACCGCGACCCGATTTCGGATAAGCGGAAGACAATGGATGGATGGATGGATGGATGTGTAACTTGTATCGTGATGGCCATGACGGCATTGGCTGGCACAGTGACGATGAGGCCTCCTTGGGTGAGAAACCCACCATCGCCTCCCTCAGTCTGGGCGACACCCGAGTGTTCAGCCTCCACAAATATCCTCCATCGGTGAGATCTTAAATCTAGATCGGTGAAGCCTTAAATCTAGCTCCCAGTGTTCACTAAAGTGGTAATGTAGTGTTTGTTTTAACCTTGTAAAACTAGTGACTCTGCACAGTGACAGGTGTGTGTGTTTGTCATTAGATATGAGATGCTCCGCTGTTTGTTTATTTACTAGGAGGAAAGCGGTGAATACACCTACGTCGAGCGTATTCGGGTTCCTCTGACTCATGGGACACTGGAGGTGAAATCACAGCAGGGAATAAAAAAATTTTTAAAAATAAAATGACACACAAAAAAATGCAAGTGTATGCCAGTGTGAATTGTGATATGTGAGTAGACACAGGAAGTGACATATATTTTCTAAACAAGCAACTGTGAAATTTAACCTGTAATATAACCTATAAAATCATGAAATTATTTAGAGAAACTAGAGAAATCAGGGATATTGAATAGCGATCTTTAGACCTTTTAGACTGTACTGCATGATTCTGTAGTGGAAATCACAGCATGAGCTTAGGATTTTGTCACTGTCTACATAAATGCAAGTTAAAACAAAATATGCTATCATCCAGAGAACGTTCTCTTACAGAGAAGGCCTTGCTTCTTTCAGGTAGACAATGCCACGTCACCTGCCCATAAAGCAACAGCTTGGGGATGGGGGAATAAATAGGGGGCAGTGAAATAGTTTTGAGCTTACACAGAAAAGGGAGGTGACATGTGTTTTTTATGGCAGCACCTCCCTGAGAATCTTAACAAAAGTTTAATCTCTCCTTTAAAGATCTTGCCAGAGAGTGAAGATCACACCATCATTAATTCTCTCACTGTCGCTGCAGCTAAGGTGTGCCTAACAAAACCTCTTGGTTGAGGCTGAGACATTTGGAAGTGAGTACTAAATATTTAACTAACGCTTTCAATCCTGCTAGAGCAGGAGTGGGCATTCCTGGTCCTCGAGGGCCGCAGCCCTGCTGGTTTTTCAGGCATCCATGCATTTGTGACTTCTGATTGGCTGAACACACCTGATCAAGATAATCAGGAGCCTGTAGGGCAGAGATACTTGGAAAACCAGCAGGGCTGCGGCCTCAAGGACCAGGAATGCCCACCCCTGTGCTAGAGGATAGAGGATTATTTCTGTTCAAGGTGTTATGGACTCTTTCTTTTTACACTGTGTAAGCAAGCTTTTCACCCCGTTTTGAGATGTAGGTGAGGGAGCATGTGTCTGTTTTTGAGGGCACGAGATGAAGAAATGGAAAACAAGGCAAAAAAAAAATAATAATTTTTTTATATAGTGCCAATTCACAGCAGACATACAAACAAAGTAATATTTTGTGTAAGTATTGCAATATTTTGAGATACTTGTGCAATTGTCTTAAAATGTTCAGTGCAATTTTACAGAAGAATAAACTTTTTACTGCACTACATTTTGATGTCAATACTGACAATATTAAATATGCGGTAAGCTCATAAAATACATCACACTACATAAGTTTAAATTGGGTGTTTCTCACAAAAATCGGTGTCTGGGTCAAATCATGAGTTGCCAGCAATTCCTGTGAAAAGAATTTCTCCTCTAACCTGCTCACACAAATGTATCAGGAGAGGAAGGGGTTCACCAAATGAAATGACATAACTATGAATTAAGTTAAAACTAGCTCCACTTGAGCTACTACAACAGTGAAAAAGTAATATATTTTATACTTTCAGATAGGGGTGGGCGTTATATAGAATATATTTGATGTATCGCAACATGTTGCATGTTCGATATCATAAATGACTATAGTGTGACTATTGAGTATAAATTCTAATGTTAAATTGACAGCATGTGACAGCTCACTTTCACTCCCATCCAGAAAATGGCTGGTATGAAAAGCCTAGGCGAAACCTCTAGAGCAGAGGTCCTCAACCACCGGTGCCGCTCCATGGGTTATTTGGTACGCGCACAACACAGTCATTTATTATCTCTAGAGCCTAATTTCTGCCTCTCTGTCCCACCAGCATCAAGTGGCCAAAGAATACCATGACCGAGGCCCATGCATCAATTTGACCTTCAGAACTATCTACTCAGAGCCAGAGGGAAACAGGTCCAGGGACCAAGCTTCGTTTTACTACCAAACAATAGTAATCTCCCACCTAACATGGGTACCTAAGGCACAAGAACCCTGTTTCCAGTTGTTCTGCATTTGGAACACTGATCCACACATTACTAGATCATGTTTTTAAGAGTGTAAAAAACACAAAATAAATAATGGAGAGATTATGCCAAACATGGCCAGGTCGCCAGTGAATATGATTGTCCTTGTCAATGAGCAAGAGGTTTTAAAATCTTCCCAAAGGGTCACTGAGATACAGACGCAGTATAAAAAAAAGGCTTCCTCCACCTTAACCTGTGGAACCCAACGCTGGGACTTCCTGTTACAAAGTCATTCTAAAAACATGCTTATTGTAGACCAATATATGCATACTGTACATCTACTTAAAGGGAAGAAACACATCTAAATGACGAAAACATCGTTTTCCACACCAACAGCAAACTACAACCACAATATGCTACTAAACCAACCGATCGGAAAAATCGGCTAATATTAGTTAGTCCAACAGCTGATTTTTGGTGATAATGGCTGGCAAAAAAATACCACGACGAGACACTGGAGCTGTTAGCTGCTGCTAGCGCTGCAGATCTGTGTGTAGGAGATTGTTAGTTATTGTTTCCCAATCAGGACAACAGTGAACTGGATTATGAAATCCCATCATCAGAAAGGTATGTAAACCATGTTCCTCAATTTATTTCCTTGTTTCTGTGTAAAATTACTGGTGTATTTACTAAATGATAAGCGAAACGCACCATGCAGAGAAAGGCAGGAGAATGTGTGCCTAACCAGTCTGCCTGGAATGGCGGCACTATTAGTCACTTATTCATTTCTTTGTTTCTGTGGAAAGTTTCGGCTATATTTACCGAATGATAAACAACGTGAATTACGCAGAAAGCATGGCACATGGGGGGAGATTCTGCCTGGAATGCTGACACTCTTTGAGATAGTCCGACCGTATTTTACAAGATAAGATAATACTTCCCACAAGTGGGACGTCACAGCAGAAAGTGGACAGTACGAGATGAA
>JAUMTR010240064.1:0-15665 GCA_032270685.1 Microctenopoma stevenorrisi | reverse complement strand
AACAACACACGTCGCTGTGAAACATTGCGCATAAGAACGCCACTGTTGTGCACTGGATGTGTGTGTGTTGGATTAGTCTGTGTGCGCGTGGACAGTACCAGATGAAAACAACACACGTCGCTGTGAAACATTGCGCATAAGAACGCCACTGTTGTGCACTGGATGTGTGTGTGTTGGATTAGTTTGTGTGCGCGTGGACAGCTGCAGGGTCTTTGTTGTACAGTCTGAGAGCAGCTGGAAGCAAAGATCCTCTGTGTCTCTCCTTCCCACAACGTAGGTGTAGTAGCCTGCCACTGAAGGAGCTACTCAGTGCTGCCAGAGATATTTATATTTGTTATATATTTCTTGTTTATGTACATAATCATGTCTACGTAGGCATTATATATTATTTCTGATTCTGGTTATTTTCACTGTTCAAAAACTCTGTGTTACTGTGAATGAATACATCTTTACAACATAATTTTTTTCATATAACTTTACAGTGAGAGTGTTGATGAGGGGGATTATCAACCATCATCCTCTGGACAGGCCTCCTGCAGTCAGCCACTGGCAGGAGCATCTCCTTCTGCTCCACAACCAACCGCAAGGAAAAGAAAAGCCTCAAGATCATCTTTCACTCCAAAGCAGGACAACAAGAACAATGGCACAACAGAGAGGAGGAAGACCACAACCCCTCCGATGCCAGCTAGGAAACCTGGGCCCACTATCGACACCACTGCTCCATGCTCTTTGTTCCAGCTCTTCTTTAGTCCATCTGTGGTTTGTACACTCATTGACAACACAATTGTCAATGCTGCCAGCTGACTAGAGGACGTTTGACTTCTTGTTGTTATTATTATAAATATTACAAATTTTTGTTCACAAAAAGAAACCACACAGCCTTGATAAATACTATGATTTTTTTCTATAGATTTTTGGTTGATTTTTTCCCCAAAATTGTTACATTTTTACACTTTTTTTATGCATGAATTGTTGTTCAGCAAATGTTCTGATCCTATTCTGTGGATTTGTAGATGTTTAGATAGTGGCAGAGTAGGCAAAAAAAAAAATTTTGGCCTCTAAATTAATTTTGCAGTGTGTGTTGGCCACTAGCCAAGTGGATTTAGTGGATTTTCTGGGTAGCAGATGAGCAGCGGAATTGGGCAAATAAGATAAATGAATGGTATGTTTAACCCACAAAACAGAAAGTGGAAGTGGTTACTTCAAAAGGTAAAAAAGTTACTAAAAGTACATCCCTCCAGATTAACTGGTAGAAGAGTGACCTTAAAGTAATTGAGTAACTAAGTGGTTATCCTTTAAAAAAGACAGAACTTTATCCCACCATAAGAGAGTGGAAGTGTTACTTCAAAAGTAATTGAATAACTAAGGGTTATCCTGCCAGGATTATCTGGTGGAAGGGTTACTTCAAAAGTAATTTAGTAACTAAGGTTTATCCAACCAAAAGAGAGTGGAAGGGTTACTTCAAAGTAATTGAGTAACTGTATAAATTAGAGAATAAATTATGTTTTATGCTGCCGTCTACACGAATTGTTGGCCATGAGACAAAGAAATCCACATTATAGCTATTATAAATAAGTAAATAGTAAATATCTGTTTTATATATCCGTCTCTTACTATGTGTCTCTCCCTCAGTCTCCAGTAACTGTAGAGGACAGTATATAATAGTAGACATGTATGTGTGAGAATTAAGCACCGAAGTAAGTAGTGCTTGTGTGTCTGGCTGGTGGCGTGTTCGTGCTTCACCACAGGGGAGACTTAAATCACGCTTCCCTGACGATTTTGTAGAGTTAGATTAGTTGAAGATAAGTGTGCAATGGATGAGTTAGAGAAAACAGTAGTGAGGAAATAGTGAGAAACGTTTGTGTCACATGATCACCTAGACACACATAAGTACAGCACATTCTCTGCTGTAGTAGAAGGAAGAAAGGGGGGAGGGTGTGTAGACGTGGAAGCACACAAGATATATTAGAGTCAAACAAGTGCTCTTTAAGTACACAATACTGCATGCTGATATATACATACAGCCATGCTCACATGCAGGCACATGGAAATGCATTCAATTCAATTCAAATGACCTTTATTTGTATTGTGCCGATTCACAACATAAGTCATCTCAAGGCACTTTACAGTGTAAGGTTTGCACACTGAAATTCCAGGCCACATAGTATTATTTACAGGATGTTCAAATTTCCGGTCATGATTGTGTTGCAAGTGTTTCGGGAACAGAGTTTTAACTGATAATGGTCATTTGTGAGTGTTAATTTGATTGATTCAGGGCATGTTGATGTAGGAATAGCTGAAAATACAGGGCTGTCTTCGGCAGTTTTTGTGGTTTTTTTTCCTGCTCCATGCATATATGTAATTGGTATCAGGCTTTGTCCAGTTTGGAAACTGGTAAAAAGCCTGATTAGGTGAAAGGAGCAGGAAGAATAGGACATCGTATAACATGTTGAACAAGAGCTTAGTGAGTTGAATGTAAGGAATCTAGTAAACCAACAAAGACTTTTCTTCCTCAGGAAACTGAAACGGCCAGACTCTCCTCCCAGCTGCTGACAAACTTCTATAGGGCAACCAACATTAGAGAGCATCCTCTGTCTCAGTATGACAGTGTGGTACCGGAAATGCACTGCACAGGGCAGAAAGAACCTGTCCCGCGTGGTGAGAACAGCACAGGGGATCATGGGCAGTCCTCTGCCCGATCTTGACTCGATATATGCTGACTGACTCCAGAGGAGGGCCAGAAGTATTGCCACGGACCCCACCCACCTGGGAAATGTATTGTTTGTACAGCTCCCCTCTGGGAAACGGTACAGAAACATTAAGACTCATACAGCCAGACTGAGGAACAGCTTCTTTCCAAAGGCTGTCATAAGCATCACACCCCTGCAAAGACACTCCCCTACAACCCCCCCATCCCACCCATCATCACAAATC
Source organism: Microctenopoma stevenorrisi (assembly GCA_032270685.1). Taxonomy (NCBI): domain Eukaryota; kingdom Metazoa; phylum Chordata; class Actinopteri; order Anabantiformes; family Anabantidae; genus Microctenopoma; species Microctenopoma stevenorrisi. Next base: position 12,731 of record JAUMTR010240064.1, on the reverse strand, counting down.
ACACCACCTTAGAATTACGAATACACACCAGACCTCTTACACATACACCCTCATGGACTGCTGCTAGACAGCATGCTGCTTTTCAGCTCCATTAAATTGCTAATATTTAGCACAAAAATTGCTACTACTCCCGTTAAATTCCTAATATTTAGCACGGAATTTTGTCACCAAACTAAATTTTTTTATGTGTAACGCATAACGACAATAAATACTTCTCGAGTCTTGAAACTTGATGGACGTGCGGTAGAGGGAAGTGGGAAAAAGGAGAGCTGATTGTAGAAGAAAATCAGAGAATATTTTTTTGTTGCTATAAAATGGTGGGAAGAGTTAGGGAAATGTTTGTGTTATAGGAAACAAGTTTGTTATCAAGATTGAAAAGTTAGTTAAATCAGAAAATTAATCAAACGAGACCAATAACCCTCCTCTATCTTCCGTACTCCAACTCCAAGGGCCCAAACCTAGAATACAGGTCACATGACTCATTACTTTGCACTTAAAATATTGTTTTGAGTGAATCAAACTGTGCTCAGGCCTAATTAGTCGTTTAGTCTTGTCTAATCCTAATCAGTTCATCGGTCTTGTCTGGAGTTCATCAGCGCTTTGACCTGGATGGCTGCCCTTCTTGACCTCTGCCCTGTAGCTGTTTGTGGAGAAACACCAAAGTGCCACAACCAGACCACAGGAAGACCACACTGTCGCCGCAGTGACAAAAGAGAAACTGTGAAGAACTGCTCACAACCTGCACATGAGTGGGAGACAGCTCAGCTGGAGTCTCCTCTAAGATGCAGTGTGGGGGTGAAAAATGGAGAACACAAAGGTAGATAGGCAAGTAAAGCTGAGAAGAGCTCAGCAGGGAGCTCACAGTTCCTATAATCAGCAGAGAATCTTAAGTTGTGGAGAGAGGGGGCAATAAGTCAAGAAGTGTCCAGATACAACAAAGTTAAGAAGATGTGAAGTGGCTGCTGGCAGGGTGAAGGAAGAGGTGGTGACCGGAAATAGATGAGTGTACCGGAGGACGCAGACAAAACAGGTGAGATACATACAGAAAGCACGTCATTATTTGCCAGGAGAACTTGAGTTGAGTGCATTAAGACAATAGAAGTCAAGTTGGAAAGAGAACTTTTTAGTGCCCTAAGATGTATGTATTGTAAAAGTGTTCACATTCAGGTTCATTATAGTGAGGAGAAGCCATAGTGTTGACCGAGTATGAAAACAGGGACCTCTAGAATTTTGTCCTAGAATTAAATCACTTTAGCTGAGGCCAGATTACTGAAACAGGTTTAGCATTTTATCTGTGTCGGTTATGTGAAATTACTAAATAATTAGGTCAAAGCTCACTGCAATAAAGAAGGCTTGCTATTAAGATTCAAGATTCCAAACGCTTTATTATTCCCAGAGGGAAATAGGTTTAAAACAAAAAGGGCATTAAAAACAACAACATGATTTGAGAGGGCAAATCTAAAATCAATTAATGAGTTGCTAAAATAAGAACTAAAGATAAAATATAACTTGGTAAATTAAAGGAAAAGACGTAACAAGAGAGAGATGCCTGTAACAGGCTTGCAGCTTTAGATTACTTTACTTTGCTTGGCAGACGCTTTTATCCAGAGCGACACCAGACACCCAGTGTCCCTGAGCCAGACACTGGGTGTGTCTGGCTCAGGGACGCACCTAGTGGGGGGTGGACTGGGAGTCAGACGGGGTTTGAGCCTGTGACCTTCTGCATCCCAGTCTGGCGCTTAACCCATTGAGCTTCCAGGCTGCTAGGCAGCTAAGCTTGTGCCTGCATAAAATTTCTAACTGGTCACGCAAATCAGAGAACAAGACCTTTTAACTGACTTTAGTCCTAAATTAAGCACTGTCAGTTAAACAAAAAATATTGAAATAAATGATGGGTTATTTATGAGGAGCTAACTAGACAAGAGTTGTCTGTGTGTGTTAGTCTCTCTTCTACACAGAAGCCACTGTTTACAGGGAAATAACCGCATGCATGTGCTAAACATGTTGGGGGTGAAAGACCTGAGACTGTGTAGAGGAGACCACTGAAGCACCTGCTTTATTGAGCTACAGAAGCCCAGCTCAGATGCGGGACTGAAGGGAACGGCTGCAAAACTTTAATAACATCAGCAGAACTGAACAGGTGGAGTAAGACATGTATCACAGCAGCAGACACATTAGCAATGAATGTTATTATAATATTGTCGAAAATTGGGAAGAGTTAGGAGTAAAAATTGTCTGGATAAATCACAAAATGAATGGAAGAGCTTAATAGAAAAAGGGTTAACCTGATGTTTGATTGTTTTCGGTTCTCCAGCAGTTATCAAAGCCTGTGGCCACATCTCCATGACTGATGAAGATGTGAACACAGCAGACATCCAACTGAAGGGAAAATAGGAATTACCAGCTGTTGCAGGATGCAGTTTAGTATTAGGTTTATTATTTTCCATGAAATGGTCTGCACACTGCAGTATAAACAAATGAAATGGTGATGGGAAAAAAAAAGAGTTCCCATAGCCCAGACCCTTTTGGGGCCCCCATTAGGTCCAAATAGACTTTTACATTACCTGCAGGCGAAGTGACACTGCTAACTTACTTAGCAGGACAAGGTCACAAAGGCTAGCCTCCCAAAAATTACTGTCCTGAGCTGAAAAGGTCCCATTTTCAGAGTATATGGGGGATAAAGTTGACTAAATTGGCAGGAAATACAAATTGTTTAGGTGGAGAAGATTTTAGGTTGTAATATGACCTCTATCAGAGAAAAGCAGTAGCTGAATTCTGAGCTTGTGACTTTGAGCTAGAGGCATTCCTCTTAAAAAAGTAGCACGGTAAAAAATGGTGGCCTGGTAGCAGAGTGGTTAAGGCAGAGGGCTGGTAAGCAGGAATCCCAGGAGGGATTACCAGCTGAGTCACCCAGCCCATCCCCCCATACCAGGTGTGTCCCTAAGCGAGACACTCAGTGCTAGCTCCCTAAGCGCCGCCTGTGGCTGCTCACTGCTCCCCCCAAGGGGGGATGGGTTAAATGCAGAAGAGCACATTTCACTGCATGTTGTACACTGTATAACGATGTATGTGACAAATAAAATTTCAATTTCAATTTAAAATCCTAAGAGCTCATGACATTTTATGTCATTTTACCTGACCCTAACTTGACAGTTTTCTTCAGACTGTACTTTCTGGACCCAGAATTCTCAATGCATTGCTTGATAACATTTTGATTTTTGAGGCTGTTTTAACCCAGGAAGGGGGGGAACCACCCAACGGGTGGGCTGGTGTCGCCAGGTCGCTGAAAGTGAGTTCCTGAGATGAAGGGGGAGATATTCTATTGTCAAAGATGAGTTGTAAAGGGTGAGCTGTGTTGCTAACACCCATGGTTATATTCTAGGTACTGCAGCAATGGAGGCAGCATCAGGTTTAGTCTCTGAAATTGTCATTAACAACCTTCATGACTCTTTATTTATAGGTATGAAGCAGGATAAGGTTGAGAAGCTGCACCTTGCCACATCCATGTGTCTGAATCAGATATCAGATTTGTTTAATCTGACTCTAGAGCCCTCCTTGCAGAACACACACACACACACACACACACACACACACAGGGGGCTTTCCTGACTGGGCTGCATACTTGGAGAGGGATGTTTGTCACATGTTGAAGTAAAATCTGAGTTAATAAGTTAACATTGAAAAGTTGTTTGCACAATGAATATTTTCCAGCTTAGTTAGAGCTGTAGAGGACGAGGGGAACGAGCTGTTCTGCTGAAGCCTGATTGCTGAGACGAGGGACTGGGGGTGCCTGCACACCTATCGTCCATAATGCCCACAGATAATGCAAATAAAAATTAAGCTGTGTTGACTAAGGTGGTTGTGTGTGCGAGAGAAGGGCCGGCCTCAACCACTCTGACAGAGACAACCACACGAGTTCACAAGCCTGATACGAGTTCACCATCGTTAGACACCAATGAAGCGAAGGCCTTTATGCCATCTTATCGGACATGTAGTGGTTGTATTAAGGGGACATTATGATTTGTATTACTGACATCATATATCATGTTGCTAGTGTAGTTATTAAAAAGTTAGATCAGAGATCATAAACCCGTGACTGACACTCGCATCTAGCAATGCATCATCAGTAATGTTAAGGACCGTCCCATCAGGGGCATCACTTATGCCAAAAACCTAAGTTCAGTCAGTTTCAGCTTGTAGGGATGTAATGTCCCTAAACATGGCATTGCCAATGTGTAAAGCGTATTCTTCTCGCACAGCAAAAATTTATTGTAGGTTTATTTGACAAAGGCTATACTAAGTAATCTGTATCACAGTTAAGAACATCCAGAGGTACCTAATGAATGAATAAATCTCTCTGTGATCCGATACCAGGATGACAGTGTTTGCATGATCAGTAACTTCAAGCTCTTTGTTCGAGGGATCATGGAGAGGGCCAGTTCTAAACTCTCAAAGGGGGAATGTGTTTATTGAAAGAGTGCCTGTGTCTGGATTCCAGTTACGGCTACAGTATTGATAGCTATGACAGTAGTTGGTAGTTTACTGTTGGGTTAAATTAGTTTTAACAGAGTGAGAGTTTTCAGTACAGATTTGCCATCATTTTTATTGGACAGACTGGATTATATTATTCTGCTTTAGTCCCAAGAAATAGAGTTAGAGTTGAACATGCAGTATACAGGTTGTACAAATGGGACTGTTCTATTCTCACATGTTATAGAAAGACACTAGTCAGTAGTAGCGACAGGTGAACAGTTCTTAGTGATAGCAACTAGTCTTGTCCTAAGTGTGTACTAAAGTGTAAAATAAGATGTCATCATTCATTTCTGGTTAGGATGCCCTACCTTTAACGCAGCTTACTTTTTTTTGGGTAGAAATTTATCAGTTCACTAATTTTATCAGTTTAGTAGTTCGGCCTAGGGTGGGCAGATATTTTACTAAGGGGGGTCTTGTGTGTGAAGCACAAGTTGTTTCACTACTGGTGAGTATAGATCAGTAACAGCTACACATAACTATTAGAGGGTGTAGTGAGGTTTTGTCTCCGAGACAACAGGAGACAAAAGCAAAAGCAACTATACAGTAATTTTAAAAGCTCATTTGGAGATTGTCAAATAGCATTTAAAGGACTCTAAAGGACAAAAGTGCATGAGACAAAATTAAACTATTTAAGCAGAACTTCCCTAGTACTGTATTTCAGTAGAGTATTTCCATCTTATGTCACTACTTACTTTTCTTTTGCAGTGCAAAAATATTTAACTTTATTATTCAGAGTCATTGATCTGCAAGATGTATGAGCAAAGTTTTTCTTTTAGTGCTGCTGCAAATAGGAATTTATCTTACTTCTGTGTTGGCAGCCATGGTGGAGCGAGCATATGTATAAGGTAACTCTCCATACCAGCAGGTCAGCCTGGGCTCTTGGTATGCCTCGCCTGGACCAAAACACATTGCCACACATAAATAAACAAAAACCTTTCAGGTAAGACAAACAAATGAGAATGTTTTTTTTCTTATTTAACAAAACATGGCCCAATACCTTAATCTTAAATTGCCTCAGTAAAACATAGTCTGGATGTACAGAGTATTAAAATATGCTACAGATGTGTTTTAGCAATTAGTGATCAGAAAAAAGGTGAGGTTCTATAGCCAGCCTTAATGTTAATATATATTGATTTATGAAATTAAACAGGTGTTTCAACATGTACGTAGCTGTTCTTAAAGTGACAATTCTTCCTATTTCTACTCATTTTATTTAGATTGTTTTAACATATATTATTATCATAGTCTTGGTTAGTTGACTTCATTATGCTACTTCTGTGTTCTGGAGCTACCAGAGGATAACACTAGATGGACAAAAGTCAGCTGAGAGAAAGAATGAATTCTGATCTAATCTGAAATCTGGCTACATCTCAACAGACTTACTGTATACAACTTTTTATTTTTTTTAAAAAGGAATTGTGGATGATCACACGAGGTATCAACAGCACATTGCAACACATTTGAAGCATTAATTACTTTTGCAGTAAGAAAATATTCATACAGGTTACCCACAGAATCTGACTTGAACCTAACAGTTAAACAGCTGCACAGAGGGAACCTCAAATCAGTACTGTTTATTCATAAGCTTCTGGCACCCACCCTGTCTGGAGTTGGTCTTCTGTGACCAGGGAAGCTCTGCTAGCAGCTTACTGAATATCCAGTCAGCATCTTCTGATGGTAGAAATCCAAGCATTAGCTGCAGTCTGAACAGATCCATAATAAAACACATTTACATGCACCGAAAGAGACAGATACTTAGTGAGCAGAAACGTAAGGTACATATAGTATAGGGCTCCTATTTGTATTCATTTTCTTTTCTATAAGGTGGTCTCTGTGACTCTCATAAAGACACAAAATCATCCCCAAATTCATAAAAAAGGACAGTCAAGAATACATGTGGAAAAAGTTAACTCAACCAACTAATCTAATCGGTAAGTTATAACATCATAAGTGGCCCTTGGTGCTTAAATGTTACATATACCCTAAGGTTGGTCCATCCATATTGTATTAAATAGGACTTGTATGATGGCTGGTCTAACTTCACCTGCAATTTTGTGATATCTATTGTTCTATTCTTCGATTCGATTGTTCGATTCTTCTTCTTCTATTCTACATGCAAAGCATTTGCCCTATGAACTTGATGTAAAGTGACAAAGCTAAACAATCTGTTTGTAATTATCTGTCCTCATAGCAAGAATCAATTCCTAATTGCCATTACTCAGCTGTATTTTCATTCCTGGACTGATGTTTCTACAGTATATTTATATGTAAACATATTATAAGTTAGGCAGAAGTAGTGATGTTAGACTTAAAACTCTATGTTACCTGCTGTTCTTTTCTCTCTCCTCTGTCCACTAACCCCAACTGGTCGAGGCAGATGGCCGCCCACCCCGAGTCTGTTTTTGCTGGAGGTTTCTTCCTCTTAAAGGGAGTTTTTCCTCTCCACTGTTGCTTTAATGCTTACTCAAATGGGACTGTTGGGTTTACTCTGTATATATTGATATAATGTGTAAGGTCTTAAACCTTACACTGTAAAGTGCCTTGAGATAACTTTTGTTGTGAACTGGCGCTATATAAATAAATTTGAATAGAATTGAATCGAATGTTCACTAGGAGCCATATAAAATATAGCTTGTGGGATTACTGCCATCTAGTGGATTTAAAACTACAAACTACTACTACAAATTTAAGGCAGAGGACCACAGGCTGTGATTGAATTAAAGCACTAATTAGACAACAATTGAATTGTCATCAGTCAGGATCACACTGTCACTTTCCTTTTCTTTCAATTTGATGATATTTAATTCCCTCTAAACAAACTTTAGACTGGACTCACCTGGACACTCCTGAGGGTCCATGGCTGATATCATAATCACCTGTCTCTCTGTTTAGAACACAATACTGAATGTTAGTCTACCTGCACATAGCACATATAATCCAGTATAGACGATTCTGAATAAATGTATCCAGTAAAGACAGAAATGAATAACTTACTCTAGCACCTTCTGGTGGAATATCTCTAGTTGCCTGTGACAAAGTAAAAAAGAAACATATAATATACAAATTTACCCAAAATTCAACAGTGACGATTTCTTCTTGTGTTTACCGTCTACCTTGTGGGGCTGTTGAAATTCAAATGTATTTGATTTGTTCTGTAACCCAAACCCCCAAGAACAAGAAGCTGGGTTGCTTTTGGTTCGAGAGTTATTTGTGACAGCACCTGTTAAAAAACAAACAAAAATTAAACCATGTTTACAAATAAGGCAAGTTAATAAAACTTAAATAGTTGGACTTGCAGCTACTGTATCTACACTGAACAAAAATATAAATGTAACACTTTTGTTTTTGCTCCCATTTTGTATGAGCTGAACTCAAACATCTGAAAATTTTACTACATACACAAAAGACCCATGACTCTCAAATATTGTTCTTAAATCTGTCTACGTGTGTTAGTTAGCACTTCTCCTTTGCCGAGATAATCCATTCCACCTCACAAGTGTGGCATGTCAAAGTGCTGATTAGACGACATGAATATTGCACAGGTGTGCCTTAGACTGCCCACAATAAAAGGCCACACTGAAATGTGCACAGTTTTGGTGAATGGGGGGTGGCGGGGCAGAAAACCAGTGGATCGAGTGGCCTATGGTAGCGGTGGGGTCCTGGTATGGGCAGGCGTATGTTATGGACAGCGTACACAGGTGCATTTTATTGATGGCATTTTGAGGTACCGTGACGGGATCCTAAGGCCCATTGTTGTGCCATTCACCCACAACCATCACCTCATGTTATAGCATGAGGATAGGCGGCCAGGTAGAGTGGAGGCGGCCTGGTAGCAGAGTGGTTAAGGCAGAGGGCTGGGAAGCAGGAATGCCGGTATCTATTCCTGGCGGAGTCACTAAGCGAGACACCAAGCGCTAGCTCCCCGAGCTCCGCCTGTGGCTGAACACATTGTAAATGCAGAAGAACACATTGTATAATGAAATTAAATTCAATAAAATTTGAATTTGAATGGCCCAATTCCTGTAAGCTGAAAACATCGCAGTTCTTGCATGGCCAGCATACTCACCTGTTTGGGATGCTCTGGATCGGCATATACGACAGCGTGTTCTAGTTGCCTTTTGACAGGTGACAATAACAACCTGATCAACTCTATGCGACAAAGATGTGTTGCCCTGAGTGAGGTTTTCTGCGCCACCCCCAAAAAGCAAAACTGTGCACATTTCAGGTCGCCTTGTATTGTGGGCAGTCTAAGGCACACCTGTGCAATATTCATGCTGTCTAATCAGCACCTTGACATGCCACACCTGTAAGGTGGAATGGATTATCTCGGCAAAGGAGAAGTGCTAACTAACACACATGTAGACAGATTTGAGAGTCATGGGTCTTTTGTGTATGTAGTAAAATTTTCAGATGTTTTAGTTCAGCTCATACAAAATGGGAGCAAAAACAAAAGTGTTGCGTTTATATTTTGTGTATAAATAAATAAATAAAATATTTAATGACAGTGTGCATTTAGGGTTTATAATTAAACCTTCGGTTTTGCCTAGTAACATGCAGCATACTGCATATTGAACCTTAACTTGCCTGTTGATCCTGAGTGTTTTGGAAATTGTTTGGCCCTGGACTCTGGCACGCTGACACTTATCCGACATCACGTCACTTCTAAAAGATGGCTAATAAAAAGGTTTTCAGTAATATGTTAGCAAACTCCCTATACAAAAGACAAAAACCCAAAGGGAAGATCTCTTCTGGTTGATTTCTCTCAAGGAATTCACCTGGTGCTTTAATGTTGTGGTGGACAGACAGCTGCATCGGCACCATTTTAGGCCTGCCTCTTAACACTAACCACCCACATGTATATACATGTATACATGTATGGTTGTTGGTTGAATTGTGTGCTGCTGTTAAAAAAGAGCGTCTGACATTTTATTATTGCCAACACTGGTCAGTATATTGTAATCTCTAACTCATTTTTTCAGCTCTTATAATAGCTAAGCCCAAGTTGCTGTTGTTAGGCTGACACTTAGAAAAGATTTCTCAGGCATCTGTAATGCATCCAGACCTTTTGGCAAACGTTAGCAAACATTAACTCGAACAAACACCGTTAGCTACTTAATCCAAGTAACGATATGCAACCAAAGCCAACAAGTTATTTAATTTAGGGGAATAACACAATTTTCGAATGACTTACCTAAATAGTGGCTAAAACGACAATAACAATAAATTTGCTAGTAAGGAGACATTAAGATACTCCGGCGTAAGATCAGCGATTGACGATGTGTTACAAAAAAATAAATTCGACCCGGAACTGATTTTTGTAAATTTGGTTCCGACTGAACGTAAAGTAGTAGTAATACAGAGTAGCTTGGTACCTTTATTATTTAACACTACCAAAATATATACAATCAAACCCATAATTAATAATACCACTGGAAAATCTTGACTTAGTTACTTTTATTCAACCAGCAAGTTTTTTTCTGACAGGAAAAAGGAAAAAGTGACACCTTTGCCAATGTCTCAAGGTAGACAATCCAACGAATGCTGCACATTTTTTTTCTTCAGATAAGGCACACAGAAGCTCGCTTGGCCTTAGCAAATGCTTATCTGGACAAAGAAGAAGACTTCTAGTCTTCTGTGTTATGGTCAGATGAAACAAAAATGGAATTGTTTGGTCACAATGATGTTTCCTTCATTTGGCGTAAAAAAAGGAGAAGCCTTCAACCCAAAGAACACCATCCCCACTTTTTCAGCCAATGGACGAGGGATCCTAATCACAGTAAATGGCACCATGAAAAAGATTAAAGATTCAAAAAACTTTATTAATCCCAGAGGGAAATTGTTTTGCCTAGTTACAGCTGCTCTCATTTCAGAAAAGATTAGAAGATCCACAACCATAATTGGAACCAACGAAATATAAATACAAAAACATCAAATATATAAGAATAAAAACATAACATCAATCTTGAAAATGGTTGTTCTCTCCTCTCCCCTTTACAGATGGAGGCAGGGGAGGAATTGGAGAGTTTGATGGCCACAGGCAGAAATTATTTTCTGTGGTTTTCAGTGGAGCAGCTCTCATTTCTAGAAATATTGCAGAGTTTATTAGACCTCCTAAACCCTGAAATCCCAGAGTGGAGCCCAGGACACAGAGTCGCAGTCTTACACGCCTCTCTGCAGCTTCTTTACTGCCGTCACCCCCCCAAACCTATTAGGACCACAGCTAAATTATATAAATCAAAAAGTAACACAAAAGGAGTGAATGATAAGAACCTAATATAAAATAGAAACCACTCCTTCTACTGAACAGAATAAAATCAAAACAAATAAATGTGGATTATTAAATATCAGATCTCTTTTATCTAAATCCTTGTTAGTCAATGACTTGATAAGTGACCATAAGATTATTTAGTCTTACTGAAACCTGGCTGCAGCAGGATGAATATGTCAGTCTGAATGAATCGACCCCCTAAAGTCATATTAATTATCATATTCCTAGAAGCACAGGAAGATGCTGAGGAGTTGCAGCAATCTACAACTCCAGCTTATTAATCAACCCCAGATCTAAACATAGTTATAATTCATTTGAGAGCCTCACTATTAGTCTCTCAGATCCAAACTGGAAAAATCAAAAACCAGTTTTATTCGTTGTTGTATGCCGTCCTCCTGTCCCGTACACTGAGTTCCCAGACCTTCTATCTGATTAAGTTCTTAGTACAGATAAAGTAATTATAATGGGTGACTTTAACATTCATGTAGATGTTGATAATAACTGTCTCAGGACTGCATTGAATTCTTTGTTAGTCCATTGGATTTAATCCACATGTAAATAAATCCACTCACAGTTATAATCATATCCTTGATCTTGTTCTGACTTATGGAGTAAAAATTTATCATTTAATAGTTTTCCCCGAAAACCTTTTCTGGTCAGACCATTTCTTAATAACTTTCGAATTTACTTTAATGGAGACAACTTCAATTAAGAAAAAAATTATTTACTGTAGATGTTTAACTGAAAATACAGTCACTAGATTTATGGGAATGATTCCACCATCTTTTAACCAAATAACATCCGCCTACATAGAGAACAGTGATACTAAAGTCACTTCTGCACTTGTTGATTATTTAGTTGATAATGCTGCAGCTTCTCTGCTCACTATACTTGATACTGTTGCCCCTCTGAAAAAGAAGGTAGTTAATCAGAAGACATTGCTTCATCAGATCCTCTCTGCAATTGGCATGGACAGACACACGTTCAACAGCTATAGAATTGGATGCTTTACCTTTGATCAGCATGTCCATTTTAGAGCAGACAAATCTATCTTTATTAACAGGCTATGTACTACAGGCCTTTAAAGTAGCTGTAGTAAAACCTTTACTAAAGAAACCTAATCTAGATCCCGAGGTTTTAGCCAATTATAGACCAATATCCAATTTACCCTTTATCTCTAAAATCCTCCTAAAGGTAGTTTCGAAGCAGCTCTGTGGCCATCTGCACATGAACGAGTAAATCGTAGCACAAAAACAGCACTTGGCTTCTTAGCTTCCAACAGCGGACGTCTCTCTGTACTTGTCTTGTTAGATCTTAGTGCGACATTCAACACTATTGATCACAACATTTTATTATACAGACTGGAACATGTCATTGGGATTAAAGGAACAGCACTAAGCTGGTTTAACTACTATTTAACAGATAGATCCCAGTTTGTTCATATTATAGTGAATCTTCCATGCACAGGCAGGTTGAATACGGAGTTCCCCAGTGTTCTGTGGTTGGACCCATTCTATTTTTATTATATACGACTCCCTTAGGCAAAATTATAAGGAAACACTAAATTATCATTGTTATGCAGATAATACACTAATATATTTTTCCATGAAACCAGATAAAGAATTATTTATATATAATATATAAGAAATATCTGGGAAGTCCTTGTTCCATCTCAGGAATATTGCTAAAATTAGGAGCATCCTGTCTCAAAGTGATGCCGAGAAACTAGTCCATGCATTTCTTACCTCTAGACTGGACTACTGTAATTCATTACTGATAGGATGTCCCAAATAAATTACCCAAAATCCTCCACTTAATCCAAAATGCTACAGCCAGAGTTTTGACTGGACTTCAGAGAGATCATATTACTCCTACATTAGCTTCTCTCCATTGGCTTCCTGTTAAATCTAGAATAGAGTTTAAAATCCTT
>JAUMTR010239834.1:0-29600 GCA_032270685.1 Microctenopoma stevenorrisi | reverse complement strand
CTCATGTTTACTGTGTGTGTTTGTAAATACTCGGTAAATCCTGCTCTCTGGTCGGGGAGATGGGTCTAAGGTTCAGCTGCGGAGGTGGCAGGCACCTTCAAAGTTTCCCCAGGAACTTTCTAGTTTATCTTTTAAAACCTTTCCTTCTTCTGTAAGTTTTACTGACGCTTGACTTTCCTGTTCGCCTCATTAGCACCACCGGTGTCCGGGCCTGGAATTACATCCATCGCACTAGGACAAAAGGACTGAGTGACAGGACAGGGGCACCTCAGGAGGCCAATCAGATTTCAGCTGGGGCCAAAGCCCCTGTAGCCCCGCCCCTAGAACCACCACTGGTTCTGCTGGGTTTTCTGCTTCGTGGGGAACCAGTTCCACACAGACGTCCGGCTAACCGCCTCACGTCACACATGTATGTAGAACCGTAGCAGCACAGTTCTGGCTCATCTTCACCTTCTCCGTCTTCACTCCAGCACCAGACGCCAGGAGCTCAGCGCGGCTTCATCCATCTGTTCCAGGAGTCTGACGTGTTGCAGAGCTGCACTTGGTTGCAGTGATTCTTCTCAATTAGTGAGTGAGCAGCATGTAAACAGGACACATTACCTCCTCATCTGATTTACAGATCATATAAATACTTCCATGGGAATTGTCCTCTGGATTGATTTCATTTAGAAAGGAAAAGAAGCGCCCGCCGCTCGTCGCCTGCGTCTTCCTGTCCAGCACACTGAACATTAGGGAGATTCACTCCGTCAGTTCTCCTTACATGTGTTCAGTGGAGACATGAGACGTTTTATCAGCCTCTAAATATTCTGCTCAAAGGTCGGATCACATTTCACCAAACAGGAAACTGTCTGATGATTAACTTCAGGCTGGGAAAGTTTCTTACACAAAGATTCTGAGCAGGTTAAATGCAGGTAATCGTCGTTTATGAAACGACGTAATAAGAGAGGAAACCAGTGGTTTAATGAAGCGTGTCCGTGGTTGCATCAGGTGTTGAATGTTCAGGAGCAACACGTCGTTACCGAGTGCTGATGTTCAGATCTTCCTGATGAGCTCGTAGACGAATGAAACTCCCCCACAGGGCGCCGGCGCCGGACCCGGTCACCGCGATGACCAGTACGGCTGTCGGTAGTGTTTATTCTGCTTTGACCTTGGAGCTGCCGTAGTTCAGAGCTGCTTTCATCATTTAAAGACTGCGTTTAGTAGTTTTTGTGTGACATTAAAATGACCTCACACCTTACTCTCACTTCTGTCTCTCGGCACTGTGATGAGCTGTTTCTGGATCCCCGTCACCTGAATGCTGCCGCACTTAGGAACGCGACGAGCTCAATCTCCTACCACTGCAACCGCCCTCTCTCCACCTACACGTGAATCTCATCTGGGTTTGATCCAGAGTCATCTCACAAACCAGTCAGAGAGGTGATGAACAGGCAGCGCGCTCAGTCAGTCAAACACATATCTGCACATCTTCCACCGGCGGCCCAGAACCAGCAGCTCGCTCCGTTTTCTTCCAGACAAACATTTTACTTTCAAATCTCTGTGTTCCCATAAAACATCTTTCCACGTGTCTCCTTTCATAGTTGATGTCTGTGAGTGTGATGACTTTACTTTCAAAGTCCTCTGTAAAATCGCTGTAAATTGACGATGAGTCGCGGTGACGAAGGCCTCTCTCCAGACAAATGTGCTGGAACACACTCCGGACCGTCTCCTTTGATCCTTCACCACATCATTGGGAGAAAATTCCTCCTCAAACGTCGGATTTTCACCATCGCTGCCGCCTTGTCTCGCAGCTTTGATCTTTTCTCTACATTATTCACGAAGCTTTGTGTTTTCTAACCTGTGTGTGTGTGTGTGTGTGTGTGTGTGTGTGACGCACTGCACCACATCACCTGGATACACCTCTGACCCCGAAAATATCATCAAGGATATTAATCATGCTTCAGACAGAAAACAGTGACACGAACTAGTGGCTGTGCTGATAATTAGTGGGTGTAGGACCTATGACCTTTGACCCCTCCCTCTCCTCATCACACAGTTTGAGCTCCAAGCTCTTTGTCTCTGGAGATGCCGCTGATCCTCCTCTCGTAGGTTTTACAGGGGTCAGAGTTCAGACGCTGTATTTAACGTTTCCTTCGTGGTTACAACATCCCAGGCACCCGAGTCCAATTATTTCCTGTTTATTGTAGAAACTGGTGAAAATGATTCAGTAGTCGGAACCCGATCGTTAGTTATTCATGAAGCTCATGTGGACCACGGCGTCTGCTGCAGCTTTTTATTAAACGTTGGACCAGATAAGTTTTATTACTGAAACCTGCACCACCTGAGAGCAGCTGTGTCTCCTGAAGGTCACGGGTGTAGCCTACTTTTACTTTGAAAGGTCGGCGTGTCTGTAGACCAGACAAAGCAGCTCCATGGTGAGAACTGCTCCTGACTGATTGAGTTTGACCAGCACTGGAACGCGGAGTCGGCACCTGCCGCCCGGGGGCAGAAGGATTTAGAGAAGTTGGATGAACGGTTCAGGGAACATCATTTCATTTATAATATTTAAAATAAAAAGTCAGGAAGAACTAAAATGTGAGTACGGAGGTTAAACTGCAGAAGTTCAGCTGGAATGTCACTAACCTGACAAATAATTCAGCATAAATTCTGGTAGAAATGAACGTAAACATAGGATTAATTATCTGTTTACTCTCTTCAGATGTTGTTTACTGTGTGTGCTGCTGATAATAAGTTCCGGCTGCTCCATCATGATCCAAAGCTCGAGGACACTAAGCGCGTCTGCTGCTGTAAATGTCCAGAAGTTCCAGAGGTCACTGGTCTCTTCTCGTCCTCTCGCTGCAGATCGTGTTGTGAATTTGTAAATCACTAGTCCCAGAGCGGAGAGGTGGTGTCGATCTGTTGGCTCGGGAGTCAAAGTCAAAGAGAGAGGACGCACGAGGCTGAACACCAGAAGAAAAACCTGTGCTCTGAGACGCAGGATTTCTTTCTCCACAGGGTGAGAAGCTGCAGACAGGGTTCAGTGTTTCTCCAAAGGTCCTGAGAGACGCACACATTTATTCTGAGGCCCAAACAGCTTGAGCAGCTTCAGCACGTGGAGCTGATGGAGTGACGGTGCTGCAGACACAAACCACACGTCAGCTCGGATCAGTTCGTCCCACTGAAACGTGTGTTTTAAAATGCAGCACTGAGTCTTTATAGAACCGAGCTGCCACATGGTGAAACTCTGAGAAAACAGATGAAACGCTATGATCACAAAATATTCCTCTACTCATAATCCCCTTCTCCCAGGACCAGGCTCTCTCTCTCTCTCTCACACACACACAAACACACACACAGTAACACACACAGCAGCGTTTAATCCTCCAGGTTTTAACATTTCCTTCAAACGGATCAGATCTGTGGGGTTTTTGGGGATTTGTGTAAAATGAAACACTGAAAAATCATCATCATCATTGTTGCTCCTTGTTGTTATGATCTCTCCTCTCTCTCCTCTCTCTCCTCTGTCCACTCACCCCGACCTGTGTAGGCAGATCCCGTGGTCTTTAATATGGGCTGGAAGGTCCTGGAGGTCTTACATACGGGCTGGAAGGTGCACGTGGGTCCTGGAGGTCTCGCTTCGTCTCGCTCACTGTGTTCGTGCTTGTCACACAAATGAAAACCTTTTTCTACGGTACAGCATTTTTTTGAAAGCCTGGATTTTCCTGTCATTCTAATCATAACCATCATCATAACATGATCAGACTAACCGCTGCTCCAGCTGTTTTATGCTCTGTGTTCTTCTTGAACATAGTGATTTTGCTTTGCCTCCAACTTTCTATATTTTTACTTCACAACTCATTTCCTGCCTTTATTTTGAAGGTACTCTGTTCTGGTCCGTTTCAACAGAACACGGATCAGAAGATGAAGCAGCTCAGTCCGCCCTGTACAGAGGGTCGTGGTTGGGGAAAAGCTACGTCAGGTACAGTTAATGTCTGCAGGCAGCTCACGCTTCAGGACTGTGTGGTTTTACATGTCCTGGACCAAAAGTCTGATCTGTGACACATTTAAATCATTATTTATTAATAATCACATTGTGGTCGTGTAACTGGGCCTAATGTCAGGGATGAGGATGGACCTCGTCCTCCCTACTGACACTGCGCTGTCAGAGAGGAAGGAGAAACTCTCCTCCGGCTGCTTTCTGCTGGAACAGCTTTGGTTTCTGGAGGCTTTTTTTCTTCTCGGGAAACAAGCTCTGCTCTCAAACCCAAGTGCTGTTTGGACACTGAGCTCAGTCCACAGCTAGTTCTGTTTAATTGAACCAGGTTCATCCATTTTTCACTGAACAGCCTGGGTTCTCAGGAACCAAACCAAAAACCAGCAGCTGAAAAACATTTGAGTAAAATAATATGATCAGAAACCTTTTATGTCCTTAATGGGTGTTAAAATACCTTCATAACAACCACCTGAAGCTAAATACTATCAGAAACTAATCTCATCACGAAGTGTATCGAAGCTCCACATCAAACAGAATCAGTTCTGCAGTGAAGACGCCTCGTTTCCTCGGGCCGAAGCCTCCACTCACTGGGTCACTCAGAAGAATTCAACACGGCTGAGACGGTTTAGCTAGTTAGTTTATTATCTAACACTTAGATCAGATTAAATGATCGCAGCACCTTCAAAGTCTGGGTTCAGTCATGATCATCAAGCTGCAGCTTTTATTTTGAAAACAGACAGTGGACAGAGGACAACTCCTGCAGACTCCCTCGCTCCTGAAAGTCGGGGAGGGGGGGTTACATCGGACCTTCTGAGACACAGCTTCAGCTTCAGGCTCAGTTTAGCCACTGCTCAGCGACCATCCACAAAATGATGGCTGAAGCCTTCACTCAGACAACTGAAGACAGAACAAGGAGGAAATGTGACTGGACGAACGTTCTAGGTGCTGCGGAGAAGGCTCCGCCGGGCCTGCCGGGCCTGCCGGCCCACCACCGGTTAGGTGTGTGACCAGGTTTCTCCTTTACGTAACTAAAAACATCAGTTTACTCAGGAAGCCGACTGTAACCTGGTAACTGAGACGGATGTAAACACACGGAACTGTTGATGAAACCATTCATTAATGAAGCGACTGGGAGCTGAGGTCCTCTGAACGCGGAGGACAAAGTGGACCTGGCTGTGTTGTGATTAATATCCTGTGAGGCAGGAGGAACGCAGCTGGATGAGAGGTAGGAAACAATAAAGTGGCGCAATCAGAGCTGATAACTTCCTGTTCAACATCGGCTCCACGGTCAGTTATAGCAGCGGGACGAGCAGAACTCAAACAGGTGGTGATGATAAGCCACGCAATCACAGAACTCCTCCAGTCACCTCAGAGCCTCTGAACAACCCCCCTCCTCCCCCGCGCGCCGAGCATCGCTCCCCAGGTTAATTAACAAGCGCTGATATAGAAAGTGCTGCTATCATTTCTGTGTTTGGGTGAGTCGCAGATATCCTCAGAGAAACTATCAGAGATAAGAGCAAACACAGAGCGCTCCATAAAACAGAGTCACAGGGATCAGCAGCAAATTAACCCGTCAACCAAAGCACAGCACGGAGCCACGAAGCCCTGCAGGGCCCGGCCGTCAGGCAGGGTCCCAGTGTGGACACGTCACGGAGACGTCTGCAGAACCGGCCGCGTGCAGAGTCTGCAGACCTGCCTGACTCCTAGGAGGAGGAGCTGCCGCGCGTCTGCAGACCTGCCTGACTCCTAGGAGGAGGAGCTGCCGCGCGTCTGCAGACCTGCCTGACTTCTCGGAGGAGGAGGCGGCCGCGCGTCTGCAGACCTGCCTGACTCCCCGGAGGAGGAGGCGGCCGCGCGTCCTGTGTGTAACAACAACGAGCTGGAGCTGGAAATCTCACAGATCAGTAATTCTTCGGACGCTGTCACGTCGTGCCTTCAGAAATCTAAATCTGGTTTATTCTGGTGACTGATGTGGACTCAGAGCTGCAGACAAAGCAGAGCAGCAGAGCATCGCTCACTGAGGAGGAGACGATGGATCACACGACATCCTGCCTGATGCTTTTCAAAGATTCACTAACACACACAGTGATGTTAAACCGTGAGACTCCCTGCAGGTGTTTCATGCTCCGTCCTGTGGAGACACAATATGTTCACTATAATAAGCTTTTAGATAATTCAATTAATAAATAGCAACATGATCTGTCACCTTTACCCATCAAACTCAGTGGGCGGGTCTGGCACAGTTTTCTAGTCATACGATTGGTCTTAGGGACGCGGCGGTTCTCCTCAGACGCTCTGAGAAGTAGCCGACACAGAGAGATGTGAGCATTCCTGTGTGTGTGTGTGGGGGGGGGGTCCGTCAGCTCTTTATCGACCTCAGTCCATCTTATCTGTGACTTTAATCCTTCCTCCCTTTAAACTCTGTCAATGATTGAAGCCCTCGCTCAGAGAAACGCTCTCACTTAAAGTAAAATAATTTGTTGGTGCTAAGTTAAGTTGATTTTACAGAAACGTGAATCCTCACATTAATATATCAGGTTAAATATCTGTTATTCAAACTGATTCCTTCTGTCTGTGACGTTCTGAAAACAGAGACAGTGATGAAGAGCAGTCTGGACCATCACACGGTGTCACCCTGAGCTGTGGTGATGAAATGCAAACCTTCACAGGTACAGCAGGCTCCGCTCCAACACTACACCCCACACCACCCCCCACCCCTGGCAGCGGGCGCCGTCCATCTATCTGGTGCAGCAGCTCTGGGCTCAGCTCCAACCTGGCAACCCTGCAGAAGGAGACAGTAAGTTGGAATCAGGCCCCAGTGAACTGGCTGCAAAGCGCACACACACACACACACAGACACACAGACACACACAGACACACACACACACACACGCACACACACACACACACACACACACAGCCAACTGTGTAAGAGATTTTTCATTTCACTAACTGGGAGCTGAAATGCTCAACGTGTCTCTGCAAATGCTTGAGGACTGGAGCAGTAAAGGGACATAATAATTCAGCAAAATCAAACCTAAACCAGCTGTTACAAAATGCACCCGGGTGTGTGTGTGTGTGTGTGTGTGTGTCAGAGAGAGAGAGAGGTGCTCTTATGTAGCTGAGGACACACAGGTTTTGGTGTGGGGGGGCTGGATCATCTCTAACTGCAGGAGCACGACATCACATTTCAAGTGTTTTCTTCCCCATTCCCTTTGATGGTGAACATCTAATCTCATGATTTCCACTACTACATCACACACACAC
The DNA here is from genome assembly GCA_032270685.1 of Microctenopoma stevenorrisi. Classification (NCBI taxonomy): domain Eukaryota; kingdom Metazoa; phylum Chordata; class Actinopteri; order Anabantiformes; family Anabantidae; genus Microctenopoma; species Microctenopoma stevenorrisi. The sequence goes on along the minus strand of JAUMTR010239834.1, from coordinate 22,363 downwards.
ACACACACACACACACAGCAGATCAGATGACAGCCACAGATCCAGTGAGCTCCACTGTTCTGTTTCTACATGAAGCGTTTTCAGCTCTGAGAAATAACACAGCTTCTGAAATGAATGCATTCTAATAAACTGTGTCCTCTTCTGCCCGCTGCCTCCTTTGGGGGTTGTCACAACAGATCATTCGACTCCCTGCTTCGGACTGTGGAGCCCGATGGGGCCAAATGTTCAACATCAACTTCAGAGAAAGTGACGTATTGTTCTGCAGGTTCAGACCCTGCAGGTTCTTCACCCATCACGTGACCAGCCTGGGAAGCCACACGGTGCGTTTCCCCACATGCAGTGAAGGCAGCACCAGTGTTCAGTCAGTCAGGGGAGTTAAAGTCTGAACCACGAGGACACGTGGAGGTTTGTAACGGGCCCAACATCTGGAGTGGCAGCTGTTCGGTCTGATGGAAATAAAACCCGGAGCTGTGGATCATCTGTGGACAGGTGTGTGTGAGATCATAAATAGTTCTCTCTGCACCTGACGTGTTGAGGCTGTCACCCTGACTGATCCACACGTCGACTGCAGGCACACAGACACCTCATCAACTGCTGTGAAAAGATAACGTGTCACAGCGAGACTCATTTCTCCAGGCGACTTCTGGCAGTTTCCCCCGGAGAGGAATGATCGGTACGACGCTCTGACCCGTTACCATGCAACAGCACTGAAGCTCTGCTCCTTCAGCATGTGGTCGGCATGAGTTTAATGTCTGGTGACTGATTCCAGGACGTTGGTGCAGGTGGAGTCATCTAACGTCAGCTGCTCACTTTAATGCACAGTAGACATCACGAGTCGAGTGGTGTCCTTTGATCCTAAATGTGGAACGTTCAGAACAGTCGAGCTTCGGCGTCTGGATCTTAACTGTGAGAGCTCGTTAGTGTAGTGAAGACAGGAAGAGGTGGAGGAGGAGGAGCGTTGGCCCTGCGTGGATCACAACGTGTAAGAACGTAGTGACAGGAAGCAGGAGGTTGCTCCATGTGCTGTAGGTCTGACAGGTTGCTCATGTGGACCGAGGTAGTGCGCTGCCTCTTATTCAGCACTTCCTTCACACTTCACCCTTCAGGCTCTGATGTCCAGCGACTGTTTGTGTGTGCGGGCTGTGGGTGGACCTGCTGAGTCTGGCGCGGGAACGCTCAATCAAACATCAGCTCAGAGGTGAAGCTGCTCCCTGCCGACCACGTCCACGCTTCTCACTTCAGACCAGACCACAGGACATTTCCTGTCACACGTTGAGCCACGGACAGTCACTTTTATTCACCTCACACACGTAACACGTTTTTCCACCTCAGGGAGACCAGCATCCTTCACTCTCCTTTACAACATCACGTCACTGTCTGAGGACTAATCGAACCCTGAGTCACCGCACACCGTCTCCTGAACAAATCTCCTGTTGAGTTTGCAAACAAGCAAAACCTAAAATGTGCAGATGTGCGTTGATACATTTCTGATTGTTGCTTCCTGTCGTGCTGAACGCGCAGGTGCGAGTCTGCAGACGTGAAGGGATTTCTTTATGAAACACCTGCAGAGCTGCAGGTCTGCTGCTGCCGTTATCTCCCCTCACTTTTTCATTACGACACTGCGAGAGCTAATATTTAGAAAAGGCACACTTAAAGCTTCATATCAGCGAGTACACAGAGAGCGGAGCACAACACTGGTGTATCCTGGGAGTTCCCCAGTAACCATCAGCAGGACGCAGCATCGTAAAGTCCGCTGTCTTCTACACGCGTTTAGAGCACCTCAGAAAACGCTCTGACACATTTCTAGAGAAGGAAAAGTGTTCAGCCAGTTAAACACTGTTTAAAAGGCGTCATCACAGGTAAACTCAGTCAGAGTGACGCTGTGAGGAGGGAGATCAGATGACGACTCCTTTAATCATAGTTTTACATCCATCTGGGTCAAACGTGTGACCCTGACTCTGCCTGTAAGGTTCAAGCTCTGCGTGATTCTTCAGCCAGCGGTTCACATGTTAAACTTCTGTTCATTTAAACTAGTAAGATGGTAAACATGGTATGATATGGAGCTAATCCCAGAGGTAAAGGAACAACACGTGCAGCGGCGAGTAAGGGGCATCAAGGGGCCACAACATTCATAGAGGGGCCACGTATTTGTCTAAAGACGTAAAAAAAACGTACCTGGTAAAATTGTGGTACCACATTTATGTGCATTCTTACTGTACATAGATGAAATACTTTAATACTTCTAATCTAACCATCTAATCGCACTAGGAGAAAAGGACTGAGTATTAGGACAGGGGCACCTCAGGGGGCCAATCAGATTTCAGCTGGGGCCAATGCCCCTGTGGCCCCACCCCTAGAACTGCCACTAAACACGACGTGTTGTTCCACATTTAGCTTGATGTGAGATGGTTCGATGCTGTCTCAGAGCGACGTGATGGTGCTGCGGGTCGTATCAGTGTCCTTGTGTTGGTGCCTCGCTGCACAGATCTGATCTGGACTCAGGATTCAGGATCTGACTCTGGCAGACAGCTCTTTAAGGTGACGAACTCTGACAGGTGAACTCTAACTGAATTAGTAAGGACGATGAGGAAAAGGGCGAAGCATCAGAAGAAAAACGACGCCATTATCACCTACTGTCCTGACAAACGTTTCCTGGCTCAGAGGAAGAGGAAGAGGAAGACGAAGCATCTGAGAGAAAAGATCATTTTACAACAAATGGTTTTGTATTTGATGGAGGTTGTATGAGGAAGACGAGCAGCACGCTGTAGCTTCTACAACACCTGAAGTCCTGAAAGGTGTCGATGAGTCGGTTCTTTTTTCGAGCTGGTTTTGTTTTCATGATGATCCGTTTTTGGGTCAGGGTCCTTCAGCATGAATCGATGATGCCGATGCTGATGATTCTGAACATATTTGAAGGAAACACACGTTTGCAGCTTCTGATGCCTCAGGGCTCAGAAAACCGGAACCAGAAAGACACAGCTCACACTCTGGAACCATGCGAGGTGCTAACGGTGCCTGAACGAGCAGATCGGCTGTGACTGATGTGCTTTTGCCACGCGAGTCAGACAAAGCGCGACAGATGGGAAATTTGACGTGTTTCAAACTCACCGTGACACAGTGTTTACCTCGGATCCAAATCTGTGAAGTGAACTTCCTCTGAGGCTGGTCGGACAGGAAAGGTAATTGAAATTGTTTGTCCGTGACACACGGCTCAGTTTGTGACAGCGGCGGCCGATAAGCAGGCGGAGCAGCAGCATCCAAACAAGGAGGCTCCCGTTCATTTTCATTAGTGAGAAAACCCGGAGCTGCACAGACAGAAACAGATGAGCTGCTGCTGCTGAACCTGTGTGTGTCATTAAGGCGTAATCAGAAAAGACAGACTCTCCCTGAAGCTGCACCGACGCTGTAGCAGCAGCGCGTGCAGGCTGAGTGACAGCTGCTGCCTCTCAGGGTTCCAGCAGTCAGACGAGGTTTTCATTTCAGGACCAGAGATATCAGAAGAGGCCATCGCCTGTTAATGGAGGAATCAGTGTGACGACGAGGACACGGGTCGGATCCAATCACACTCACAATCTGCCTGGGTTAGATTGGGTTCTGTCAGGCCCGTCCTCCCCAGGAGCAGAGTGACAGCAGTAAATGGAACTCAAATCCGCGCCCTGCTTCTCCTTTCTGAGCACTGACTGTCTGTCTCCTCCGTTCCTGCTGATGTTAAAGGGACAGTCCACCGAAACCATTCAAACATAAACCAACCTGTGCAGACAGAAACGTGTCCAGCTGGTAAACACAGCGGCGAGCGTGTAGTTCCACGTGCTTCCAGCAGGGGTGCTGATGCTCTGAAGGCCTGTACGATGGACGGGCTTCGTTCATGCTGACTGGGTTAGGGTTGGGTCCAACCCTGTGTTTGAGACGTCGCCGATGCTGGGAGAGACACCGCTACCTCCCATATTTCACTACAACAGCTGATGTCCAACGTCCTACATGCATGGGACACAGAGAGAAGGACAAAGCGGGACACCCACTCTTGTACTGCAGATACAGAGAGATGAAGGAGGTTTCAAACAAAGGACCTGTCACTGAGACAGAACATGAATGGAGCTCGCGCAGAGAAACAACTATTTTCAAACTGTGTGAAGAAGTGATGACAGACTTCAGCTGTTCACGTGAGGACGGTGATTCAAATCCAAACAACACGGGCTGTTTCCTGTGGTTCTGGTTCTGTTCTGTGGTCGGTTAACCAGCAGAAATGTCTCCATCTGTCTACTACAAAACGAACATGATGTGACCTTTGACCAAAGAAATCTAATCAGTTCACCACAGAGTCCAAATGATCAGTCCCAGCAAATTTGAAAAAGTTCATTAGGTCACTACCACCTTTGACCTCTGTCCATCAAATACTGATCACTTCATCGATGACATCATTGTATATTATGCAGCTAAATGAACCGTGACCGTGACCTGTGGCCGCCAGCATCTAATCAGTTCATCAACAAGTGTTTCTTTGAAGGTTTCTTGGATGAACCATTTAAAGAACTGTGGGCTGAAGATATAACACAGAATAAAAGAAGACGTGTGGTAACGTGTGGGTGCTTCTGACATCACTGCAGTGAAAAGCTGAAAACCTTCCTCTGTCCTGCACCTCACAGGTAAAGGGGCGCGTTCAGCAGCGGGTCTTTGGTTCAGGTATTGTGTATTTAGTCATGTCCTTTTATCTGCACAAACATGTGGTGTGTTTCTCCTAACTGAGTTTGGACGATGAAGACAAACATGATGACGCGCCTCTCTCTTCACAGCTACGCCCGCTCGCTCTGTGTTTGATACCGCTGAGAAGTTGGACTGAAGTGGCACACAGTTTGTCTAGACCAGCTCCTTATTTCTCTGCTGCTCATTGGTTTCATTTCTCGGCTCCTTTCAATGGAATTTGATCCGTGCATACTTTGCATTGTTGTTTTATTTGTACAGCTCTTCAGACAGTACACAGCAGACTAATCGTGATTCTCTGTCTTTAAGACAGTGACCAGAAAACGCTGAAAATGAGGAGGAGAGGTTTTATTTCTGTATCTGACTTCCCTCCGTTCTCTGGAGAGACAGAATGGAATCTAATTGCTCCTGGAGTTTGATGCTTGCTGCTTTTAAGATGTTCCTTTTTGGAACATTCCTCCTCAGTGACTACGTTTGGAAGCGTTGCTTGACCTGGTTGTCGGTGCCAGACTCTCTCTTAAAGGCATGTTCTGATTGCCTTGATTCGCCTGATCTTTCCTTCTGTTTTCTGTTTAATTTGCTCTTCAGATGTATCGTGAGTCAACCTGCTGAGATCACGTCTGTGCCAGCAGCGTCTCAATCTGAATCAGATCTGCCACGACTGCAGTGCTGGGACTGACACTTCACTAGCAGAGTTCTTTCTTTAACAGGCAAAGCCCTTAAAGGGTTTGAGAAGAGCCTGTGGCGATGAAATAAAAAGGCAGAGAGCTGGAGTCAGGAGGACGTACGGTGTCACGCTGCGTAAATGCTCACTCTCAGCACACGTCTGCAGCTGCACATCTGTCTGCGGGTGTTCCCGCAGCACGTACCTCATCAGTTTTGTTATTCAGGAGCAGCCAGAGGTAGCGGGAAACAACAAAGTGTGAAAACCGTGTCACCGGTTTGTTTTCTGTGCAGGTGCAGCCTCACTGTGACTGTGACAGGAATCTCCACACAGTTTCATCAGCAGCTGTTCAGCATGAAATGTTCGCTTGATGCAACTGTTTCCTCTCCACATCCTGACTCAACATGAAACCTCACTACACTTTCTGAGTCTCTGACACAGAGACTTCGGCTCTGCAGTAGCTGTTTTCTGCCCGTCCGTCAGTGAAGTGGGGCTGACGTGAGTCACGTCACAGTTCGTGTGAGCCGTGTGTCCCGTAGAGAGCGATGGTTTTCTGCTCAAGAGCACAGCGGCTCCAACAGGAGAAGTTATTCAGTCCACTGCTGCTCCTGCAGGTCAAACGACGGAGCATGCAGAGCTCCTCTTACGCTACAGTTAGCATCGTTGCTAACAGAATCCTGTTGGTGGGACACCTCTGTGGTTCTAGTCCTTATATCTGAGAGAAACTGCACATGAGGTGATGTGTTTGGATCTCTTATAATGGAGAACTGTCAGGGAGCAGAAAAACCAGCCTCCCTATGCTGCATCAGTTATGATGCAACCTTCTTCTGTTCGTGTCCTCGGGAGAACCAGGCCCCGCAATCAATAAATGACACGGGGACATCTCACTGGTAAGCCTTCAATAAACCCTGAAAACACAACGAAAGTCCTGCAGAGGCCGTGAGAGGTGCCAAATAATATGGCTTCAGGCGATGATATCATCATTTATAGACAGACAGACGTCCCTGGTGTCAAAGTCGATGCTGAGTTGCAAGTTTCTGCTCGGTGTCCCGAGGCAGCATCTGTAAAAACACCTGCACCGTACGAGGTCACAGGTTCGTTCCCTGAATCAGCAAATCCTGTTTACGTCCACACATTTCGTCAGTCCTCTGTGTGATGTCCCCAGTCAATAGAGCAGCTGTCAAATGACCTGTCCACAGGGGCAGCGCAGAAACAGAACAGGTAACAGGCCGGGACATTATTTCCTGCAACATTGGCGGTGTGTTCAGGGACAGTGCCGAGTGTACGTCATTCCATGACATCAGACATTCTGTGAGAATTCTTTATGTTTTCCTTCAACCATCACCTGACTGTACTCAGAACTGGCCGATGCTACCGACCCACCCCACCAGTGTGTCGTTCGTACCCACTGAACACGCGATGTCACACGCTTACACCCGTTCACTCCTGTGATCAGCTTGACACTTGAATGTGTGTGAAGGACTGTGGCAGCGTGAGCAACGCGGTCCTGCCCACCATACCCTCTGCACTTCATGACCTGTAACCTCAGAGCAAACTAAACACAGCCAGATGAAATCAGTTTAAATTTGCTTCACAGCAGCTTCGTAAAGCGCCTGCGGCGATGCATCGATGCGCCTGCGGCGATGCGCCTGCGGCGATGCGCCTGCGGCGATGCATCGATGCGCCTGCGGCGATGCGCCTGCAGCAATGCGCCTGCAGCAATGCGCCTGCAGCGTCTCCGTGAGTCCGTGCATCTGAGAGGAGGCTGAACAACAGCTTGTTTGTTTCACAGAGATCAAAATGCAGATCCCTCCACTGTAGGAGGATTTAATCACACGAGTAAAGGAGCCCTGAGTAGTGTCTGAGGGTGTTTGTATCAGAAACAAATAGAGAGAAGCAGCAGTGGTTCCTGCACGTGTGGATCCTTCCTCTTGGGGCTGAAGGGGACTGAACTGCTTTATAAGTCAGACCTCATAATGAGAGATATTCCAGCAAACAGTGAAAAGTCCCAAACTGAGAGCTGAGTCAGTGATGGAAGCCAACCTCAGACAACCTCTCGTCCCGTCTGACGGCCCGTTCCTTGTGTGCTTTGAAGTTCAGTGCTTTCAGTCTTAAAGGCCCATGTTAGTCGGCACCGTCTTTAATCCGCGGAGAGAGGCTGGATGTGTTGGTACCACTGGTACCTTCAAAAGGTTCAATGCAAAAACGGATCTTTTGCCTCTGTAGCAGTTTTTTACCCTGAAACTGAATCTCTGCCATAAATCTACCTGCATTAAAAGAGACCGCGATAAAAAGACTTTGACAAGTTTAAAGAAACTTTATTCTCCACATTGTGAGGACGTATATCTTTTCTATCTGTTTGAACCTGTCCTGCTAATTCAAACTCTCGGCTGCAGCTAATTTGTTGTGTTTCTTTCCACAAGCGTCATAACAAGCAGCAGTTCCTGTCTGAGGAATGACGGTAAAACTACGGGGCTTCCTGTGTGAGATGGGAGACTACAAGTGTCACCTGTGTCATTATGGAGCCTCTAACTGCAGCGTGTGCTCACACGAATAATGAGTCATCTCCTCACCGCTGCTCGTCCCATCACTGGAGACAGGTCTCCCGCTCTGCTATATGTCCTGCTCCTGTGGAAGAAGAAGAGAAAGACGAGTCTGTGTTTCCTTCCTGACTAGATATAAAACGCCAGTTTAAACAGATGTCTTGTCCACGGACACGTCAACGTGAAGCGAGGAGGAGCTGAACCCTCGACCCTGGGGTACGTAGCCGGCTGCTCGTCCCACTGAGCTGTTGTCTGGTCAGTTCCTCTTTGGGTCCATGTGATGAACTTAGCTGCATGGATGAAAGGGGACAGACAGAAGACACTTCATCTTTGGGTCCATAAAGATGAAGGGAATAATAAAAATGAACAACTCCTCAGCTGCTCCTGCAGGTTCTGGAGCCTCTGAGATGATGCTGCTGCAGCACGGCAGCTTAGGTCTACTGGAGTTCACACGTTGTGTTATCGCATTTTAACGAGCTCCCAACGTGAAGCCGTCTAAACCCTGACACAACCGGGACCCGGGCCTCTTAGACCACTGTCTGCAGGAACTCAACCTGAACATGTGGGAGGACTAAACACATTCTCTCCTCAGCTCGAGCTGATTCTCATGAGCGATGGGGGTGAAAAAGGTCGTCAGCGTGACCTTTGTGCAGGACGGCTCAGGCCAATGGGTTTAAAGCCTGCAGATAAGAAGCAGAGCAGGAGGAAATAATTCATCCTCACCGCAGCCTCCACACTCACAGAAGAAACATCCACATGAAACACTGAGCTCTGTAACACGGGAACTTTTTCACTGTCCTGTTTCCACCGAACCTTCAGAACCAGCGGCCTGTTGATTTACTGTGGCCGCGTTTCTTCATCTGGTGCTTGTTGCTCGGCTTTTTGTGTCCACACAGACCCACAGACAGCGGAAAGAGAGCGAGCAGCAGACAGACGCCACCAGTTGCTCCTGAGCTGTAGCTCCCAGAATCCCCTGTTGTTTCTCACAGTTTACTTCCGCTCTGTGACTGAACATCGAGCTGGCTTTAATCTAAACTGGCTAAATCATAACCACCACAGCTCCTTGTTTTCCCAGAAATGGGAAACATGCAGAAACATTACTCTCACAGTTATTATCCCACTGAGCAGAAGTTCTGCTTCGTACCAGACTCTGCTTCAGCAGCATCACTAAACGTGTGGTTTGTTCGTAGACACAAAGAAGCACAGAACTGAACTTTAATCTGATCCTAATCTGTGTCTCGTTTCAGATGCTGCTGGCGGTCCAGTGCAGTTTAGCACACGTGGACCCCAGACAGGTTCCAGACTGACCTCTCTGAAACTCACAGCTCAGACATACGAACACAGAGTCTAATCAGAAGCTTTAAAAGATGCATCGGCCCGTTTTCTTCTTCAGAAACTGGGTTCTTTACGTGCATGTGTTTGCTCCTCGATGCCGATCTGACACCGAGCTCCCTGTAGAGTGTCGGTGTGAATGAGATGGAGGTTCTGTACGTGCTTCTTTGACGGGTTTTTATTACTCTTCGTGTCCTGAACCAACACGTTTCTTCTTCTACACTGTTCTTCGTAGTGTCAGTGTCCTCCCAGAGTGTCCTGGTCCATGTTCCTCCCCCACCTTGGCCACGCCCCTCTCCACAGGTGTCCCTCATTTCTAAATCAGTCCTCTCCCCTCTGTGTCCTCCACCCTGTCTCGCTCATGGTCGTGGTCCAGCTTGTTCGTTGTTGGTTTGTTGTGTGTCTACCTTGAACCCTCTCTGTACCACAGGCCAAACCTTGAGTCCAAAAGCTTTGGCCAATTACAGGCCGACATTAAATCTTTTAGCTCTAAAATCAAAGCAGCTTTGTGTGTGTGTTCTGATGTGAAGTCATAGATGTGTCTTGTTTTAAAGACCTGATAGAACTGTGTGTTTGTAGATGTGCAGCCACATAGTTTCTGTGTTGTCATAATGTGAAGACATCTGTCAGCGTGAGAGGCTGCACCAACCGGTTACCGTGTGCACAGGCTCGTTATCTACTGGCTGCGAGAAGGTTCCTTTTCACTGGACCCATGGTTCTGGTCATTAAATATAATTGTTGTGTGTTGTCTTTATCTGAGGATGTGTCTGAGTAGTGAGCTGCTCGTCGGGGAGAGTGAGGACAGGTTTGGATGATTAGAAGTGAGATGCTGGATAAGACAGCAGGAGGTCACAGGTCATTAGATGTAGGGGACTGTTCAGTCAGGAGTGGTAGCTACACCTTGGTTGTGGTCATTCTGATCGCTCAGCTCCAGAGGCTGCAGGCTTCTCCTGTTTCTTTTGCTCCTTTGAGTTTTTCTGGGAGAGTTTGGTTAATATTTTGTTAATAAATATCACTATTTCCTTTTGCACTCTCTCCTTCCTCAGCTCTCAGTCAGGCGTCGCTGAGCCCTTTGAAATGCTCTGAAAGACAAATGGTCGTTTAAGTTATGGAAATTTTGAAATGAAACGTCACTCATCACTTCAAGGGATGCGATGGAAACACCAGGTCTGGGCCACATTGATCAAAGGTTTCTACGTGTTGGGAGAAAGAGATGACTCGTGTGGACACGGAGCTGACAGCTGAGAGTCTTCTGCTCTGAAACGATTCCTGTAGCAGCTGCAGGACTCGGTGAGATGAAGGTAATCAGCAGTGATGGCAGAACTAATAATAGTGGACTGGACATCCTGGGATTCATCTGAGAAGAGAGGGAACGTGTAACCGCCACAATTATTCCCCCGACTGTCGCGGAGGACGTTAAAACATGAGCAGTTAGTCTGAGTAGCGCTGATGGTGCAGTGATGAAACCCAGCACGGCGTTCTCTAATGGAATATCCTGTCCTGTCATTACGTGTGCCTGCACAGCGGCCGAGGTAATCGAATCACAGCCTCAGGAAGCGGACGGATGCCTTCGCCCTGTGCTGTGCACCTTGTTGTGGCCAGTGCTCACCTGTCACCTGTCTCTGGATTGGTGGATCAGGCTCAGCTGGTTTGACTTCAGCGCTGGGACCAGCTCAGCTGCTGCTGACACAGACTATGACCCTGAGACCACCTCAACATGCTGCCTGCTAATAATTACCAGAAGAATAAACAGTGTTTACATCATGTGCCACCTTTACACCTTTACTCAGAGAGCGGCCCAGCGTGGCGGCCCCCAGGCACAGACCACGTGCTGACACTGCTCCCTGCTGTGTGCGCCTGTGTGCGTCTGTGTGCGCCTGTGTGCGCCTGTGTGCGTCTGTGTGCGCCTGTGTGCGCCTGCGTGGCGCGGTCGGACTAAAACACCACTTACTGATGATAAATCCTGGCAAACAGAGCTCACGAGCTGCAGCTGGACTCCTCTGATCTCTTCTTGAACTCCACTTAAAAGCCTGAAGCGACTTGATTCTATCCATTTGCAGACTTCAACCAGTTTCTGGCGGCAGAACAGAAGTTGCATCAGTGAGCAGCAGAGGAAACATGAATAACTTCCTCTAGTGACTAACTCTTACTGATAATTACCAGCTCTCCTCTTCTCTCTGAATGAACTCGTGCAGCTCGCTGCTCTGAGCTTGATCAGTGCAGCTCCCAGAATACCAAATGTCCACAGAGGGAAAACTGTGGCCTTTGGGGTGAAGGCGGAGGACAATAGACTGAGTGCTGAGTCTCCGATGGGGAGCTGGAACGAGAAATCGAGGAAGTGAGCTGATGAGATCTTTGAGCAGCTGCTTGTCTTCTAACGAGTTATGTTTGTGCATTTGAACAAGGCTGCATCACGACCTGCTGCTGAGTCACAGAGAAGGAAAGAGAAGCTGTAAATCCCTCATCTTCCCTCTCAGACATGTGACAGCTGCACTTTCATCTCTCTCTCTCCCTGAAATGTGTGTGCGGCAGCCTCCCTCTGCAATTACAGTGTGTTCAGCACGCTGTTTGTGGCTCAGCAGAGTCGCTGCCGGCTGATGGACCGCTGATGAAGGCAATCAAACTAATAATCAGTGCTGCACATTATGTGTAATCCTGAAATGAGCGGCTGGAGAAAATCCTCCTGTCCGACAGTCGACTGTCGCAGGCTCTGCTCACTTCCTCCTCCTCCCGCAGTCACCGCGACCTGTTGCTTCACATCAAAGTGACTGAAGTAGAATCATGGCGAGCAGCAGAAGATGCTCACATGCTGCTGTGGCAGCATGAGCTGCAGGGTCAGGAAGCAGAAGCAGGTCAAACCCAGTCTAAACGAATGGATCTGCTCCCTGCTCGGTGCCTCACATTAGAAACGGCAGCTCTGAGTAATCGGAGGACATGTTGGATGCTGGGAACCTGTGCCCACACACACCAGAGGCTGTGAAGGCACCTGGGGAGCAGGCCCCAAGTGGGGAGACATCTCTTTGCATAAGTGCATGTGATGTGCTGACATACGAGGGGAAGCAAACTTCCTCAGAGCCTGGAAACACTCGCTGGCATTGTTCTCTCTGAAGCAGACTCGGCTCCCGACAGTGTGAAGTCTTAACTCTCATCTCGGTGCTCGGGGGTTTTCTATTTCTGTTGGTGCAGTGTCACTTCAACAAGCCGTTCAGACGCCACATGAAAATGTTGTTTTTTCATTTGTCATCTCGCCGACTCGTCGCCTCGGGCTGATGACATACACAGCAGAGTTTTAAACTCACAGCAGCGTCTCTGACTCTGGTCAGACGGTAATTGTCTTCTTCCATCTTCCTGTCATGATGGAACATGACACTGAGGCTCCGCGAACATCTACAGCTCTGCTGCCTGAGTGTGAGCACGGTGCGGAACAACGCAGGGTGACAGTGATGTGTGAGTGTGAGGCTCGGCCTTATTTAACGTCCCAGACCTTCCTGCATCAGAACCACTGGCAGCTGGTGAAACTATTTTTTTGCTGAGATTCAGATGCTCTCTAACAACAAATCACCACTAGTACAAACCAGAGGATCATGAACGTGCATCACACTGCTTTAATATATTCACTGCACCCAGTCGATGTGGCGGCGGCATCACTTTAAGAAGCAATTAGTGCTAATCCAGATCTAGTTAAACCTGCTTGACCGACACACAGCTACACACTCTCACAGCCGCCTCCTTCTCCTGAATATTTCCCTCTCAGCTTCAGAAGGTTTGATACTCATGTCTGTGCTCCTCCTTCTGCCGCCGCGCTGGGACATAGAGATCATCTCTCTCTCTCTGTGTAACACTCCACCAGGCTGCATCTGTTCTCTCCACAATAAAGGATGTGGACCTGTCGTGTCTCCACTTGTCCAATGAGGTGTCACTAATTAATTCAAATGTGCCAATCACAACGCACCACCTGTTGCTCATCACCAACAAACGCTGTCGCACCTTGTCATACTTGTGAGGACACTCGTGTGGAGCTCTCATGGAATCATCGACCCATTGTGTGCTGCAGTGTGCCGGGGGCTTCAGGCTGCAGCGCTCAGGAAGTCTTTTCTATACGTAGTGGATCACACTGATTCATTCATGTGTCCTTCGAGACTCGAACTGGATCAAAGATCCTGCGACCGTCTCGTCCGGTTCATGACTGTCGACGACATGTCACAGCTGACCGTAGCAGAATACGTGGGGGGGGATGTGATAAACTTCTTAATTACTTTGTGTCTCTCGAAGCAGCTGCTAATCCAAAAGCCATTTTAATTTAGTGTTAGTGTCCCGCGATGCTCTAAATGTGGTTTAGCTTTTCCACACAGACAAAGCTCAAGTCACAAGTCTGCTGGAGCTAAATGTGTGATTTAATTGTGCAGGAGGGGAGATATTTTCCTTATTAGCAGGATGTTGGTGTGGTTGGTTTGTTATGAACAGTAACATGTAGAACATGGCAGATTTATCTGGGAACTAATGCGTTTGAAACGTCCTGCCTCAGAGCCTGGATTGAGATAAAGATGAACATTTAAGTGAAATCCTGTGAGTCGTCATGGAGACCTCCTCCTGAGAAACCACATCGCAAAGGGAATAATTCCCATTCAATTCCAACTTCCTGCGCTGCTTTAGTTTCCAGTGTGCAGATATTTAGCTGTATGGTAGAAATACAAGGCACAGGAGGAGGATTTCAGCGTGAGAAAGGGGAAAACAGGGCGTCAACGTTTCACTTACAAGGAGAAGACAGGAGAGAGTGAGCAGCTACTGGGAGTCAGTGGAGAGAGGAGAGAAGAATAAAACAGTGGTATCCTCAGAACAGGGCTAAGTGTCGTCAGCACAGGAGCGATGGGAAAAGCCAGGGGATGGATGAAGTGAGCGTGTGTTGGGTGAGAACAGAAAGGGGCCAAGGACAGAGAGTGTCTCACCTCCCCAGGATACCTGGAAGGACATTGTTAAACGACGTGTTCAGAATTATCCACTGATGCTTTCTTTGAAAATCTATGTTAACGTTGAGCCAGACGAGGACTTGCCTCCTCCTGCTGCTGTTTCCTGAGGGCGGGGCTAAATTCGAGGCAGAGGGCCGCCCCCCTGAGCAGCTCTGTGGCTTACAGCGTGTTCTTCCTTTGAACTGTGGCCTATCGCTGCCGAACTGTTTTTTCTTCCGTGTGAAATCAAACTGATTTTCAGCTGAAAAACCATCTCTGCATTTGGACGAAGACAACTTACCAGGCCCAACGCAGACGCAACCCCTCGCTGGGCTCACAGTTATAAGTGGAGCCAGCACGAAGCTTTAGCCCCGGTACACTTCGCCCCGAGGCACAGGATCCGATCCCACTGCTGCAGTAATCTATTAAAGATTCCCAGGAGTCGATTGTTTCTTGTTAGGTTGGTACATTTCACTGCAGACAGACAGTGAGCGTGCGTTACCACGGCAACACTGCTCTTTCTGCTCCCTGGTTCAAAGTGACGTCCCAGTGGTGTCACCTTCACTCCACGTTTAGGTCTTTTCACCGCAGGCTGTCTGGTAACGCAGAGCGAGGACGGCGAGGTCGTGTCTGCTGCTGCAGAACGAGAGACAGGAAACACGCTTCAGATTCTGTCCTTTCCCGTCTTTAGCTCAATGCCATAAGAATCAGACTCACAGACTTGATCTGATCAAACGGGTTCGTGCATGCTCTCCAGTGACATCCAGTGTGAAGATTCTGTGCATCCATGGGTCCAGGTTCTGGTCCCGGTGATCCCACCGTGGAGTTTACAGTGAGTGGATTCTTCTTGGACACGCCGATGCATCCTGTTCAGCTGTTCCTGAGCCTGAGCTCTCTAAAGCAGTCAGTGTCTGAGACACCTGCCTACATTTGTTTGAGTGACGGAGACTCAGCTCACTCACTTTTTCTATCGATGCCATACGGACCGTTCAGTTAACACAAGCTCAGCATGAGTTAAATCCAGCTAAGACACTGTTTTTAATTAACAAGCAGAAGTTTTCATTTCCATTTATTTTAATAAACACTTTACTGGATTCACTAAAGAGCTTAGCTTTGAGATAAACATCCACAGAGCAGCAGAGTGTTTCCAGCATCAATTAAAACTCCATCAGAGCCCAATGGGAGAGATTTTATGAGCAGGAGTCTGCAGCAGTCTCCGAGCCCACAGCTAAGCGTCGCCGTCCTCGGAGAGCACTTTGCCAAAGCGGCGTGGACTCCTATTACATCATGTCTGATGCAACAGGTCACAAGCAGCACATCAGTGTGTGTCCTCACGCTGTGTCTTCACGCTGACAATGGCTGACCTGCAGCGCCCCGGAGGAAGACTCCCCTGTGCATCTGCCTGAATGAAGCCGTTCAGCACCAGCGCTTCACACAGTCTCACCTAAAAGCACCGATGTCTGCCTGCACTTCCACAATGCCTGTGCTGACCTGAAAACGCCTGGTCACTGTTTTCCCCACTCAGGCTCGGGGTAAGCTGAGGACGACTCAGAATATACTGGACAAAAGACATTTTCATCTTTCATTTACGTGGTGCAGCAGAAGAGCTTCACTGTTAGAAACGTCTTTGTAGTCCATGATAAATCAGAAAGTTCAAATAAATCCGAATCTGCGACGAAATGACGTGCAGAGAAACATCTATAAACCCCATTCATAAAGAAATACAGGAGTCTCCTCTTTAATGTTGTTTCCCTGTGTGATCGATGTGAACTGATCAGGAACCAGACAGACGCGAGCTCGGCGACATGTCCCCCCCCCCCACCCCCACCCACAACTCCGGTTCCTCATCCTCCACCTGTCTGTCTCCACCAACGAGTCCAAACCAGACTCGTTCTTATCAGTTCATCCATGGCTCCAGATCTGGGTGTTTATGAGATAGTGAGCTGATGAGAGTGGGGCCGAGACGTTAATTAACTACATCAGACACTGATCTGCTGTGTCTGAGATACTCTTTTTTTTTACCTAATCTCGATCTAGAAAGCGAGAGATGAATATTTGTGTTCATGTTTTTTCCTTTCTTTGTTTGTGTGGAGAGCTGCTGGAACATTTCCCTCTGGGACTAATGACGTTTTCTGAATGTGACCTACTTATTATCCTGCATTATGAGGCGCACCAGTGGTTCCTTGAGATTCAGGGAACTTCATTTAATTACACACTGTTCAGTTTGGGTTCGACCTCCAACCACCAGGACACGAATCTGATTCTGCAGGATTTTTCTAACATCAGCATTTCATTTTAATCCCAGTGATACTGAGAGACTCTGTGGTTCTGATGCCCAGCTGGTCCACAGACCTTCCCTGGGTTCCTGACAGGAGGCTGGAATGAGAGGGACACGTCTCACACACACACACACACACACACACACACACACACACCTGACTCGTGATGTGGGATACTGAGTAACTGCTTCAGGCCAGACTTCCCTGGACTGGTGGAGGCTGCTGTGGGTGGATGTAAAGAGGACGCCTGCTGTGTCCACACTGGTTGTTTGTTTGCTGCTCCACCTGTAGCTCAGACCACGTCCGTGCAGATTCACACCGTGGCCAGCTAAGCTAAGCTATGCTATGCTATGCTATGCTAAGCTATGCTAAGCTAAGTTATGCTAAGTTAAGCTAAGCTAAGCTAAGCGGTTAGAGGCTGCAGCGTCATGTTAACCCACACGCGTGGACTTAACGATGTAGAAACAGCTACAGGAGGAAATCTCTCTCTTTTTGTGGACAGTGCACAGATTTGTTTGCTGCGAACAGACCCTGTTGGTGTCTGGAGGATTCAGGTGGAGCTGGTATCATTACTTACTCGGAGACAACAATGAGCCGTCATGAATGTTTTTAGCTCCACGTCTTTGTCTGCAGGAACATTCGCCTCTAATGACACAGTGAACACAAATCCAGCCTGGTGTTTGTGGGAGTGTCTCAGTTCGGGGGTGGTCTTTATTCTCAGAGCTGTGAAGGAGCCAGCAGGTGGATCCTGCTCAGTGATCAGCAGGTGCAGAAACATCCACTGGGAGCAAACAGCGTTTTCTCTGAATTATTGTAAAATACTGTTCTGACCCAACGTTTGTTCTGACGCTGCAGCTTTGCACCTGGAGAACGGAGAGTTAATTGAGTTCAGGTTGTGTTTGTTGCACTGAGCGAATTGTTTGACTTGCGTTTGTGAAACATCTGTGGTGAATCGAGCAGAAACGAAATGTGTGGAAACAGATTTCTCAGAGTTTAATGAGTAGATGATTTAAATAATAAGATAAGTAGGAATTACTTTGGTTTAGGGTCTGAGAAGCGTATTTGAGCAGGATAGATATGTAGACATTCAGTCGGGCTGCAGATCCGGTCAGGATGTGCTTAACTAACAGTTTCCACCTGGATGTGGCTCAGCTATCAGGACACCGTCCTCTCTGTGGGGACGGGACTTTTCCACATGACTGCAGGGAGGTCTACGAGCCTCAGGGAACTCTGGGAGAAGAAACCAGTCCCAGGTTCAAAGCACCATCTGAGCATGTGCAGAGCTAAAGGTTAAGCAGCTGTGGAAGCGATAGTGGCGTTTGCTTTTCCATCCATCTTTGGCGCTGGAGGTCTCACCTACACACGGCAGGTGCTGCACTCACGCTGCTTCTCAGGCTTTTCATCAGAAACAGCACGAGTCAAGTTCAGCTTTGTTCTGAGTTCAGCAGTTCTCCTCCACAGCTCTGAAATTCATTTTTCAAGCTTGATTCAAACGAGCCCTAAACATGCACCTTCCCAAAAATCAACCAACCGATCGTAACGGTCCGCCGCCATCTGTTCACGTTCAGAGCAGACGGCAGCAAAGGAAGCGAATCGTGAGGCGCAGGAGCCTAAACGAGGGAATTACCGGGATGGAACATGTGGGAGGAATTCAGAGACTGACATGATGAGATGCATACGTGTGTGAAGTAGTTTCCTAGTAATCAATCCACAGACCCCCCCGTGTTTCTTGAGGCGATCCATGTATCCACCACAGAAACACATTCATTATTCAGGTTAAGCTGCAGCTGAAACGAACATCAAAATGATGCTGCAAGATTCTGTGTGGGCGCGTCACAGACACAGTGACAGTTCTGGGTCAGAACCTCGCGTGTTAGGAATTATTCACCTTTTACATCCTACAGAAACCTGAGATTAGACTTCAGACCCTCATGAGACATGAGATGGGAACCTGACCACGTGTATGAACCTCATACAGGTGAGGAAAACCTGGGGGGGGGCGTTGATGCAGCGAGAGAGCGCTGGCTCAGTGGCACCGTGAGTCAGACTGTGGATGGGCAGGGAGTCGATCTGCAGGTGAACACGTGGAGCAGTGACGATGAAGTGATGAAGCTGCTGCCACTGAGACTCTGAGAGCAGCTGCTTTAATCATGTTTATCAGTGTTAAACGAGCAGCTCTCCCCGTTTCTAAAAGACATCTCTGCCCCTCAGTCCTCCACCTTTTTCTCCGCAGGTCACAACTCCTATTTAATCTATAATGGAGAGTTTTCTCAGCAGAACTCAGTCGACCTAACTCACATTTCATTTGTTCCACGTCAGATGTTTCCTCCTTTTGGAAATTGTCCTTTGGTCAAACTTTTGAATCCTTGCAAACTTTTGGGACGTAGTTAATGCACCACATCCATCAGGGTCTAATCCATGTGGGAAGAGGCCACACGATGCTCCGTATGGTCAGTTACTCGGTGCAGAACATGAGCTACTAGATAATTCAGTCTGGTGTGTGTGTGTGTGTGTGTGCGTGTGTGTCTACTGTCTACAGTCCTAGACGGGTTCTTTGTCTCATCAATGCGTGAAATGCTCCACACTAGTCCACGCTCCTCGTCCTCATGTGTCTCACACAGGAAACAGACCTCTCTGCTTCTTCAGTGCAGGTGGAGGAAACGCTGACGTGTTTGTTCTGACTGGGCTCACAGCACCACGGCAGTCAGAGTGACAGGAGCAGGAGGTGAACACGAGGCCCTCGTCTTTGCTCCTAGTTCTCCTCAGTGGGCGTTGAAGAAAGCTCCCAGGAGTCTTTCTCAACTCTGGCTGCTTTCATATCTGCTCCCGGTGGGATTCAAGAATCCACGTATCTTAACGGCAGGAAAATATTTGGCTCACTTCTTCCGTCCACCTGCTGACCTCAGCAGTCCACAGATACCGAGGGACGTCTGATGCACGGGGCCCACCGAGGATATCAAATTACAGTACTTTACTTTACTTTACTTTAGTTCGCTTAGCAGACGCTTTTATCCAAAGCGACTTACAAGGAGTTAGCGACACCCAAGGACACACCTGGTAGGGGATGGATTAGGAGTCAGACGGGGTTCGAACCCACAACCTTCTGCATCCCAGTCTGACGCTTAACCCACTGAGCTACCAGGCCGCCCCACAGTAACAAGACAGTTGGACTCAGCTAGAATCTGGAGCTGCACCACAGGGAAAGGTTTGTGCACAGAGGGAATCCGCTTCATTGTCCAGCGTCTGATGCAGAAAATGTCCCAAAAAAACCTCTGGTCACTTATCAGCAAACAGAAGCCGGCGCAAGGGGGAAAGTGGAATCAGCTTATTGCCGACGCCATGGCAACGTCACTGCACTGGAGACGATATTCACAAGGTAAAAGAAAAGAAACGCGTTGTTCATGAATGTCTGTCTGATTTCTACAGCAGCTTCACGTATGAAAGGGAGACAGACCCCCCCCCCCCAGGTGCTCGTCCCATGAGGGAGGATGCAAAAGGACGGTGAAAGGAAACACTTCTTTTCAGCAGCACATGGTTTTAGCCTTAAAAAGAGTTTGTGAGCTGCCAACTGGAAGCTACCACCCGCTCCAGAACCAGAACCGTTCAGTGATTCACCAAAACCAGGAATCCGAGTCAGAGTCAGCCCAGGTCATGTGGGAGCGGTGGGTGTGAAAGGTGGAGGACTGACGGGGTGACAGGTGGAGGAAAGTCCCAGTGATGTGAGCTCGTTACACATTTACTGTGCGTGAGCGTCCGGACTGAAGTTCAGAGACAGTTAAACACATGACGCCTGATAACACAACGAATAAAACCACATAAAACAAATGATCATCACTCACTGCACCACCCCTCCCGTGCCTGACATCCGTCCCCGTTCTGCAGGTTCACCCGTCCCGTGGACGCTTTTAACCTAACCAGAAATCTGCCACCTCTCCGCTGTCAGGCGGGACGGGCCAGTGACCCGTCTTTATTCTTCATCCAACCATCTGACTCTTTGTTGTTTCACCTCTTTATTACTCTGAGACGTCTTATAAAACAGGAACGTTCACCCTGAGTGAGTCACAGGACACGATGCTCCATTAAAGGACAATTCCACCATTCATCATGCGGCTTGTGTGCAGCACACACTTAGGAGAAACACTGACCGTTCCTCAGTCTCCTGTGTCTTCACAGCAAACAGTTCAAACGTGAGCTTTTCTTTCAGGTTTGTCTCCCTCTGGGCTGTAACAGGCTGCTTAAATGTAAAAAGAGCAAATTTAAATCAGCTCATCGTGTCATTTATTCTCCTCTGGAACTTATTCTGAATAATAGTTTGTTCTGAATATTTCATTTGAAACTGAATAAATGTGAAGTGTCGGGGACGGATTAAGGACACTTTTGTCCTTAAACTGTTCATTTAAACCAAATGTTCTCAAAACTACCAGTGACGGAAGTTTGTGATGTTCTAACTCCACCGGGGAAAAAAAGGGCAGCGTCTGTCCTCACACCATCTGTGATGCCTCTTGGCTGCAGCTCTATCATTTGGTGGTGGGGGGGGGGGCTTTGGATCCAAATTGCTGACAGGGGAAACATGACAGGGTGTGGACGGGTCCAAAAGAACATCTGGAGAGTTCACTGTGAAAGCAGCCGCAGAACAGGGTGAGACACTGATGGAGACACTGAGTGAGACACTGAGTGAGTGAGACACTTAGTGAGTGAGACACTTAGTGAGTGAGACACTGAGTTAGTGAGACACTTAGTGAGTGAGACACTTAGTGAGTGAGACACTTAGTGAGTGAGACACTGAGCGAGTGAGACACTGGGCGAGTGAGACACTGAGCGAGTGAAACACTTAGTGAGTGAAACACTTAGTGAGTGAGACACTGAGTGAGACACTGAGTGAGTGAGACACTGAGTGAGACACTGAGTAAGACACTGAGTGAGAAACTGAGTGAGACACTGGGCGAGTGAGACACTGTCCAACCCTGGACCTTTCTCTTTGTTTTTCACCTGCAGAATAAACCAGCAGCAGCTTTGTGTGAACCTGACGTCACTTCTGCTGTTATTGATTCTAGTTTTCATCCTCCAGAGAAAGAAGAGCAGCTTCTTCTTCGTCTCTAAACATCACAGAGTCTTCATCAGCTGGATGTTCGCAGCGCGTGCGTTTTTTATTCAGTGTGTCCACCGCCCGCTTCCTCTGTTGCATTAATGTCCCTGAAGGCAGCATCACACTGGAGCGCTGCATCAGGGACGTCTGTTAGAGCAGAGAAGACACTTCAGGGTCTCGATTAAAAGACGCGGCACAACTCACAGCTCCGTCTGCTCCGTCACTTTCTGCTCCGCTCCACCTCCTGTGTGAAGGTGACGCATCAGACACGAGCAGGTTCAACGTGTCCGCAGGTTAACGAGGTTCAAAAGACACTGAAGGAAAAGAAGAGCCGCACATCTCTCACTTTACTCAAAGCAGAGTGTCTCTCAGGGACACTGATGTGGGGGGGGGCTGATGCTCATCCCCCTCTCAGTGCACCTGAGCTGTAAGATGATGAGAAGCTCTGCTGTGCACAGCGTGGACGCAGGGAGACGTCCACCTCGTGACTCATCCTCAACGTGTTGGTGACTCCAGTTAATCAGGTAAATCAGCAGAATTTACACAGAACCGGCCCGGCCCGTTGGTAGAGACAGACGCATACATGGGAGAATACAGCAGGTTCAAATGAACTGGACTCTCCATGTGTCCCTGTGTCCCTGTGTCTACGTGTACCTGTGTCCTTGTGTCTACGTGTCCCCGTGACCCATGTCCATGGGACAATAAGATGGACGAACTGACAGCTCTGGTAAAGATGGAGAAATCTGGGGGTCCTGTCACTCCTCTTACCATACGGGGAGAGGAGGTGGAGGTTGTGTCAGAGTATAAGTACCTGG
>JAUMTR010239046.1:0-30167 GCA_032270685.1 Microctenopoma stevenorrisi | reverse complement strand
TCCGGCGTCCTCGAGCTCACCGATGCCGAGCGGGATCTGATTTCGCAGATCAAGGCCACCGACGGGGAAAGGTTGGCGGCGATCGAGGTGCGTCATATGCGTCCTGACTGCACACCGCGAGAAGCTCTCGTCACCGTTCTCGCACTGCGTGGGGAAGACGTGTTCCGAACCCCTACCGACCACGCTGTCAGTGAGAACGCAGCTCGCGCCGACGGGAAACCACAGACGCTGTGACCGACAAGCACACCATGCCGACACCTACCAGATTCCGTGCAGCCGGGGACCGTGCAGCAGCGCGTCTGCGGAAACGAGCCGAGTGGGCTGCCGTTGCGGCGCAGCGCCGAGCCGCCCATGACCTGGCCCACGAACAGTGGATCACCGGCGCGCTCGTCCCGTACCGGATCACCCGCGCACTCGACGCCGCCGAGCTGTACGGCCCCGACGTCGACATTGCATGCGGCGCGCGGGAGCCGGCATGTGGCGATTGGGAGGCCGGCACCCGCTACCCCTCGTTCGAGCAGCTTCTCGCGCTGGCCGCGCTGACCCACCAATCCCCGGGCTCGTTCATCGCACGCGAAGGCGACGAGGACCTCGACCTCTTCAGACACCACGATGTGGTGCCACATCAGCAAAGCCGAGCGCGCCCGATGGCGACCGCCGATCACCGAATTCACCGCCGCGGCCGTCGAGGAGTGTCCCGGCACCAACGATTACCGCGCCACCCGCCTGTTCTGACATTTCCACACGAAATGGAGAAGAACCATGAAGCACGGCGAAGTGATCGCACAGTTCCGGGTCCTCGTGCTGATCGACATCGTCATGGTCGCTGTCTTTGCGGGGTTGTTCATGCAGCCTCGCTACGTACCCCGCGAACCCGCCCCCGAGTGCTACACCACCTTGTTGGGCAGCACCGGAGCACCGCAATGTCCCACCGCGGCACACGACTTCATGATGACCTACTCCCCAGTGATAATGGCGACTCTGGTCGGGCTTGTCCTTCTGTCCACTCACATTCGGGTATTCAGCGATCACCGGAACCGCGCCGCCCGCGAGATCCCCCAGGAGGAATCAGCATGATGCCCATCGTGATACTGGCGCTGACCGGCGTTGCCATCTTTCTGCTCTCGCGCCCCCGCACGCCTCGATCGACATACCGCGGCGCCGGCACCCGAACGAACGCACACGGTGGCGGAGAATTTCACGCTCTCAGCAGCTTTGACAGCGGAAGCGGGGGCTCCTCCGACAACGGGAGCAGCAGCGGAGGCTCTGCCGACTGCGGAAGCAGTGGCGGCGGATGCGATTGAACAAACGGTCCAGCGTTGCCCCAGGACAATGACTGCGCGCCGATCACGCAGTGCACAGGGTGATGCCCCCGACCTGAACCAAATCGGGGGCATCCTTCACTCAGGGGAGAATCGCTCATCCGATGAGGAAGCCCCATACTCTCATGCTTTCTCCGGAGGGGTCGTAGCCAGCTCTACTGCGAACCTCAAATCGACTGGCAGATACGACTATTCCGATACGCAATCATCACCAATCTGAGTAGAGAACTACAGGAGGCATGATGGCCAGCTACGAAAGCGACTTCGACGCAGCACTTAACCGGGGGCGCGTTTATGGCAGTGCCGAGCAACTGCGCGCTACTCCAGAGGGAACGCCGATCACTGATGCGCAGGGCCGGCACTGGATCCGCGGATTCAACGACCCGGCCGAACGCCGGTGGCGACGCCGAAAGGCTCCTCGGCTGATCTGGGTTGGCATCGGCGGCGACCACCGCCGGTGCCCATCCTCCGAGATCCCTCTCCCCGCCACGCATGCGGCCACCGAGGACTTCTGGCCCACGACCCTCGTGGAGGGTTCGGGGACGCCCGTGTCGATCGGGGCGATCGCCGGAGGCTGTGTCGGTGGTTACCCCCGGCCTCTCGCTGTGGAACGGGGCAGAGGCACGCGCCCGTGACGTGCTCTCAGGTGTAGGGAAACCAAACACGGATGGTGGCAGGAGCGAACAACTGCGACGCTACTCCCACCCTGTCAACACGAGGGTTGACAACTCGCGCTTGGTGCTGCAACCATCTAGTGATGCAGCTCACGAGGGCGTAACCGGGTCGTCTGTCTTTGTGTAACAGGGCAATTCGAGGCGGGTTTTCCACGCGTGTGGAGGAGTCGAAGCGATGCAGCGTCCTGCCATCTGCATATCCCCGCGCGTCGATAAGTAGCTTTTCGTACCGCAGTTTCGCGCTGCGCTGCACGAGACTATTAAGTGAAGGAGATCTCGAATCATGATGTCCGTTTCGACGAGCGATTCGATAGAGGGTCGAAAGTCGTCAGCAGTTGGGTCGTCTGCACTGAGCGGTAAACACAAGCGGCGTGTCGTGTTTACGAGTGCGATTGGAAACCTCATCGAGGTCTACGATTTCGCGATTTATGGCATTGCGGCTGCTCTCGTATTCCCTGCAGTGTTTTTTCCGGAACTTAGCAGTTCGATGGGAAAGGTGGCGGCATTCGCCACCTTCGGTGTCGCGTTTGTGGCGCGTCCACTCGGCGGTGTGTACTTCGGGCACCTCGGGGATCGGCTCGGGCGGAAGAAGACTCTCGTTGCCACGTTGCTTGTCATGGGCGTGGCAACAGTGTGTATCGGTCTGTTGCCGCCGACCTCTCAGATAGGAATCGCGGCGCCGATCATTCTGGTGCTCTTGCGCTTTATGCAAGGTTTCGCTGCTGGCGGTGAGTGGGCTGGGGCCAACCTGTTCGCAGCGGAACACGCACCCAAGGCTGAACGAGGGCGCTGGGCGATGTTCCCACAAGTGGGGTCTGCGTTGGCATTTGGTCTCGGAAACGCAACATTCCTGATCGCAAGCTTGGGAATGGATGAGCACGCTTTCCAGACGTGGGGCTGGCGCATTCCGTTCGTGGTCAGTGCAGTTATGGTCATCGTCGGCCTATACATTCGACTGAAGATCGAGGAGACGCCCGTCTTCCAGAAGGCCGTCAACGATGCCGGTATCTCACGTTCCCCGATCGTCGATGCAGTTAAACAGCAGCCTCGGCAGATTCTCTTGGCGAGCGGCCTCGGGCTGATTATGGGCTCGTACTATTACATATCGGCGACCTACATGACTACATTCGCGATGGATGAACTCGACTTCTCTCGGAACGATGTTCTCGGTGCCTCGATCGTAGGCGGAGTCTTCCTCGTGTTGGGGGCGGTCGCGAGTGGGCTTATCTCGGATAGGATTCCACGCCGAAAGCTCCTCGCTGTCACGAATATCATCGCCGTTGTGTGGTCTCTGCTCATGTTCCCCATTCTCGGCGTGGGGACCATTTATGTTTTCGCTGCGTGTATTTGCATCACGCTGTTCATTTCGGGGTTCATTTCGTCCCCCCTTGGCGCGTTTCTTCCTGAGCAGTTTCACACTCGTCATCGCTACTCGGCGTCCGCAGTTTCCTACAATGTCAGTGCGATGCTCGGTGGAAGTATCCCCCCTCTGATTGCTCCCGGACTTGTGTCGTCATTCGGTCCAATGGCGCTTGGTGGCTTCCTCGCCGCGTACGGCGCGGTTGCTGCCGCCTGCACACTTGCGCTGAAAGACGCCCGAACGGTCTCTCTCGACGAGGTGTGATCAGCGGAAGCAATCCGTGTCGCGCAGATGCATCCAAGTGGCTGGGAGGGGTCCTACGGCACTGGACGATACTTAAAGTCCGTACTGCGAACGTGTCTCGAACCCCGATTCCACCGACGCTGATCACTTACACCGAACAGACAGGGAGCAGGAATGCGCGTCGTATTCAGCAGGGCAACGGGATTCATCGGCTCCGCCATCCCTAAAACGGCTTCGCGCTGACGGACATGAGGGTCTCGCGCCCGTGCGGAGGAGCACGGCAGGAGTATCCCACGCTACGATCGCTCAGCCGCCGCGAACTGTAGACAGTGGGCTGCTCCTTGTCGGCGACGGCACACAGAACTGGACGAGGGTGCATGTCGATGACCTCGCTCGTTTGTACGTCCTGGTCCTCACAGATGCGCCGGGTGGGAAGCGTTACATCGGTGCGTCGGGAGTGAACCCGACCGTGTGCGAGGTGGCACAAGCAGTCATTGGCCCGGACGGCGCGCTCGTGTCGTCCGCAGGGGAGGCGACCAGCGGTCGACTTGGCGCTGGCTTCGCCGAAGCACTGTTGATAAGGCGTGACAGTCGAAAACCAGCCGTCGGAACCGATAGCTCATGCGCTGACATCGCGGGGCTACCTCGCCCACGAGTTTGATCGGTTCCTCGTCGGCGAGGTCGCGCCCGGCGGCGTGACCGAGTTACGGACGACACTGTCCCAGTGTTGGAAAACTGCATTGCACTCCAAGGAACTGGCACCGGGGATGGCTGTTGACAGTCCACCAGGATTCCGCGGTGCTTCTATAGGCTCACAGCCACCACGGCTGAATGCGGCGATGTTGACCGCAGCGGTACGCCGGATGCCGGGGCGCTGTATCTAATTGCCGCGGAACAGCTCTACTCGGACGAGGAAACTGCACTCGGCGTTGATCGGGGCGCCAGCGGCGAAGGCAATCCGCGGATCATCTGAGAGCGCCCGGGGTGGGGGACATGCTTCCCGAGCGTGTGGTGCGGATGCAGCCTCAGGGAACGCTTGCATCGCAGGAGACTCACGAACGAAGTCGCAGTCGGCGGCCATGTGTGAACCAGTTGAATATGTCAATCCCATTGAGGTCCAGGAGGGCAGGTAAGCGAAGCAACTGGTCGTAGCGATCAAATACTGGGGAGTGGCCGTGAGTCGGCCGGTAGACCTGCGATGACCGCTGCCGGATCGGCGAGACGGGCGTTGAGTCAGGCTGACAACACGTTGCTCGCCGCTGCCACGACGAGCAACGAGATGACGAGCTGAACCGGACCCACCTGTGTCGATAGTCGATGTGGCGTGGCGGCGGGCTTCGACCGCGACAACGTTGGCGGTGAGCGCGCCGACGGTCAAGGCCGCTTCGATGCCGGCGATGAGTTGGCGTGTTCCGCCGGCATCACCGTCGGTTTTTCTGGCTGCAGCCAGAACGCGTCATGAGGGTCGGTCAATGTTCCGTTCCCACGGGCAGCGGCCAAAGCACTCGCCCCGGGCAGGACGCCGGGTTTGGTGGCCAGCACTTCGAGGTAGCGGTCGAGTTCGAGCCCCTGACCGCCTTGCGTGATGACACGCTCGTGACGGCCGATCACCGTCGAGCCGTCGAAGACCACCACCTCCGATGCGCGAAGTGATACTCGCACTCGCTTACTGATGAAACTTGCTGGGACAGAGTATTTCGCCATCCGCACCGTGATCAACGCTGACCGATCGACTCGCGGAGTCAAGGACAGGCCGGGGTCGAATTCCTCGTTCGGGAGTGGCGCCAACAGTGGCTTCTCGACTGCGAAATCAACTCCGACGGTGCGGATCCGTCATTGATGCGTCGATCGTTGTTGGCGGTGTCCCAGGCTCGAATCTTGTCGTTGAGTTCATCGAGGGAGTCGACAACCCGGCATCGGGGACAACCTGTTTCGGCGGAACCGGCCCACCGCGCCCTCCATGCCGCCTTTTCCGTGCGCCCCGGCAATGCCTGGTTGGCAATAGAACGGATCGAAACCGAAATGCGAATGGAACAGCACCCGCGGATTCTCCACCCGGCCACGGGAGGACCATAGATCACTTTCTGCCCCGCACTGGTCGAATTGTCGTAGCGGATGTGATGGGTCGGGATACCGCCGATCTCGTCGAACGCGGCGATGTGGCCCTCGAAGAACGCTTCCTGTCCTTGCGTCGAATACACCCGGTGCACAGCTCTTCCCGAGTGAGAGAGCCGGAAAGTGAACATGTGGCATTTGGTTGCGTGTTCCTGCGGGACGAATACTTCGATGCCGCGTCCGGCTTCGACGTCGATCTGTGCTCGTCGGCCTCGCACGTAATCCCGCACGTTTGACTACGACAACTCTTGTGCCCCATGCTCGTCGGCCAGTCTGGCGAGGATTCGGCGGGCCGTGTGACGTTGCTTGCGGGGTGCCTCGACGTCCGCCGTCAGCATCGCGTCGATCGCATCCGTATACGGATGCGATCTTTCGGGACTGCCACACTCTCGGTGACGGCTCCGGCGGGAGTGCCGATGCCAGCGCTTGCCGCACTGTTCTGCGGTGAACGTGGTGACGTTTCGCCAGCGCGCGAACCGAGAGACCCTCGATACGAGATTCGCGGCGGATCTGCTCGAACAGCTGCACTCTCGGCCCCATTTCATGCCCTCCTGATCGTTGGCTTCGCAGCCAACGAGGGGGTAGGGCAACTCAAATTCGACACAACTCGCCCGGCGTGTCGAGGTGGGTCCAATCAAACTTGTCAGGTCGGGCTCAACTGGGGCTAATCCAACCTGTCACAACCACGTTCGGGTCGGCATCGTGCAGGGACGAATCAGGAATGAGCTGGCCGACAGACTCCGCATGCTGTTGTTGGGTCACGAGGCACCTCGTCTGGTTCACTCTCCCGGAGATTTGCATTGCGGAGCTGCGCCCAGCCGAATGCGGCACTTATGTCATGTTCAGCCGATTGGCTCGGTGAGATAGAAGACGGTGGCTGGATGGTTGAGGCACCCACACCTACAGGTGCCTCAACCATTGGTTTAGCCGGTCACGAGGTCGGGAAGCCACAGAGCGATGTCGGGGAAGACGAAGATCAGGACCACGACGCCGAGCGTGACCGCGAGAAACGGTAGGACGCCTTTGAATACTTCTCCGACTTCGACGTTCTTGACTGTGTCTGCGACGACGAACACGTTGAGTCCAACCGGGGGCGTTAGCATTCCCATCTCCACAAGCAAGATGACGAGAACGCCGAACCACACCCCGTCATAGCCCAGCTCTGTGACAACCGGATAGGCGAGCGGCACCACGATGAGCATGCAAGACAACGACTCGAGGAACATGCCGAGCGGGATCAAGAGTGACAAGAGTACGGCCACGAGAAGCCATGGGGGGACGTCAAGTCCAGTCATCCACGTTGCGAGGTCAGCGGGCAGACGGCTCGAAACTAGGTAGAAAGAGAATATCGACGCGCCGACCAGAACTGTCAGGGCCATGGTGGTAGTGCTTGCCGCCTGCGATAGTGAATCCCGGAGGTGCGAAAGCACTGCGCGCGCCCCCTCTTTGCGACGGGTCACAACCACCATGAGAAACCCGACGATAGCTGCGAGTGCGCCAGATTCGGTCACTGTGACGATTCCGCCCTGAATTCCCGCAAATACGATGCCGAAGAGGGCAGCGGCCCGCACGATTCCGCCAAATGGCAAGTCGCGCAACCTGGTGTTGGCGGAAGCGTCGGCGGATTTGTCGCGGGGATCAGCGGTCAGGACGGCTGATCTCTCCGGCTCTGACGAAGCTGACGAGGCTACGCCCGCAATGGTCAGCGCCGAAGCGGGCATCATGCGCCGACCTGCCACCAGAGCATAGATCATGAACGCGACGGCGAGAA
Source organism: Microctenopoma stevenorrisi (assembly GCA_032270685.1). Classification (NCBI taxonomy): domain Eukaryota; kingdom Metazoa; phylum Chordata; class Actinopteri; order Anabantiformes; family Anabantidae; genus Microctenopoma; species Microctenopoma stevenorrisi. The sequence goes on along the minus strand of JAUMTR010239046.1, from coordinate 22,682 downwards.
TGATGCCCGGCACGATTCCCGAGACCAGCACGCGAGCAACGGATTCGCCAGAGATGAAGGCGTAGACGACCAGCACCGTGCTGGGCGGAATCACCATGCCAAGGCCACCACCGGCGGCGATGAGGCCGGTCGCGAAGCGGTCGGGATAGCCGCGTGTGCGCATTTCGTCGGCAGACACCCGAGCCATCGTCGCCGCCGTCGCAACACTCGATCCGCTTACGGACGAGAACCCCGCGCAAGCGATGACCGTGGCGACTCCTAGGCCGCCGGGTACCCGACGCAGCAACCGAGCGGCGACGTCGTAGATCTGCTGCGGGATCTTTGCGTAGAAGGCGAACATGCCCATCAGTACATATAGGGGCACGACTGCCAGCCCGTAGACGGCGGTACTCGTGAATGGTATGGCCCCCAGCGCAGAGCCGGCTGCGCTCGACCGGTCGGAGAGGACAATTCCGAGAAATCCAGAGAAGGTCAGTGCGAAGGCGATCGGGCATTCGAGCAGCAGCACTACAACAAGGAAGACCATCACTACCGCGAATATTGCTAGTGGGTCCATGATCAGACCGTCCTGTCGGTGGTAGTCTTGGCCGACGCCAAAACTAGTTCGCTATCGTCGGGATTGGTAGGCTCGTGCAGGGTCACCAGGCTCTCGTCCGCAGTGGACAAGGTGTCGTCCATCAATGGGGCTCGCCCGGCAGCGATCAGGATGTTGTCCACGATCTTGAACGCGAGAACCAGGATCAGAAGCGCGAGTCCGAAGACGATCGCCCAGCGGGCGGGCCAGATGGGTACGCGAATTGTAGCGAAGGCATGCTCGCCCGTCGCGAACGACACCTGAGCACGTTCGTACGTCGCCTGAATGAGTAAGACGACGATCACCAGCGCGATGCTGAGGGAGATGGCCCGAACCATCGCTCGGGTTCTCGTGGAGAGCCTGCCCGTCAGCAGTGTCACACGTACGTGGGCATTGGTCCGCTCGGCATAAGGGAGCCCGAGGAAGACGACGGCAACGAGCAGGGTCCGTACAAACTCGTGGACGCCGGGAATCGAGGTCCCCGTCAGCTCACGGGAGGCCACCCCTGCCACCAGCAACAGTGCGAGAAAACAGGTTACGGCGGCCGCCGCGACCGCAGACGCTCGGGCGAGACCGTAGACGGCCCGAGCCGCCAGCGATGAGAATCGCCGAACTGGCGCGGTACTCTCACTGCGTTCCGAAGGGCTTATCGGCCCGGTGGAAAGTTCAGCCCTTGGCATTGTTGCAGATCCCGACTACGTCGACGTCTTCAAGCGACTCTTCGTTCTCTGCTAGGAGAGCGCGGTACTCGTCAAGGACGCCCGCGGCATCATCGACGCCAGCAGTCTCGGTCGCCTTAATCCACTCGTTGGCAATATCGTCGCCGACTTGCTGTCGCCACGTCTCGACGTCGGCCTCGGGCAGCTCGGTGAACGACTCGACCTCGGACATCATCGTCTTGCAGTCCGCCTCCACCGCGGGCAGGAAGAACCTATCTACGAACTGCTCTCTGAGGTCGGCGGAGACCTCCCGAATCACGTCCTGGAGGTCGGCAGGCATGGAGTCGAAGACCTGCTTGCTCATGGCGGGGTTGACGATCGACGTGAGAACGCCGGTTCCTAGTGCCGTTACGTGGTCCGTCACCTCAGGAAGGCTGGTGGAAACCGATCCGTCGACGCTGGTGATCCACGCGTCGATGACGCCACGCTCGAGCGACTCGTAGATCTCGTTAAACGCTATGCTCGCCGGCGACATTCCGATCGCGGAGACAGCGTTCTGGACATACCCGACCGCGCGCACGCTGAGGCCATTGAGATCATCGATCCCGGTAATCTTCGTCTTGGTACCCACATACCCGCTGTGAGCGGCTGGGAATGCCAGCGGTATGAGACCTGCTTTGTCCCACTCCGCTTTCGTCTGTTCGTTCTGCTCGTAGAGGTCGTACATGGCCGCGCCGACAGCGGGTTCATGTGACGACTCGAACGGCAACGTAGTCGCGGTCATAATTGGAAGCTCGGCGGCGTGGTCTACAGGCGAAACGATGGCGAGATCAGCACGGCCGTCGGCGACGCAGGCGACGGAGTCGGAGTAGGGGCACAGAGACTCCTCGTAGAAGGCGTCGATCTTGATGCGGCCGTCCGAGCGCTCCTCGACTTCGGAAGCCCACCATTCGAAGGCCTCGCTGTGGTACGTGCCGCTTGTGATGCCTGAGTACCTGAGGGTGATTGTGTCGTCACCAACACCTCCGCTGCAGGCCACCAAGGCCATACTTGACAATGCGAGGGCGAGACCGGACTTGATGAGTCTTTTGTTCATTCGTCCTTTGCTTTCTTTTGCGCAATCGCTCCAGCGATCGAAAGGGCACGGGATGACGCCAGGCCCCTCAACGAACTTCGGATGTGGCAAATGCGCACGTCGGTTCGAGCTGCGTCGGCACGACGGCGACGACCCGGCGGGGCGGAGAATTGTGATGTAAGCCACGTAGGCAGAGATTAGGCGAGGGCCCTCACATTGTCAACAGTTGTGTTGACAAACGCCCGAATTCAGAACAGCTGGCTTTGTCCATTGTGACGCCCAGAGAAATCAACATACCTGTTGACGTAGGTGCGCGAGTCCGATTGCGTGCATTTGCGCACCGGCGATCAGGGCGACTTTGCCGTCGAGTCGTGCGCTCATCTTCGCCCCCCTTCCCGCAGTTGTTCACCGATCCGCGCGGTCAGTCACTTCTCTGGCCGGACGATGGCGATATTGGTATTGAAATCACCGAAGTGGTCCGACAGCGTGAACAGCAGGTGCGAGTACATCTCGGTGGCGCGGGAGGTCGTGAGGTCGCCGAGGTCTATGACCACGTCCGAGGGCCATCCGAACTCTCCGAGCAACCGTGGCACAGCGGCTTTGGCGTCAGCGTCGTTCCCGGAGACGAACATGCTGTGCCGGCCTGGCAAACGGGTCGGCACAGCATGAGCTCGTACTGAATAGTGTCCAGCGTCTTCACGACACGCGACTGCTGGAACGCGCGCTGGATCTACACTCGGCGTTGGTCGGCGTCAGCGGCGAAGGCAATCCGCGGATCATCTGAGGGCGCGCGGGGTGGTGGGGACATGCTTTCGAACCTGTGGCGTGGGTGCAGACTCAGGGAACGCTTGCATCGCAGGAGACTCCCGAACGAAGTCGCAGTCGCCGGCCATGTGTCAACCAGTACAGGCCCATTGCTGCCACCATCACCCCCGACAGTGTGAAGTACATCCCTCTATAGCCGATGGTTGGTAGGAGTACGCCGAAAACTGCAGCCCCCAAAGCGAAGCCGAGGTCGAGCATGAGGAAGTAGGTGGAGGTTGCCACGCCAACTCGCTCCGTCCGCACAATGGAGATTGCGGCGGATTGTAGCGACGTCATCAGTGCGCCGAATCCTAAGGCGCATGGAACTGCAGCGATTACTATCCCGGCAGGAGTTGGCCAAAGCGACAGAGTCAAGAGCCCTGCCGCGAGACACGCGGTGAGTGGGTAGATGACGATGTTATCGCCGTACCGGTCTTGCGCGGGCCCCACGAAGAGTCGCGAAACCAGCAGGGTTGTGGCATAGACCATGAAGAATATTCCGGACAAGGTGGGGCTTAATCCGACTTTGTGGACGTAGCCATTCAGGAACGTGAGAACAGTAGAGAAGGACAGCCCACCCACGAGTATCACGCTCGACACAGGCAGTACTTCAATGGAAAGAAGTTGGCGAAGCGAAAATCGACGTCCTCGCTTCTCGTCGCGCGAAACTTCCGGCGGACACACGAAAACTCCTACCGCCATTGCAAGTGCGGAAAACACAGTGCAGACGCCGAACAGGACTTCGTATCCCACGTTGGCGGTCAACTTGAGCGCGAGCATGGGTCCGAGTGCTGCTGCGACGGTGGTGGAGGTACCGAACCACCCTGTCCCTTCGCTGCGGCGATTGCGCGGAACGAGGCCAATTATCGAGGCGGCCAGTGTCGTATTTGCAGCGCCGAATGCCAGTCCCTGCCCGAAGCGCACCGCGATGAGCGTCCAAAGCGAGTTCACGGCCAAGTAGGCCGCGGAGAAAATCAGGAAGCAGGCCAGCGCCGAGACAAGAACTCGTCGACGGCCCACAAGGTCCATGATCTGCCCGACGAACAGTCGAGAAACGACAGTTCCACCGACGAAAGCCGACACAGCAAATCCTGACTGGGCATTCGTACCTTTGAGAACATCGATCACATAGAGGGCCACTACAGTTACAAGCAGATAGAAGACGAGTGACGCGAAGAAATTGGACAGTGTGGCGAGCGTGAAGTCTCGGGACCATAATCGGGAACGGCTTCGGGGGGATGCTATTTCCTGTTTCATTGACGCCTAACGGGCATGCCTGGAACGGAAACATTCTCTGCGAATTCGTTCCAGGTGGGGCGCGGACAGCGCAAGGACACAGCGGACCCACCAGCCAGCGCGGTGAAATCGGACGCTCAGCTCGGGTCTACGGTGATGTTGCGCCAGCTGTGCCGTCGGACGAGCCGGCGATTTGCCAATTCTCGTAGGTTTCATCTCCGAGCATGCTGACGGCCTGTGTCAGCGCTTCCATTATGGGGAACGACGCGCCGGACGTTGTTGCGAGCTGCATTCCGAGTGCCGAGTCCTTCTGCATCACTCGGGTCATTGCCTCGAATATTGCCTTGCTCGGTGCATAGGCTGAAAACACTTCGGTGCGTGCTTCCGGAGTTTGGGAGAGCCAGTTTCGGCCGCTGCTGGCCTCAAAGATCTCGATGGCGTGTGGAAGTGACACTCCAAGATCGTGGAGCAATCTGTAGACCTCTCCGGAGACGAGGGTGTTCGCGCTGCCGATGATGTTGTTCGCGACTTTGATGACCTGTGCCGACCCGACCGGTCCGCAGTGGAACAGGCTGTGCCCCAAGCAGTTGAGGACGGGTCGGCACGTCTCGACAGCGTCGTCAGTGCCGCCGAGGATTATCGACAGGAGCCCTTGTTCGGCTCGTGCGGGGCCGCCGCTGATCGGGGCGTCCAGTAAACATGCCGTTGTCGACTTCAAGTGTTCCTGAAGTTGTTGGACGACATCGATTCCCACAGTGCTCATGACAGCGACCGTCGGAAGGTGGCCAGTGACCCCGATTGGTGCCAGACCATCGTCGCCCATCACGACCGCACGTACCTGGTCTGGGGTCGACACGAGACAGAGGGCCAGGTCGGTATCGCGACAGTCACGTGGGTGGTGCGCAAAGCGCACCGCGGCGTCGCTGAACGGCTCCAGGGCTTCAGGGCGGGAATCGCACAGGACCACCTCGTAGCCCGCATCGAGAAGTCGTCGCGCGATAGGGCCGCCCATCGCGCCGACGCCAATGACCGCTACCGACCGGACCATGACTAATCCTTCCTGTCCTTCCTGTGAGTCAGAACCAGCGGTGGCCGACGGTCTCGCGGCCGAGTGCTGCTGCCATAGATTTGATCTGGCGGATCATCAGGCCGATATCGGACCCGAGGGAAACCATGCCGAATCCTTGTTCGGCCCGTGTGACTGCTTCGGGGGTGTCTCGAGCGACGATGCCCGCGCTGATGCCCTTCTCTGCGGCGCGTCGGACGATGTCGAGGTTGATCTCGGCGACGCCGGGGCCTTCCCACTCGCCGACTGCGCCGCGGCTGGCGGACATGTCGCCGGGTCCGAGGAAGATCGTCTCGATCTTGTCCACTGCAAGGATCTCGTCCAGGTTTTCGTAGGCGCGCTGCGTTTCGATCATCGGGATGAACAAGAGCTCGTCGTTGGCGGATTTGACGTACGACTGGAGGTCGAGGCCCCACTTCACACTTCGCTCACCACCGATACCGCGCCGACCGATCGGAGGGTAGTAGAAGTGATCGTAGGCGGCCCGCACTTCGTCGGCGGTGTCGACGAGCGGAAGAATGATCCCGTGCGCACCGACGTCGAGTGCACGTTTGATGGGTTCGAGTTCCTGTGACGGCGGGCGGACCAGAACGGTCAGATCCGTGCCCCGAGCGGCAGTCAGGTGCCCCTGGATGGCGCGGTAGTCAAGGTAACCATGCTCCATGTCGATGCAGATCCAGTCCAGCCCGAGCATGCCGGCGACTTCGGTGACCGCGGACGCCTCGGAGGTCACCCAAAGCCCAAAGGCTGTTTCTTTCTTGGCGAACTTGGCTCGAATTTCTTCGTTCATTGTGTGTCCTATCCGAAAGGTTGCTGCTGTGGTTAGCGCTCGAAGGTGAATGCGGTCAGCGGCTCGGTCGGGGCCACTGGAAGCTCGCGGATGGGGGAAAAACTGGTGGGGTACATGATGGTGTTCTCCCAGTGGATGATCATCGGTCGTACAACCTTGATGCATGCTTGCCAATCGGGATCGGCCGCCAGTGCCGCGCGCCGTTGCCGGCGGTCCTCCAAGTCAGCGAACGCCCAGAAATGGCGGACCTGGTTCTGGGTGCCGAATTCTGTGGTGAAGTAGCCCAGGAACCCTTCCAAGATCCTTTTCTGCGCCGGCAAACCCAGAGATTCGTAGCTTTCGAGGAAGTCCTGCATCGGGACTCCGGGATTGATGTCGTAGGTCCGCTGCTCAACTAGCATGATGTGTTCCCTTTTGATTGATCGAGTGGTCAGCCGAGGTCTGGGACATCGCTGACAGTGCGCGCGAAGAGGGGGGACCTCTTCTGTAGGAAGGCTGCGACGCCTTCCTTTCCGTCGCCGATCGATGAGTGCCACATCGCCAGACTGTCGCGGCGATGGGCCTCGAGTGGGTGCGAGGAACCTGCACCGGCGTAGAGCAGGCGACGGGTCATCGCCAATGCCGCGGCTGAGCGTCCCTTCACGAATGTGAGGGCCAATTCGCGGGCGGCGGGGAGGAGGTCTTCCGGATCGTGAACCGACCTCGCTAATCCGCTCTCGAAAACCTCTTGTGCGGTGAGGATATTCGCTGCGTACACCAATTCCAGTGACTTCTGCAGTCCGATCAGCCGAGGGAGGAAGAATGACGACGCGGCCTCGGGAACGATGCCGAGGCGTCCGAAGACGAAGCCGACTCGTGCCTGGGTTGAGACCATCCGCACATCCATGGGCAACGTCATGGTTGCGCCGATGCCGACTGCGGCACCGTTGATGGCGGCGATGACCGGCTTGTCACACTCGTAGATTGCGAGCGTGACCTTTCCTCCGGTGTCCCGGACTCCATCCTGAAATGGCGCTTCGGTTAATCGATCGCGCATGTCTTCCACAGTGGGGGAGGCGCTTTCGTCCAGGCCGAAGACGTTGCCTTCGGCCGACAGGTCCATCCCAGCGCAGAAGGCTTTGCCTTTGCCCGTCACGATCACGGCCCGCACGTCGTCCGCGATCCGGACCTGTCGAAATGCTTGTTCCAGTTCCCGTGCCATTGTTGTCGAGAACGCGTTGAGCTGTGCGTGACGTGAGAGCGTCAGGGTGAGTATGCCGTCGTCATCGACGTCCCAGTCGAGCGTTTCAAAATCCACGAGAGGCCTCAGTTCGCATCGGTGGCGGGGGGAGCGGTCACCGGGGGTAGACCGGCGTCAGCGCGATTGGCGTTGATGGTGCGCAGAAGTCCCTCTTCCAGCCCGATTTGCGGTGTGTAGCCGATCTCGACGGCTGCGCGACTGCCGTCGTGCTCGACTGCCCATGTCTTGGAGGACCCGGGAGGGAGCGGAGCGTCGTTTTCCTCCAGTCGAATTGGGGCGTTCGGGAATACCTTGCGAACGAAGTCGTAGGCATCTTTGATGGGGCGGAACTGCCCGACGGTCAAGTAGTTGCGCGAACCCGGTTCGGTACGGGCGAGAGCTTTGACAACTGCGGCTGAGACATCCTCGATGTAGACGAAGTCCATGGATCGTGCGCCGAATGGGACCACGACCTCGGTGTCCTTGCCCAGAGCGGGGTCGTACAGAAGTGACGACAACCAGGATGTTCCGCTACCTCGCGTAGCCTTGATGTGCTCTCCGTAGCCATAAATCCGGCTCAAGCGCATTCCCGTAATACTCAGGCCGTAGTTTTGTGCGTACTGACGTGCCACGTACTCGGTGAACACCTTCGTCGCGCCGTAGATGAAGGGCGGATCGTAAGCGAAGTCGTCACCGATCGTCTTTCCGTCGTACTCGGGAGACTGGCCGAAGACATCCATGCTGCTCGCCCACACGACTTTGTCCAGCTTCAGCCGTGCGGCAGTTTCGAATACGTTCGCTGCGCCAACCCCATTGACTTGGATGGCGAGCGGTGGATTGGCTTCCACGGCAGCCGACAACATCGATGCCATGTGCACGATCTTCGTGACGGCGTGGGTCTTTGCCGTATCGATCAGCGCCTCGAGATCGCGGATATCGCCGATGACGATCTCTAGTCTGTCGGCGTAGTCGGCGCCGACGATGCGTTCGAGGACTTGTAGATCTGGAGTGGGGGCGTCAGGTCCTCCACCCGGCCCACCGAAAAGGCCATACAGGACGACATCCTCGCCCGCAGACAGCAGGTCCCGGACGATGTAACTGCCGGCGTGTCCGATGCCGGTCACCATGACTGCCATGAGTTTATGACTCCTTGTCGTGTTGCCAGATAGTTGATATTGCCGGGGGTCAGCGTGCGAGCTGAGCCGGCAAATGTGATCCGATGAGGTCTTCGGCTTCACCGACGATGGTTTCAACGACTTCGCGGCAGGTGAGCACGTCGGAAATCAGTGCCTGAGACTGGCCGGTCCACCAAAGTCCGTCGTCCATCAGGCCTTTGCCCAGCACGGATTCACGACCGCGCGCACCCGAGGCCAGGTGCGCGATGTCGTCGAATGTCGAGCCAGACTGACCCTCGATTTCCCGGATCTCATCCGAGATTGCGTTCTTGGCGACCCGCGCAGTATTTCGGAACTTCCGGAAGACCAGAGTGGTGTCGCGTTCAGTGTTTGCCACGATCTGTTCTTTAACATTCTGGTGGACTTGAGCTTCGACAGTGGCGACAAAGCGGGTACCCATGTTGATTGCGCTGGCTCCGAGTGCGAGCGCGGCCACGAGACCTGCGCCTGTGGCGAATCCGCCGGAGGCAATGGTCGGGATGTCCACATTATTTGAGACGGCAGGGATGAGCACCATGCTGGGAATGTCGTCCTCACCGGGGTGCCCGGCGCATTCGAATCCGTCGACAGAGATCGCATCGACACCGAGTCGCTGAGCAGCGAGCGAATGGCGAACGGCAACGGCCTTGTGGATAACCTTGATGCCGGCCGCCTTGAATGCCGCCACATGCTCGGCGGGGTTGGCGCCGGCAGTTTCGACGATTGGGATCTTGTTGTCGATTATCACCTGGCGGTACTCGGCATAGGGGACTGGCTTCAGGGTAGGCAGAATCGTGAGATTGACACCGAATGGTCGCGAGGTCTTGGCGCGGGTGAGTTGGATCTGTTCGTCGAGTTCTTGGGGCGTGGGTTGGGTCAGCGCCGAAAGAAACCCGAGTGCTCCGGCCTCGGCGACAGCAGCTATCAGTTCGGCCGTGCCCACTCCGGTCATTCCTCCGCAGACGATCGGATGCTCGATCCCGAACTCCTCGGTGAATCGAGTACGCAGCATGGCAGGGCCTTCCGTTGAAAGTTGCGCCACATTTGGCGGTTGTGTGGGCAGGGAGAGTTTGAGTCTCATCAGTCCCGCATTGAACGTAAGTTTGCGACGCGCCATTGTCAACATCAGTGTTGAAAAAGGTTCAGTCAACATTCGTGTTGACTGGATTGAGGTGAGCGTCTAGCTTGAAGGCGGGCCCACTGACGGCCCTCGACATTCATCACGAACGGCACGGACCGTCGCAATTGTCTCGACACGGTCTGGCGGCCTTCGATGTTCGCTTCCGAAGGAAAACCTGATGCCTTCTAAACTTTCTATGACTCGTGACAGCAGCGGCCAGACGTGGGGAGATCCCATTGTCCCGTTGAGTTTTACGCCGGCAGGTCCGGATGACGACTCCACTATGCCGGTTCCATCCGGTCTTGCTTCAGCTCCGCTCACCGCTGCGGGAATCGAAGAGGCAGTGGCAAGCGCCAACGTGCCCACCTTGCTTGCCACCCTGGTGCAACTCACTGGGTCCCACGAGTGGCTCGCCGACCGCTATCGACCCGAGCGTGTCCGCGGATTGACCGAGAGCGCTGGTGGCGGACTCCCTGCGGAAATCCAAGGCGAGATTCGGGCTGCGGCTGCGGTTGCGATCCGAGAGTGGCTGGATGGCAAGCCCGTAGGGATGCCCACCCTCACATCGGACGAAGCGCTGGAGATCTTGCGTGTCACGGTCGGGGAGGAGGTCCCCGAGGAGTACGCCGACTACATCCAGGCCGAGATCGCAGCAATGGCACCAGCCGACCACAAGGGGCGCTCGACGGCGCACACACTCACCGGCCTGTCAGTGGGGATCATCGGCGCCGGAGTATCGGGCATTGCTTCGGCGATCGAACTGATGGGCCGCGGCGCCGACGTCGTCATCTTCGAACGCTCGGATGACATCGGCGGAACCTGGCACATGAATCGCTATCCCGGATGCGGTGTCGATACGGCTAGTCACCTGTACCAGTTCTCGTTCGAGCCCGGAGACTGGTCGTTCTACTACGCGCCGCAGACCCACCTCAAGCAGTATCTCAAGCACGTTGCCGAGCTTCACGACGTCGTGAGCAGCGTCCGTTTCGGATCCGAAGTGGTTGCTGCGGAGTATGTTTCCGAGAGTTCCGTCTGGAACTTGCGAGTCCGCGACTCGAGTGGCGAACGCGTACACACGGTCGACGCCCTCATCAGCGCCGTCGGCGCGTTTGGAACCAAGTCGGTTCCCAACATCGCAGGTCTCGACGACTTCGCCGGCCCGAGCTATCACACGGCGGATTGGCAAGCAGACGCGGAGCTGGCTGGCAAGCGGGTCGCGGTAATCGGGACCGGAGCGAGTGCGATGCAACTGGTGCCCGCGGTGGCCGACTCTGTAAAGTCCCTCACCGTCTTCCAGCGGAGCCCCCAATGGGCGGCGCCGTTTGAGGACTTCCATCAGCCCATCAACGAGTCCTTGCGAAGCCTGCTCCGCAGCGTCCCGGTCTTCCGAGCCTGGTACCGAGCCCGGCTGGGTTGGATCATGAACGACAAGATTCACGCTTCGCTGCAGGTGGACCCGAACTGGCACGACGAGGGCCGTTCGATCAACAAGATCAACGCCGGACACCGCAGGTTCTTCACCCGGTACATGGAGGAAGAGCTCGGTGGAGACGCCGACCTGCTCGACAAGACACTGCCCTCTTACCCGCCTTTCGGGAAACGGATGCTGCTCGACAACGGCTGGTTCCGCACGCTGAAGCGCGACAATGTCGACCTCGTGGTGGATCCGATCGAACGAGTGGTTGCCAACGGTGTGATCACCGCAAGCGGACGGCACATCGAGGTCGATGTCCTGATCCTCGCCACAGGTTTCGACGTCGTGCACTATCTGTCCACCGTGGACGTGCGCGGTGTCGACGGTGTTGCGCTGAGTTCGGTCTGGGAGGGAGACGACTGCCGTGCGTATCTGGGGCTGACGGTCCCCGGCTTCCCCAGCTTGTTCTGTCTGTACGGGCCAAACGCAGCCCCCGGCCACGGCGGCAGCTACATCAATACCGTTGAGTGCCAACTCGACTACGTCATCGACTTGCTCGAGAAGATGCGCGCCGTCGGCGGTGCGGCGGTTGACGTCAAACCTGATCGGTATGCCGAATATACCGATCGCGTCGATGATGCACACCGGAAGATGGTGTGGTCGCAGCCAGGCGTGACGACCTACTATCGCAACACGCGAGGTCGTGTCGTTTACGCCAATCCGTGGCGGATTGTCGACTACTGGCACATGACGAGGTCGGCCGACCTCGAGGATTACGAGATCCGAAAGGGTGGCAGCGAGTGAAGTCTGTCCACGAGACCCCAGCCACTCTGGTCGACCTGTTCGGAGTGGCCGCACTACGCGGCACACAGCCGTTCATGTCCTACGTCGATCAACTCGACCAGCCGCCGACCGAGTCGCTCTCCTATGCCGATTTCGCTCTGCGCGCGCATCGTGTCGCCGCGAATCTCTATCAGCAGGGTGTACGTAGCGGCGACCGAGTCGCGCTGGTGGCACTTCCCAAGACTGACTACATCGCGGCGCTGGCTGGAGCAGTCCTCCTCGGAGCGATTCCCGCACCGATCAATCACCACTTCAAGGCCCGCGAGCTCAGCGCGACCCTCGAAGTCCTCGAACCGGCCCTCGTCGTCGTCGACAGCGAGACTGTTGGCGGAGTCGAACAAGCACTCGAGCGTTTGGTAAAGGCACCGAGAATCGGCGCCATCTCGGGTTTCAGCGGCGGCGATCTCGACCTCACAGCTGACCCCGGGATACACGATTTCCCGCGGCCGACGATCGGTACCGACGATCCGGCTCTCATCCTGCACAGCTCCGGCACGACCGGTCTGCCCAAACTGGTGCTTCGGACCCACGGATCGGTCACCGAGTTTCTGAACCACTTCGCCGAATACTTCGACGACGAAGAGCATCTCCTCAATTTTCTACCGCTCTACCACCAGGCTGGATTGGTTCTGACGGTCCTGACGGCATGCCGGCTGGGCGTCGATGTCGTGCAGGTGTCTCGTTACTCGACATCGTCTTTTTGGGAACTCGTTGACCGCTATGGCTCGACACACGTGAATTTGGTGTCTCCCATGGCCAGCTTCATCCTTTCCCTGCCCGAGGCTGCGGACGATCGTGAGCATTCGCTGCGATGGATGGTGATCGCGGGACGGAACGATCACTGGGCCGACTTCCAGGACAGATTCGGCGTCACCGGTATGACCTTCTACGGTTCGACCGAAACTCTGCAGATCGCATCGACAGGTAATCCCCGAGGTGGTCCAGTTCCTCGCCACATCTTGGAATCCGTGGGGCCCGACAACTACACCGGGCGCGCTATCGGGAACGCTACGGAGTTCCGAATCGTCGATGCCGACGGAGCGTTCGTCACCGAGCCGGGTATCCACGGACGGATCCAGGCCCGGGGCCGGTATTGCTTCTCCGAGTACTTCAATCAGCCGGATCAGACGAAGACAGCGTTCACTCCGGATGGATGGTTCATCACCGGGGACATCGGATACTTGACACCGGACGGTGCCCTTGTCCTTGTCGGTCGTGAGAGCGGCATGATTCGACGTTCGGGAGAGAACATCGCCCCGCGGGAGATCGAACTCGTGCTCGAAGATCACAACGCGGTCAAGGAGACATTGGTCGTCGGCGTACCCGACGAAGCCCGTGGACAAGAGATTCTGGCCCAGGTCGTACGTGAGCCGGGATCGGACCTTACTCCGCAAGAAGTGTTCGCCTACCTGGAAGAGAATCTGAGCACCTTCAAAGTTCCGAGGTATCTCGCGTTCCGTGACGATTTCGACCGCACCGCGACCTTGAAAATCAAGGTCGGTCAGAACGCGGGTGTACCGGATCGTTCGATCTGGCACGACAGGCTCGAATCGTGAGTGTCCGGGTCATCCACGGCACAGTCTCCGAGATACTCATTAGCGATCCTCGGACGCGGAACGCACTCAGCACCGCTGTCTTGCTCGACATTGCTGCCGCCGTGGACGAATTGTCCGCAGACGAGCGGACCCGCGTGATCGTGTTGGCTGGCGACGGCGGAACCTTCTCGTCCGGCGGAAACATCAAGGAAGACGTTCCGGTGGAGACGGTCATCTCGGCAACGGTCAAAGTTTTCGAAGCGATCGACGAGGCCTTGAAACCGGTCGTTGCACGAGTCGAGGGCCACTGCCTAGGGTTGGCTGTGGGCATCATGGCCGCGTGCGACTTGGCGATCGTTGCCCGCGAGACGCGGTTCGCGCTGCCCGAACCCCATTTGGGGCAGGCACCCACGATGGCTGCGTACAGCGTGGTGCCCCGACTGCGGCCTGCTGATGCCAGCCGTCTCCTGCTGACCGCTGAAGCATTCGATGGCGACTTCGCATGCAATATCGGTTTGGCCAATGCCAGTGTCCCTGCGGCGGAACTGGACCGAGAACAGAAGAGATGGACCGATCAGCTCGTTCGAGGTGGACCCGCCGCGCTGGCGGCGTGCAAGAAGCTGGTACGCACAACAGTTGCTCTGGGGCGGGCAGAGGCACTCGCACTCGCCTCTGATCTGACGCGAAAGTTGGCAGGAAGTCCTGAAGCGCTTGAAGGTAAGGAAGCCTTCCAACAACGCCGCCCGCCCGCATGGGCTACTCCCGACACCACCGAGTAGGACCTCTGAGACTAGGAATCACAGTGACTGAGTTCGACACTATTGCCATCGAGCACGCCGAGCACATAAGTTGGATTGTCCTGAACCGGCCGAAGGCCGCCAACGCGATTTCACACGCACTTCTCGAAGATTTGAGCGCGGCTCTGCGAATGCTCCGCACCGATGGGGCGAAAGTACTGGGTATTCGTGGTGCTGGAAAGGGATTCTCGGCCGGTTACGACCTGGGCGACGTCGCGTACGCCGACTCTTCGGGAAACCACCCTGTCAAGGACCGTGAGCGACTCCAAGACTACATGGATCATTATGTGGAGATTTGGGATCACCCCAAGCCGATCATCGCCGCGGTCCACGGGTATTGCATTGGCGGGGCAACGCAACTGTGCACCTTTGCGGACATGACGATCGTCGCCGAAGACGCGAGCGTGGGTGAGTCAGTGGTGCCTATCGGTGGCGGCTTCGTCGCTCCGACATGGGTTCCGCTGGTTGGCGTACGGCGAGCCAAGGAGATGACCTATATCCCTGGTCATCGGATCGATGGCAAGACGTCGGCGGAGTGGGGATGGGCGAACTACGCTGTCCCCGCAGACCAGGTCTTTAGCGCTGCAGAGTCATATGCGGAACGAATCAGCCGCATGCCGGCAGATGCACTACGCATCAAAAAACTTTCCGCCAACCGCGCCGCTGAGGCAAACGAGCCCCGCCAGATTGCTTCGTTTGTCGCCGAGATGAACGCGATGACCCATGCAACACCAGGGATTGCGGCGCTGCGCGCATGGCTTGCCTCGGTGGGGCTCAAAGCGGCCGCGCACGCCTATGCCACCGGCGAAGGACTCCCCGAGGAGGTCAGGTGACGACGCCGATTTCCCTCAGCGCCATGGGAAGCCTGCTTTTCGGGGGCAGCGTTGCCACCTCGACTGACGGCGACACCTTCCACGGAGATCACGGATACGCTCAGTACTTCATTCCGACTTCAGCCAGAGATCTACCCCTCGTGTTGTGGCACGGTCTCGAGCAGAGCGGCCGCTGCTGGGAGACAACTCCCGACGGCCGCGAAGGTTTCTGGCAGATTTTCCTCAGACGTAATTGGCCGGTCTATATCGTCGATCAACCCAGGCGAGGCCGTGCTGGGCGTGCACTGGCCGACCCCGGCGAAGTCGCCGTGACGATGCCGTCTCTCGACCACGAGAGCGCCATGTGGAGCACTTCTCGCCTCGGCAGCTGGGCTCCTCCCGGCAGACCCGCTTTCTTCCCAGGGGTCCAGTTTTCGAACGACCCCTACGCTGTCGAGCAATTCCTCCGGCAGCAGACTCCCAGTACAGGTCCGGAACCATATCCCGATCGCAATCACAGAGAACTTCAGGCATCCGCGATGGCTGACCTGGTCCGTCGAATCGACCAGTGCGTTCTGGTCACACACTCACACAGTGGCCAGTACGGATGGGTGACTGCGATGCACGAACAATCGGGTGTGAAGGCGATCGTTTCGCTCGAACCCGGCGAGTTCGCTTTTCCCGATGACGCAGTGCCGGAAGAGATTCCGTCAGAGTACGAGCTCTTGAACAGATTCATGGTCCCACAACTCGTCCCCCCGGAGGAGTTTGACAGGCTCACGACGATTCCGATCCTCATCCTGATTGGTGACAACATCAACTCGGAACCGACTGATGAGTTCGGGCCCGATCTCTGGAGGATAGTGCGCACGCGGACTTGGCAATTCGTCAACGAGATCAATCGCCGCGGGGGCAACGCAACGTGCGTGGAACTGCCGTCGGTCGGAATAACAGGCAATACGCACTTCTTGATGTCGGATCTCAACAACGACGAGGTCGCCGGTCAGATAGAGAAATTCCTGGTTGAGCAGGGCCTCGACTCGCAGGTTCGGTCCCACCAGGGGCCGCATCGCTCGTAGTACTTGATCGGGTGCGGAACAATCCTAAAAGAAATCAACGCCAGTGTTGACGCTAGGCTCAATTCGCTCCTAGTGTGACAAGCGACGCACGATCGCGCGGCCTCGCTCGGTGGCGGGTGGCAGAGCGTCAGCATCGAAAGAGGAGTAGCGGATGAAGGTCGGAAACCTCACCATCGTGCCGATCGTCGATGGCACCGCGCACGAACTGATCGAGGCCGCCGTGTCGCATCCCGACGGCAAGGTCTGGGACTGCGTGGACCACCCCACGGACGAGAACGGTCGAATTCGCCTTGACATCGGATCTTTCCTCATCCAAATCAAGGATCGCGTCGTGCTCGTCGATGCCGGAGGCGGCGTGTATTCCGATGAGGGGACGAAAACCGGGGCAATGCTCGACAACCTGCGACGAGCGGGGTTCGAGCCCGACGACGTCACAGACGTATGTTTCACCCACATGCATTGGGATCACGTCGGTTGGTCGACGACCGACGGGCAGATCACCTTCCCGAATGCGACCTTCAGGTTGCACGAGAAGGATTGGTCCTACTACATGACCGGCGTGACCGCAGTTTCGCAAATCCGTGATCTGCTCATGCCGATAGAGTCGCGGGTGGAGCCGATCGACGCCGAGACCGAGATCATTCCAGGATTGATCGCGCGCCCAGCCCCGGGACACACGCCAGGAACCACCATCTTCCTGATTCACGACGCAGGGGAGAGGGCACTGCTGCTCGGCGACACCTTGCACACCGTAGGCGAGTTGACCGAACCCGAGTGGGTGGGGATGTGGGATATCGACCCGGTCGCGGCTGGCATCATGCGTAACCGCATTGCTGACGAACTCGCCGAATCCGGTGATCCCTTTGCGCCAGCACACTTTCCGGAGTTGGCGTTTGGTCGACTCGCAACCGTCGAGGGCATGCGAAAGTTCACCTGGGCCCACTGAAGGACCCGGCCGCCAGGCCCGAATCGTCTCGGGCCGAAATACTCTCGAAAGGTGACTCATGAACGTCGGATACGTTGGTCTAGGGAATATGGGAGGCGCCCTAGCATCACAGCTCGCCGCCCGAGGGAATCTCACGGTCTACGACCTCAACCCGGAGGCAGCGCAGCGGTTGGTCGATCTCGGCGCCGAGGCCGCCCCATCGCTCGATGCTCTCGCCAAGGAAGCAGACGTCATCTTTCTGTGTTTGCCGACGTCATCCCACGTGCGCCAAGCAATCTTCGCCGAGGACGGACTCGCCTCCGGACTGCGTCCAGGCACAATCGTCATCGACCAGACATCGGGCGACCCCCGTGAGACTCGCGCCATTGCTCGGGACCTCGCCGAACTACAGGTGCAACTGGTTGATGCCCCAGTCAGTGGTGGTCCGCTCCGCGCTGCAGAGGGCACCATCGCGATCATGGTCGGTGCGACCGACGAGCAGTACGAGACGGTGCTTCCGATACTGCAAGTCATCAGCCCCAACGTCTTTCGTGCCGGAGAGACCGGGAACGGTCATCTCGTCAAACTCGTCAACAACATGGTGTCCGGCGCCATTCGCTGGGTAACCTTGGAAGGAGTCGCACTGGCCGCCAAGTACGGCGTGGCTCCCGAGGACGCCGTGGCGATCATGTCTGCGGGTGGCGCGAGAAACGACTGGATGGCAGCCGTCATGGGACCTCAGGTCATCCGTGGCGATCTGAGCAACGGCTTCAGTGTGGGACTGGCGCACAAGGATCTGAAGCTCGCATGTGAGCTCGGGAATGAGGCGTCCGTACCCCTGCTCGTGGGAAACCTGACTCGCGAGATCTACCAGATGTGTGTCAACGAAATGGGTTTCGACACCAAAGTCGACTCGGCCGCTCTCATGATGGACCGAATGGCAAATACCCACGTCGTTCCGGCCGAGTACCGTTTTGCTTAGGAGCAGTCAGATGCAATCGGTCGCAATCATCGGAGTCGGAATGATGGGGCGGCCCATCGCCCAACGACTCATTACCTCCGGCCACGACGTTATCGTGTGCGATACGAACGAGGCATCACTTACGGAGTTCAACAGTCAAGGAATTCGCACGACCTGTGAGGCCGCGACGTGCGCTCAAGCGGACGTCGTCCTTGCCCTGGTCAACACCAGCGAACAACTCCGGACTGTGATCGTCGGCTCTGGTGGAGTAATCGACGGTATCGGTCCCGGCGCAGCGCCGCTTGTCGTCGTGATGAGCACCGTCTCCTCGGCTTTGGTGCGTGAGTTGGCGGACAAGCTTGCCGCCCGCGGTGCTGGACTGATCGACGCCCCTGTCAGCGGCGGAGCCGCACGGGCGGCTGACGGGACCCTGACGGTGATGGTCGGCGGCGATCGCGCACACTTCGATCGGGCGATGCCGGTACTTCAGCATTTCAGCAGCAATCAGTTTCATTGCGGGGACACAGGCGCGGGCGAGATCATCAAAGCCCTCAACAATGTGCTCAACACGATCAACACTCTGGCCAGCGCCGAAGTGTTTCGGCTCGGACTGGATTCAGGAATGGCTCCTGCGATGGTTGCGGAAGTCCTCGAGGTGAGTACCGGCCGAAACTTCCTCACCAAGGATTCTGCCGGCATACCTCAGTATTTTTCGCAGCTCAGTGAGAGTCGACAACTGTGGGACTCAATAGTTCGTCTGTTCGAGAAGGACACAGATATCGCACTCGAACTGTCCGTCGCCGCTGATGGGCAGTATCCCGTCATAGAAGCCCTGTCCGAGATGCTTCCACGTCTGAGCGACGAGACGTTCACGACGTGGGCAGCTGTAGGATCCGCAGCCCCTACCGACTGTGTACCAGCACAGTCTTCCCCGGCGGTCCGGAGTTTCCTCCACGGGCGCCGCCACGGTGCGGACCTCGACCACCTCGAACTCGTCTCGGCGCGGCGGGCCCTGCGGCTTCTTCACGACCGAATTCCGCCCGACGACATGGCACGGTACCTCGCCCCCGATCTCGAGCGTTCCGACGCGCAGTGGAAAGAATGGGCTCACGAGTCCGACGGGTCCTGGCGGCCGTGTTTAGCCGACTTCGAGGTCGAGGGAATTACGCAGCAACAGTTCACCGATTGGTGGTCAACCGCAACTGACGACATTCACGGGGTAATGTACCCGGCTTTTCCGGAGCACTACCTGTTCGCTTGGGAGACAACGCACGATGCGGAAAAGCGGTTACAAGTAGTCGAAGAACTCGGCCACGTCCCTTTCCGCATGTACTGCTCATACGGACCCGAGTGGACTCCAGCCGCTCCGGAGCCTGGATACGACACGATCTCGACCGGTGTCGGACGGCTCGCCGACGGTACCGAGGTAACGCGATTCATGACTCAGGTCCGCCAGGACGGTGCCCGGCTTCGGATCAAGACAGGTCTGTACTTGATTTCAGGTGTACCTGAGTACGTCATCGATGCTCACGAAGATCAACTGCTGGTCGAATGGACACGGTGGATCGAGATGTCGCTGAGGCACGTCAACAGCGCCGCCGTCAGCGAAAATTAGAAAGGAAGTTTGACGCCATGACCGAATCCTCCTCACCCCTCACCGCTATGCACGCCGAGGTCGGAAGCGCCCTGCCTCAGTCGCACGTCGACTACGCTGAGCGCGACCCAGACATGTTCACCGCATACCTCGCCTGGCGTAAGACGTGCCTCGACAGCGGTGCGATCACTCGAGCCCAGAAGCTGCTGATGGTCGTGGCTATGCTCACCGCGCAGAAGAACTCCAGCGCGCTGCGGGTATACGCCTCGATCGCTCGATCTGAGGGGGCCACCGCCGAGGAAATCAAGGAAGCTCTGCGTGTGGGGGTGCTCTTCTCCGGTGGAGCCGGAATCGACGCCGCGGCCAACGTAGCGGATCTCCTTGACTGAGTAGGCTGTCCAGTAGAGCTAGGCGCCCAATAATGTTGGACGCCTAGCTCTACTGGACAGGCGAGTTCGCCTACAGCACCTCAAACTCCGAGGTCTCGCCTTGCGAAGCCGGTCCGGCTGCAAACCCTTTCAAGCCACACTTCACCGTGCAGGCGAGTTCTTCGTCGCGTGCGAGTCATGCGGCATTGCAGGTGTGATGCCCGCGAGTGCAATATCGGCGAACGCTTGGGCGACTTGCGTCGAGTCATAGCGTCCCCCGGGTCTGAGCCACCGGTGAGTCCAGTTGAGCATCCCAAAAATGGCATGTATCACCAGTTCCGGGTCGATATCCGAGCGGAGGGTTCCATCCTCCACACCGTTCTCGATGATCGAGCGCACAACTGCCTCGTACCGGCGCATCCGCGAGACTTCGTCTCGTGACCACGTGGTTGTTGCATCCGTCACTCGCCGCAGTTCTTGAACTAACACCGTCGACTGGGGATAGGCATCCTCATGAGTCTTGAGGTGATGCGCCATGATCAATTCGAGCTTCTCCGGAGCACTCAAGTCGCGCATCGCGATCTCCTCGGCTGCTGCGAGGTTGGCGGCCAGCATACCGGAGCATACTTGCTCGAACAGTTCTTCCTTGCTCGACGCGTAGTAGTAGACGGACGCGCGGTCGGTGCCGGCCCGAGCAGCAATGTCGTTCAGGGTGGTCTTGTCGTAGCCCTCCTCCTGGAAGGCCGCCGCAGCCGAGGCGATGATCCGAGCTCGACGTTCGGCGTATTCGGCTCCCTCCTTCGATTGCGCCAACTTTCTCCGTCGGCTGAGCCCTCCGGCCGTTCTCGTACCCTTCGGATTGTTGGCCACGTTCCCTCGTTTCTACCCAGGTTTCGTCCTACAAACGCATCGTCTACACCCATGTTGACACAAGCATCCGCCATGTGACATCTAGACCGGCTCCGATGTACAGATTGTCGAGTCCACGCGCGAGCCGGTCTACATGACAGCAGAAGTCGTCAGCCGACCGATTGCAGTTGACGGCGCGTGCGACCGAACCGCGACATGTACCGGCGTACATCCGTGAGAGCATCACGGCTGTTGAGCAGTACTGCGACCGCGATGGCCGCGGCCTGCACGAGATAGGTGATCGAGGATGGGGCACCGGTAGCGGTGAGGAAGACGTTGAGTTGGGAAATGAACACGGCACCCACAGCCGTGCCGACAATGCGACTCCGTCCTCCGCCGAAGGCGGTGCCACCGATGATCACAGCGGTGATGGTTGAGAATAGGTACGTGTCAGCCATGGTGGTTGGCGGGGTCTGCAAGTAGCCGGCGAGCAGAATTCCTGCGATCCCGAAGCAGAGGGCAGCCGCAGCGTAAGTGCCGATGACGTAGCGGGTGACGCCGATGCCAGCTGCACGCGCAGACGCCGACTGCGTTCCCACGGCAACTAGGCGTCGTCCCCAAATTGTCTTCGCGAGGGTGACGGACGCCAAGACGACGAACAGCGCCGCCACATAGAACGTGTTCGGGAGTCCGAGGACTTTGCCTCCTGCGATAGCGGCAAGGTCCGTTGGCACGGCCTTCAGCACTCCACCCGTATACATCTGTACAAACCCCACCAAGAGGGCGTTCACCGCGAGAGTTGCAACGATCGGGGGTACACGGAGCTTCGTGATGGCCAGTCCGTTGAGGATCCCTCCAATGAGTACTGCGACGAGCGCCAGGATGATGGAGCTGGCAATGCGACCGTCTTGACGGTCGGCGCTGCCCGCTACCACCGCTGCAGCGAGTGTGATCGATCCAGGGACTGACAAGTCCATGCCGCCGCTCTGAATGGTCAGACATTGGCCGATCGACGCGATCACCATGATGGCCGCAAACGGCACCATGGCCAGCAGCGCAGTTGGAGCGAGAGTGCCGGGAGCGAAGATCGCACTGACGATGACGAGTGCAGCGAGCGCGATCCAGACCATGAAGTGGTCGATGCTCGGAAGGGAACTCTTCCAGGACTTTGCGATTGAGGGAACGGTTGTTTCAGTCATTGCTGCTCCGAAGTCGCGAATAGATGCCGGCTGCCACCAGCGTGAGAATTCCGACCATGTAGGTCTGCCACGCCGTGCTGAGACCGAGGAAAGTCACGGCGGAGTTAATGACGACGATGAGTAGTGCTCCGGACAGGGCCCCTACAAAAGCGCCACGACCACCGTTGATGCTGGTTCCTCCGACTACGACCGCGGTGATGCTGAAAAGGGTGTAGTTAATGCCGGCGTTCGCGTTGCCGGCACCGACTTGGTTCATCAACATCAGAGCCGCCAGAAATACCATGCCTCCCGCGACGATGTAGGCACTGAACTGGACTGTCTTGACCCGAAGGCCGACCGCGCTTGCATAGGGAGCCGACGAACCGACACCACGCAATGCGACGCCCCAGGTCGTACGTCGCGTGGCGACGTCGAGCCCTATCCCCAAGATGATCGCGACGACGGCGGCGATAGGAAGGACCCCGATACTGGTACCCAAGGCATCCAGCACCCCTAGATCGAATGTCCCTCCAGGCACCGGGCGCAGGAGCAGCGACAGGCCCTGGAGTGCCGTGTAAGTGACGAGGGTGGTCAGAAGTGGCGGAATATTGACCAACATGGGTGCGAAGT